>JBBPBS010000233.1:3861767-3877170 GCA_037974835.1 Cicer judaicum | reverse complement strand
CTAATTGGACAAGAATAAGCCTAGGGAGGATGAAAATGACCTAATTGTTCATCCAATGACACAAGCACACCTATTGGATGCACAAGATTGGTTAGAAACCCTAATTTGACAAGAATAAGCCTAGGGAGGACGAAATTGACCTAATTGTTCATCCAATGACACAAACACACCTATTGGATGCACAAGGGTGGTTAGAAACCCTAATTAGACAAGAAAAAGCCTAGGTAGACCGAAAATGACCTAATTGTTCATCCAATGAGACAAACAAACCTATTGGATGCACAAGATTGGTTAGAAACCCCAATTGGACATGAATAAGCCTAGGGAGGATGAAAATAACCTAATTATTTATCCAATGACACAAACACACCTATTGGATGCACAAGGGTGGTTAGAAGCCCTAATTGGACAAGAATAAACCTAGGTAGACCGAAAATAGCCTAATTGTTCATTTAATGACACAAACACACCTATTGGATGCACAAGATTGGTTAGAAACCCTAATTTGACAGGAATAAGCCTAGGGAGACCGACAACGACCTAATTGTTCATCCAATGACACAAATATACCTATTGGATGCACAAGATTGGATAGAAACCCTAATTTGACAAGAATTAGCCTAGGGTGGACGAAAATGACCTGATTGTTCATCCAATGACACAAACACACCTATTGGATGCACAAGATTGGTTAGAAACCCTAATTGGCTAAAAATAAGCCCAGGGACGATGGAAATGACCTAAATGTTCATCCAATGACACAAACACACCAATTGGATGCACAAGATTGGTTAGAAACCCTAATTTGACAAGAATAAACCTAAGGAGGATGAAAATGTCCTAATTGTTCATCCAATGACACAAACACACCTATTGGATCCACAAGACTGGTTAGAAACCCTAATTGGACAAGAATAAGCCTAGGGAGGACAAAAATGACCTAATTGTTCATCCAATGACACAAATGAACTTATTCAATGCACAAGATTGGTTGAAAACCCTAATTGGACAAGGATAACCCTAGGGAGGACGAAAATGACCTAAATGTTCATCAAATGACACAAACACAGCTATTGGATGCACAAGATTGGTTAGAAACCCTAATTTGACAAGAATAAACCTAAGGAGGATGAAAATGACCTAATTGTTCATCCAATGACACAAACAAACCTATTGGATCCACAAGACTGGTTAGAAACCCTAATTGGACAAGAATAAGCCTAGGGAGGACGAAAATGACCTAATTGTTCATCCAATGACATAAATGAACTTATTCAATGCACAAGATTGGTTGAAAACCCTAATTGGACAAGAATAACCCTAGGGAGGGCGAAAATGACCTAAATGTTCATCGAATGACACAAACACACCTATGGGATGCACAAGATTGGTTAGAAACCCTAATTTGACAAGAATAAGCCTAGGGAGGACGAAAATGACCTAATTGTTCATCGAATGACACAAACACACCTATTGGATGCACAAGGGTGGTTAGAAACCCTAATTGGACAAGAATAAGCCTAGGTAGACCGAAAATGACCTAATTGTTCATCTAATGACACAAACACACCTATTGGATGCACAAGATTGGTTAGAAACCCTAATTGGACAAGAATAAGCCTTGGGAAGACGAAAATAACCTAATTGTTTATCCAATAACACAAACACACCTATTGGATGCACAAGATTGGTTAGAAACCCTAATTGGACAAGAATAAGCCTAGAGAAGACGAAAATAACCTAATTGTTTATCCAATGACACAAACAAACCTATTGGATGCACAAGATTGGTTAGAAACCCTAATTGGACAAGAATAAGCCTAGGGAGGACGAAAATAACCTAATTGTTTATCCAATGACACAAACACACCTATTGGATGCACAAGATTGGTTAGAAACCCTAATTGGACAACAATAAGCCTAGGTTGACCGAAAATGACCTAATTGTTCATCTAATGACACAAACACACCTATTGGATGCACAAGATTGGTTAGAAACCCTAATTAGACAAGAATAAGCCTAGGGAGACCGAAAATGACCTAATTGTGCATCCAATGACACAAACACACCTATTGGATGCACAAGATTGGTTAGAAACCCTAATTTGACAAGAATTAGCCTAGGGAGGATGAAAATGACCTAATTGTTCATCCAATGACACAAACACACCTATTGGATGCACAAGATTGGTTAGAAACCCAAATTTGCTAAGAATAAGCCCAGGGACGATGAAAATGACCTAAATGTTCATCCAATGACACACACACACCTTTTGGATGCACAAGATTGGTTAAAAACCCTAATTGGACAAGAATAAGCCTAGGGAGGATGAAAATGACCTAATTGTTCATCCAATGACACAAGCACACCTATTGGATGCACAAGACTGGTTAGAAACCCTAATTGGACAAGAATAAGCCCAGGGAGGACGAAAATGACATAATTGTTCATCCAATGACACAAATGAACTTATTCAATGCACAAGATTGGTTGAAAACCCTAATTGGACAAGGATAACCCTCGGGAGGACGAAAATGACCTAAATGTTCATCCAGTGACACAAACACACCTATTGGATGCACAAGATTGGTTAGAAACCCTAATTTGACAAGAATAAGCCTAGGGAGGACGAAATTGACCTAATTGTTCATCCAATGACACAAACACACCTATTGGATGCACAAGGGTGGTTAGAAACCCTAATTAGACAAGAAAAAGCCTAGGTAGACCGAAAATTACCTAATTGTTCATCCAATGAGACAAACAAACCTATTGGATGCACAAGATTGGTTAGAAACCCTAATTGGACATGAATAAGCCTAGGGAGGATGAAAATAACCTAATTATTTATCCAATGACACAAACACACCTATTGGATGCACAAGGGTGGTTAGAAGCCCTAATTGGACAAGATTAAACCTAGGTAGACCGAAAATAGCCTAATTGTTCATTTAATGACACAAACACACCTATTGGATGCACAAGATTGGTTAGAAACCCTTATTGGCTAAGAATAAGCCCAGGGACGATGAAAATGACCTAATTGTTCATCCAATGACACAAACACACCTATTGGATGCACAAGATTGGATAGAAACCCTAATTTGACAAGAATTAGCCTAGGGTGGACGAAAATTACCTGATTGTTCATCCAATGACACAAACACACCTATTGGATGCACAAGATTGGTTAGAAACCCTAATTGGCTAAAAATAAGCCCAGGGACGATGGAAATGACCTAAATGTTCATCCAATGACACAAACACACCAATTGGATGCACAAGATTGGTTAGAAACCCTAATTTGACAAGAATAAACCTAAGGAGGATGAAAATGTCCTAATTGTTCATCCAATGACACAAACACACCTATTGGATCCACAAGACTGGTTAGAAACCCTAATTGGACAAGAATAAGCCTAGGGAGGACGAAAATGACCTAATTGTTCATCCAATGACACAAATGAACTTATTCAATGCACAAGATTGGTTGAAAACCCTAATTGGACAAGGATAACCCTAGGGAGGACGAAAATGACCTAAATGTTCATCCAATGACACAAACAAACCTATTGGATGCACAAGATTGGTTAGAAACCCTAATTTGACAAGAATAAACCTAAGGAGGATGAAAATGACCTAATTGTTCATCCAATGACACAAACAAACCTATTGGATCCACAAGACTGGTTAGAAACCCTAATTGGACAAGAATAAGCCTAGGGAGGACGAAAATGACCTAATTGTTCATCCAATAACATAAATGAACTTATTCAATGCACAAGATTGGTTGAAAACCCTAATTGGACAAGAATAACCCTAGGGAGGGCGAAAATAACCTAAATGTTCATCGAATGACACAAACACACCTATGGGATGCACAAGATTGGTTAGAAACCCTAATTTGACAAGAATAAGCCTAGGGAGGACGAAAATGACCTAATTGTTCATCAAATGACACAAACACACCTATTGGATGCACAAGGGTGGTTAGAAACCCTAATTGGACAAGAATAAGCCTAGGTAGACCGAAAATGACCTAATTGTTCATCTAATGACACAAACACACCTATTGGATGCACACGATTGGTTAGAAACCCTAATTTGACAAGAATAAGCCTAGGGAGGACGAAAATGACCTAATTGTTCATCAAATGACACAAAAACACCTATTGGATGCACAAGGGTGGTTAGAAACACTAATTGGACAAGAATAAGCCTAGGTAGACCGAAAATGACCTAATTGTTCATCTAATGACACAAACACACCTATTGGATGCACAAGATTGGTTAGAAACCCTAATTGGACAAGAATAAGCCTAGGTAGATCGAAAATGACCTAATTGTTCATCCAATGACACAAACACACCTATTGGATGCACAAGATTGGTTAGAAACCCTAATTTGACAAGAATAAGCCTAGGGAGGACGAAAATGACCTAATTGTTCATCAAATGACACAAACACACCTATTGGATGCACAAGGGTGGTTAGAAACCCTAATTGGACAAGAATAAGCCTAGGTAGACCGAAAATGACCTAATTGTTCATCTAATGACACAAACACACCTATTGGATGCACAAGATTGGTTAGAAACCCTAATTGGATAAGAATAAGCCTAGGGAGGTCGAAAATTACCAAAATGTTCATCTGAGGACACTAACAGACCTATTGGATGCACAAGATTGGTTAAAAACCCTAATTGGACAAGGATAACCCTAGGGAGACCGAAAATGACCAAATTGTTCATCCAATGACACAAACACACCTATTGGATGCACAAGATTGGTTAGAAACCCTAATTTGACAAGAATTAGCTTAGGGAGGACGAAAATGACCTAATTGTTCATCCAATGACACAAACACACCTATTGGTTGCACAAGATTGGTTAGAAACCCTAATTTGACAAGAATAAGCCTAGGGAGACCAGAAATGACCTAATTGTTCATCCAATGACACAAACACACCTATTGGATGCACAAGATTGGTTAGAAACCCTAATTTGACAAGAATTAGCCTAGGGAGGACGAAAATAACCTAATTGTTCATCCAATGACACAAACACACCTATTGGATGCACAAGATGGGTTAGAAACCCTTATTGGCTAAGAATAAGCCCAGGGACGATGAAAATGACCTAAATGTTCATCCAATGACACACACACACCTATTGGATGCACAAGATTGGTTTAAAACCCTAGTTGGACAAGAATAAGCCTAGGGAGGATGAAAATGACCTAATTGTTCATCCAATGACACAAGCACACCTATTGGATGCACAAGACTGGTTAGAAACCCTAATTGGACAAGAATAAGCCTAGGGAGGACGAAAATGACCTAATTGTTCATCCAATGACACAAATGAACTTATTTAATGCACAAGATTGGTTGAAAACCCTAATTGGACAAGGATAACCCTAGGGAGGACGAAAATGACCTAAATGTTCATCCAATGACACAAACACACCTCTTGGTTGACAAGATTGGTTAGAAACCCTAATTTGACAATAATAAACCTAAGGAGGATGAAAATGACCTAATTGTTCATCCAATGACACAAACAAACCTATTGGATGCACAAGACTGGTTAGAAACCCTAATTAGACAAGAATAAGCCTACGGAGGACGAAAATGATCTAATTGTTCATCCAATGACACAAATGAACTTATTCAATGCACAAGACTGGTTGAAAACCCTAATTGGACAAGAATAACCCTAAGGAGGACGAAGATGACCTAAATGTTCATCGAATGACACAAACACACCTATGGGATGCACAAGATTGGTTAGAAACCATAATTGTACAAGAATAAGCCTAGGGAGGACGAAAATTACCTAATTGTTCATACAACGACACACATGAACTTATTCAATGCACAAGATTGGTTGAAAACCCTAATTGGACAAGAATAACCCTACAGAGGACGAAAATGACCTACATGTTCATCGAATGACACAAACACACCTATGGGATGCACAAGATTGGTTAGAAACCCTAATTTGACAAGAATAAGCCTAGGGAGGACGAAAATGACCTAATTGTTCATCCAATGACACAAACACACCTATTGGATGCACAAAGGTGGTTAGAAACCCTAATTGGACAAGAATAAGCCTAGATAGACAGAAAATGACCTAATTGTTCATCCAATGACACAAACAAACCTATTGGACGCACAAGATCGGTTAGAAACCCTTTTTAATCAATGTAGTTTGTCTCATAAGTGCATAATTCTCAATGTAGTTTGTCCCATAAGTGCATAAGTCTCAATGTAGTCTATTTTGGTATTTACTAGCTTTATTGTGTTTCATTTCGGTTCTATGGATTAATAATTTCCAAATTTAGGTCTTTACTTAGTTTATTCTAGTCCATTTTGGTTCCTAATCAATAGAGTTCATCCAATAACTTGCAAAGTCTCAAGGGATTATGATTTTAGTTCATTTTGGTATTTGCTATGTTTTTTACTTTTTGTCCATTTTAGTTCTTATGCATTTTATATCGTGCAATAAGTAAAAAAAATTTAATGGATAAATATTTTAGTTCACTTTGATTCATACTAGGTTTATTCTACTCCATTTTGGTTCTAAATAAATGTAGTTCATCCAATAATTTCAAAAGTTTCAATGGATTAATATTTTTGGTCATTTTCGTATTTACTAGGTTTATTCTAGTCCATTTTGGTTCTATGTAAATGTAATTCATCCAATAAGTTCAAAAGTCTCAATGGATTAATATTTTTGGTGATTTTGGTCGTTACTAGTTTTATTCTAGTCCATTTGTGTTGTTAGTCAATGAAGTTGGTCCCATAGGTGTAGAAGTCTCAATAGAATAATATTTTATGTCATTTTTATATTTATTAAGTTTATTCTAGTCCATTTTGGTTCTCAATGACTGTAGTTCATCCGATAAGTTCAAAAGTTTTAATGTATTATTTTTTCAAATCATTTTAGTATTTACAAGTTAATTTTAGTTTATTTTTGTTCTAAATAGAAGTAGTTCGTTCAATAAGTGAATATGTGTCAATAGAAGTAGTTCGTTCTAGGTAAATATAGTTCTTCCAATAAGGGCATGAGTCTCAATGGATTAATATATTAAGTCATTTATTTCCTTATTAGGTTTATTTTAGTCCATTTTGGTTCTTAATGAACGTAGTTTAGCCAATAAGTTTAAAATTCTAAATGGGTTAATATTTTAGGTAATTTTGTTATTTAATAGGTTTATTCTAGTCTATTTATGTTCTAAATCAATGTAATTTATCCAATAACTGAGAAAAGATCAATGGATTGATATTTTAGTTCATTTTGGTCTTTGCTAGGTTTATTCTAGTCCATTTTGGTTCTTAATCTATGTCGTTCGTCAAATAAGTTCAAACTTCTCAATGGATTAATATTTTAGGTTGTTTTTTTTTCTTCTATATTAGGTTTATTAAAGTCTACTTCGGTTCTTTATCAATGTAGATCATCCCATAAGTGCATAAGTTTCAATGGATTATTAATTAAAGTCATTTTGGTATTTACTTGGTTATTCTAGTTCATTTTGGTTCTAACTCAATGTAAATCGTCTAATATATGGAATAGTTACAATGAATTAATATTTTAGCTCATTTTGGTCTGTACTAGGTTTATTCTGGTCCAATTTTGTTCCTAATCAATGTAGTTCTTCCAATAACTTCGAAAGTCTCAAGGGATTAGGATCTTAGTTCAATTCATTATTTGCTATGTTTTTTTTTTTGTCCATTTTAATTCTTAATCATTGTAATTCATCGAATAAGTGCAAAAGTGCCAATAGGTTAATAACTTATGTCATTCTGGCCTTTAATTTGTTTAGTCTTCTCAATGTAGTTCATCCAACAAGTGAAAAAGTCTCCATGGATTAGTATTTTAGGTCATTTTTGTCTTTACTTGGTTTACTATTGTCTATTTTTGTTCTTAATCAATGTAGTTCGTCTCATAAGTGCATATGCCTCAATAGATTCATATTTTGTCTCATTTTGGTATTTACTACGTTAATTTTAGTCCATTTTAGTTCCCAATCAATTTAGTTCGTCTAATAAGTTCAAAATTCTCAATGGATTAAGATTTTAGGTCATTTTGGTATTTACTAGTTTATTATTGCCCTTTATAATTCTAAATCGATGTAGTTTGTGCTATAAGCGCAAAATTCAAAAGGGATTAATATTTTAGGTTGTTTTAGTCTTTAGTAGGTTTATAATAGTCTATTTTGGTTCTTAATCAATGTAGTCCGTTGCATAAGTGCATAACTCTAATGGATTAATTTTTTAGGTAATTTAGGTATTTACTAAGTTTATTCTAGTCTATTGTGGTTCTAAATCAATATAGTTAGTCCAATATGTGCAAAAGTATCTTTGGATTAAAATTTTATCTCATTTTGATCTTTATTAGGTTGATTTTAGTCAATTTTGGTTCCTGATAAATATAGTTCTTCCAATAACATCAATAGTCTCAATGGATTCAAATTTTAGGTCATTCTGGTATTTGCTATTCTTTTTTTATCCATTTTAGTTATGATTCATATTATTTCGTCCAATAAGAGTAAAAGTGTCAACAAATTAATAATTTAGGTCATTTTAGTTGTTACTTTGTTTATTCAAGTCCATTTTAGTTATAAATCAATGTAGTTCTTCCAATAAGTGCAAAAGTCTCAATGGATTAATATTTTAGGTCATTTTTGTCTATACTTGGTTTATTATAGTCTACTTCGGTTTTTAATCAATGTAGTTTGTCTCATAAGTGCATAATTCTCAATGTAGTTTGTCCCATAAGTGCATAAGTCTCAATGTAGTCTATTTTGGTATTTACTAGCTTTATTGTGTTTCATTTCGGTTCTATGGATTAATAATTTCCAAATTTAGGTCTTTACTTAGTTTATTCTAGTCCATTTTGGTTCCTAATCAATAGAGTTCATCCAATAACTTGCAAAGTCTCAAGGGATTATGATTTTAGTTCATTTTGGTATTTGCTATGTTTTTTACTTTTTGTCCATTTTAGTTCTTATGCATTTTATATCGTGCAATAAGTAAAAAAAATTTAATGGATAAATATTTTAGTTCACTTTGATTCATACTAGGTTTATTCTACTCCATTTTGGTTCTAAATAAATGTAGTTCATCCAATAATTTCAAAAGTTTCAATGGATTAATATTTTTGGTCATTTTCGTATTTACTAGGTTTATTCTAGTCCATTTTGGTTCTATGTAAATGTAATTCATCCAATAAGTTCAAAAGTCTCAATGGATTAATATTTTTGGTGATTTTGGTCGTTACTAGTTTTATTCTAGTCCATTTGTGTTGTTAGTCAATGAAGTTGGTCCCATAGGTGTAGAAGTCTCAATAGAATAATATTTTATGTCATTTTTATATTTATTAAGTTTATTCTAGTCCATTTTGGTTCTCAATGACTGTAGTTCATCCGATAAGTTCAAAAGTTTTAATGTATTATTTTTTCAAATCATTTTAGTATTTACAAGTTAATTTTAGTCTATTTTTCTTCTAAATAGAAGTAGTTCGTTCTAGGTAAATATAGTTCTTCCAATAAGGGCATGAGACTCAATGGATTAATATATTAAGTCAGTTATTTTCTTATTAGGTTTATTTTAGTCCGTTTTGGTTCTTAATGAACGTAGTTTAGCCAATAAGTTTAAAATTCTCGATTGGTTAATATTTTAGGTAATTTTGTTATTAAATAGGTTTATTCTAGTCTATTTATGTTCTAAATCAATGTAATTTATCCAATAACTGAGAAAAGATCAATGGATTGATATTTTAGTTCATTTTGGTTTTTGCTAGGTTTATTCTAGTCCATTTTGGTTCTTAATCTATGTCGTTCGTCAAATAAGTTCAAACTTCTCAATGGATTAATATTTTAGGTTGTTTTTTTTTCTTCTATATTAGGTTTATTAAAGTCTACTTCGGTTCTTTATCAATGTAGATCATCCCATAAGTGCATAAGTTTCAATGGATTATTAATTAAAGTCATTTTGGTATTTACTTGGTTTATTCTAGTTCATTTTGGTTCTAACTCAATGTAATTCGTCTAATATATGGAATAGTTACTATGAATTAATATTTAGCTCATTTTGGTCTGTACTAGGTTTATTCTAGTCCAATTTTGTTCCTAATCAATGTAGTTCTTCCAATAACTTCGAAAGTCTCAAGGGATTAGGATCTTAGTTCAATTCATTATTTGCTATGTTTTTTTTCTCCATTTTAATTCTTAATCATTGTAATTCATCGAATAAGTGCAAAAGTGTCAATAGGTTAATAACTTATGTCATTCTGGCCTTTAATTTGTTTAGTCTTCTCAATGCAGTTCATCCAATAAGTGAAAAAGTCTCCATGGATTAGTATTTTAGGTCATTTTTGTCTTTACTTGGTTTACTATTGTCTATTTTTGTTCTTAATCAATGTAGTTCGTCTCATAAGTGCATATGCCTCAATAGATTCATATTTTGTCTCATTTTGGTATTTACTACGTTAATTTTAGTCCATTTTAGTTCCCAATCAATTTAGTTCGTCTAATAAGTTCAAAATTCTCAATGGATTAAGATTTTAGGTCATTTTGGTATTTACTAGTTTATTATTGCCCTTTATAATTCTAAATCGATGTAGTTTGTGCTATAAGCGCAAAATTCAAAAGGGATTAATATTTTAGGTTGTTTTAGTCTTTAGTAGGTTTATAATAGTCTATTTTGGTTCTTAATCAATGTAGTCCGTTGCATAAGTGCATAACTCTAATGGATTAATTTTTTAGGTAATTTAGGTATTTACTAAGTTTATTCTAGTCTATTGTGGTTCTAAATCAATATAGTTAGTCCAATATGTGCAAAAGTATCTTTGGATTAAAATTTTATCTCATTTTGATCTTTATTAGGTTGATTTTAGTCAATTTTGGTTCCTGATAAATATAGTTCTTCCAATAACATCAATAGTCTCAATGGATTCAAATTTTAGGTCATTCTGGTATTTGCTATTCTTTTTTTATCCATTTTAGTTATGATTCATATTATTTCGTCCAATAAGAGTAAAAGTGTCAACAAATTAATAATTTAGGTCATTTTAGTTGTTACTTTGTTTATTCAAGTCCATTTTAGTTATAAATCAATGTAGTTCTTCCAATAAGTGCAAAAGTCTCAATGGATTAATATTTTAGGTCATTTTTGTCTATACTTGGTTTATTATAGTCTACTTCGGTTTTTAATCAATGTAGTTTGTCTCATAAGTGCATAATTCTCAATGTAGTTTGTCCCATAAGTGCATAAGTCTCAATGTAGTCTATTTTGGTATTTACTAGCTTTATTGTGTTTCATTTCGGTTCTATGGATTAATAATTTCCAAATTTAGGTCTTTACTTAGTTTATTCTAGTCCATTTTGGTTCCTAATCAATAGAGTTCATCCAATAACTTGCAAAGTCTCAAGGGATTATGATTTTAGTTCATTTTGGTATTTGCTATGTTTTTTACTTTTTGTCCATTTTAGTTCTTATGCATTTTATATCGTGCAATAAGTAAAAAAAATTTAATGGATAAATATTTTAGTTCACTTTGATTCATACTAGGTTTATTCTACTCCATTTTGGTTCTAAATAAATGTAGTTCATCCAATAATTTCAAAAGTTTCAATGGATTAATATTTTTGGTCATTTTCGTATTTACTAGGTTTATTCTAGTCCATTTTGGTTCTATGTAAATGTAATTCATCCAATAAGTTCAAAAGTCTCAATGGATTAATATTTTTGGTGATTTTGGTCGTTACTAGTTTTATTCTAGTCCATTTGTGTTGTTAGTCAATGAAGTTGGTCCCATAGGTGTAGAAGTCTCAATAGAATAATATTTTATGTCATTTTTATATTTATTAAGTTTATTCTAGTCCATTTTGGTTCTCAATGACTGTAGTTCATCCGATAAGTTCAAAAGTTTTAATGTATTATTTTTTCAAATCATTTTAGTATTTACAAGTTAATAATATATACGGATTGCTATCATATTAAGTCTCGTATTTTAGTATTGTTATTGTTATCTAGACCTTTATTGTTTAAATTTCTTTTTATGTAAGTATATAAATATAAAATAACTATATGAATTATTTATTAAATACAATAATGATGATGATGCCGTCATTAAATTTAATACTCCATATAATAGCCTAATAATTTATATTAATAGCCTAAGTAATAAAATTGAATCCACCATAAACGAAATTAATGGATTTAAATTAATTCTGAATTCGTAACACCCTAAATATTTAATTAATAAATAATAGTAAATTGTAATAAATTATATTATATGTGTATTCTATGTGGTGTGATAATTTCCTATGTATTTTTTTTATTCTAATAATTTATTTAAATTATTAATATTAACTATAATTTACTTACAAAAAAAATAAATAAATTAAAATAAATAAATATATATATAATAATAATATAAGGAGTGAATTTACGTTGTTACATTAGTTGTTACTTTTAGCTCTAATAAAATAGGATAATAATAATAATAATTATATAATAATTATATAATAATTATCATAGTAGTAATAATCTAGGCTAAAACTAGGTAAATATATATATAGAGGAACAAGGTTAATGGAGCCGCTTTAGGAATGATTAGTAGCCGCCTTGCATCATCACAAAAGTCATAAAATAATTCTTCCACTTTATACCTTGATCAAAAGCCATCTTGCATCATCACTAAAAGCATAAAGCATTCTTCCTCTCTGCACCTTGAACACATGCCGCCTAGCATCATCACCATAACCATAAGGTATTATTCCTCTCTGTATATTGATCAAAACATGTAGTAATGATAGGCAGATTTTTTATAGTGCCAATATGAATATTCCCTTTTAATTATAATAACTATTTCCTTCCATTTAAACTATATTTCTAAAACAATGTTTTCACAAATTTAGCGACAGTAACAAGTATTATTTGGATTTTTGTAATAGTTTATCATATATCCAAGTTTAAGCATGATTGTGATTATTGTATTTTGATTGCCTTGACACATCTTAACTGACTAATGTATTACTCAATAATTTCCTTAAACAATGAGTTACCATCCTTTCCATATTTTATTTGATAATTTAGATTCGTGATTAAAATAAAATATTAACTATATTTTATTTATTAATTATATTTTGTTTGAATACCAATTATTTATAGAAATAGGAGAAATGCATTGGTACTAATTATTTTCCTCTATAAAGTGAGTATATTTTATGTACCTATTTAGATTTTTCTGCGGTAATTTGAAATTAAGTTTGAATTATAAAATTGGGCATGTGTCCTTTTTATTTTAATAATTTTGTAATGATAAAGTTGCTGATGTTATTGCACAAAATAGTCCAAATACCAATTAATTCTTGCTGATTTCTTAATCAAAGAACTTGCACATGTCATTTTTTTTTTAAATTATTCTTTTACATGGTTGTTTTACTATTTCATAGTTCATGTTATTAACATTCCTTAATACTATTTGCAATATTATTACTAGCATACTTGTTTTAGCATATTACGTTGAAAATAAAAAAAAAAGTTAAATTAATGATTGAATCAAATAATATGAGCTCTTGTTGAATACAACTTCTCTAGACATTTTTCTATTGTTATCTCTAAATTCCCTTTTATATAAACATGTGCAATTGTATTCTCTATCTTATATACATCTACATATAAATCTTCTAATTGTTTCTTAAGCTCAGACAATTCTAAGGGAGACATCCTATAAGGTGCCATGGATATGGGTCCAGTACCTGGTACAAGGTCAATGCAAAACTCAATTTCACGCTCTGGTGGTAAACTAGTGACATCTTCAGGGAATACTTCAGGGAATTCACACACAATAGGAACATCTCGTATTACCACTTTTTCTTCAAATTCCAATGAGGCAAGGATCATGTATAACTGGGCATCTTCTTTCAAGAGTGCCTTCACTTGGTTGGTGGATATATTGCTAGGCTTATCCCTCTCTTCTGACTCCATGAATTCAATGGTTTTACTAAAAAAATCTACGCGGACACGGTTGGCAGATAGCCAATCCATACCAAGAATCACGTCAACCAGATGCAAAGGTAGACACACTAAGTCAACTCGAAAGTCCCTTCCACACACATGGATAGAAATGTCAAGACAGACACTAGAGGTATCAACAGAATCACTAGTTGAGGTATTCACAATCAACTCATACTGTAAACGAGATACATGTAGTCCTAAACGTCTAACACAATCAAGAGAAACAAAAGAATGAGTGGCACCACAATCAAATAGTACAAATAAAGGAGTATTACTTATGAGACATGTACCTTGGATCAAGTTGTCTTTCTCAGACGCTCCTACACCACTAACGACAAAGACTCTTCCATTGGATTTAGGTCGGCTGGCTTGGGAACTTTAGTTTCCAGGCTGTGGAGTCTTCCTTGGGTAAGGGCATGTGGTGCTAATATGGCCTTGTTGTTGACAATTAAAACAAGTAACTCCAGCATCTATACATTCATATGTCATGTGACCCTGCTTTCCACACCTACTACATCGGATAGGAGTAGCTAGATAACCATTATTACCATTGTTGTTGCGCGAGACTTGACTCATGTTGTTACTATTTCCGCTACTAACTCCTCGTCCATTAGGGTTTCCTCTACCAGCTGAAAAACTGTGTTGTTGATAATTCAAACGACTTCCAGATCTACTAGGAGGGAAAGAGTAAGGTTTTCCTCTATTATGATGCATAGGCCATTTGTCCTTCATGATTCCAGTGTTTCAGTAATGTGCCTTTTCAGCACGGCTATCCTCATCATAAATCCTACTCTTATTCACTAGGGTAGGAAAGTCGCGGATCTCTTGCATTCCAACCTGCTTTTTGATCTCTGGCCTGAGTCCCATTTCAAACTTGATGCACTTAGACTTTTCTCCTGCTTCTCCAACATACAGTGGATAGTACCTGGATAATTCCTCGAACTTAGCAGCATACTCCG
The DNA here is from genome assembly GCA_037974835.1 of Cicer judaicum. Lineage (NCBI taxonomy): Eukaryota > Viridiplantae > Streptophyta > Magnoliopsida > Fabales > Fabaceae > Cicer > Cicer judaicum. The sequence continues at coordinate 3,862,177 of JBBPBS010000233.1, read as the reverse complement.
CTACTAACATATTCCCCTGTTCCAATTTAACAAATTCCATCTCCTTTCTATTACAAATATCTTCAGGGAAATACTTAATTAGAAACATATTCTTGAATATAGCCCAAGTAATTACAGTCCCTGCATTCTCTAAACGTTGGCGTGCATTATCCCACCAATGTTCAGCTTCTTCTGTCAACATAAAGGTACCAAGATGCACTTTCTGACCTTCGGGACATGCCACTCCTCTGAAAATTTTCTCAACTTCTTGTAACCACTTTTGAGCTCCATCAGGATTATAGTGACCTTCAAATGATGGGGGGTTAGCCTTGTGAAATCGATCCATCACCATGAATTCATTTATTTGCACATTTCCTTGGCCACCCCTGTAGCTAGTAGCTTGAGCAACAGCTTGAGCAGCAATCTGTGCA
>JBBPBS010000233.1:3785389-3838839 GCA_037974835.1 Cicer judaicum | reverse complement strand
CAAAATTCAAAAGGGATTAATATTTTAGGTTGTTTTAGTCTTTAGTAGGTTTATAATAGTCTATTTTGGTTCTTAATCAATGTAGTCCGTTGCATAAGTGCATAACTCTAATGGATTAATTTTTTAGGTAATTTAGGTATTTACTAAGTTTATTCTAGTCTATTGTGGTTCTAAATAAATATAGTTAGTCCAATATGTGCAAAAGTCTCTTTGGATTAAAATTTTATCTCATTTTGATCTTTATTAGGTTGATTTTAGTCAATTTTGGTTCCTGATAAATATAGTTCTTCCAATAACATCAATAGCCTCAATGGATTCAAATTTTAGGTCATTCTGGTATTTGTTATGCCTTTTTTATCCATTTTAGTTATGATTCATATTATTTCGTCCAATAAGAGTAAAAGTGTCAACAAATTAATAATTTAGGTCATTTTAGTTGTTACTTTGTTTATTCAAGTGCATTTTAGTTATAAATCAATGTAGTTCTTCCAATAAGTGCAAAAGTCTCAATGGATTAATATTTTAGGTAATTTTTGTCTATACTTGGTTTATTATAGTCTACTTCGGTTTTTAATCAATGTAGTTTGTCCCATAAGTGCATAATTCTCAATGTAGTTTGTCCCATAAGTGCATAAGTCTCAATGTAGTCTATTTTGGTATTTACTAGCTTTATTGTATTTCTTTTCGGTTCTAAATCAATGTAGTTTGTCAAATATATGCAAAAGTCTCTATGGAATAATAATTTCCAAATTTAGGTCTTTACTCAGTTTATTCTAGTCCATTTTGGTTCCTAATCAATAGAGTTCATCCAATAACTTGCAAAGTCTCAAGGGATTATGATTTTAGTTCATTTTGGTATTTGCTATGTTTTTTACTTTTTGTCCATTTTAGTTCTTATGCATTTTATTTCGTGCAATAAGTGAAAAATTATTAATGGATAAATATTTTAGTTCACTTTGGTTCTTACTAGGTTTATTCGACTCCATTTTGGTTCTAAATAAATGTAGTTCATCCAATAATTTCAAAAGTTTCAATGGATTAATATTTTTGGTCATTTTCGTATTTACTAGGTTTATTCTAGTCCATTTTGGTTCTATGTAAATGTAATTCATCCAATAAGTTCAAAAGTCTCAATGGATTAATATTTTTGGTGATTTTGGTCGTTACTAGTTTTATTCTAGTCCATTTGTGTTGTTAGTCAATGAAGTTGGTCCCATAGGTGCAGAAGTCTCAATAGAATAATATTTTATGTCATTTTTATATTTATTAAGTTTATTCTAGTCCATTTTGGTTCTCAATGACTGTAGTTCATCCGATAAGTTCAATAGTTTTAATGTATTATATTTTCAAATCATTTTAGTATTTACAAGTTAATTTTAGTCTATTTTTGTTCTAAACAGAAGTAGTTCGTTCAATAAGTGAATATGTGTCATAGAAGTAGTTTGTTCTAGGTAAATATAGTTCTTCCAATAAGGGCATGAGTCTCAATGGATTAATATATTAAGTCATTTATTTTCTTATTAGGTTTATTTTAGTCCATTGTGGTTCTTAATGAACGTAGTTTAGGCAATAAGTTTAAAATTCTCAATGGGTTAATATTTTAGGTAATTTTGTTATTTAATAGGATTATTCTAGTCTATTTATGTTCTAAATCAATGTAATTTATCCAATAACTAAGAAAAGATCAATGGATTGATATTTTAGTTCATTTTGGTCTTTGCTAGGTTTATTCTAGTCCATTTTAGTTCTTAATCTATGTCGTTCGTCAAATAAGTTCAAATTTCTCAATGGATTAATATTTTAGGTTGTTTTTTTTTTCTTCTATATTAGGTTTATTAAAGTCTACTTCGGTTCTTTATCAATGTAGTTCATCCCATAAGTGCATAAGTTTCAATGGATTATTAATTAAAGTCATTTTGGTATTTACTTGGTTTATTGTAGTTCATTTTGGTTCTAACTCAATGTAATTCGTCTAATATATGGAATAGTTACTATGAATTAATATTTTAACTCATTTTGGTCTGTACTAGGTTGATTCTAGTCCAATTTTCTTCCTAATCAATGTAGTTCTTCCAATAACTTCGAAAGTCTCAAGGGATTAGGATCGTAGTTCAATTCATTATTTGCTATGTTGTTTTTTTTTTCCATTTTAATTCTTAATCATTGCAATTCATCGAATAAGTGCAAAAGTGTCAATAGGTTAATAACTTATGTCATTCTGGCCTTTAATTTGTTTAGTCTTCTCAATGCAGTTCATCCAATAAGTGAAAAAGTCTCTATGGATTAGTATTTTAGGTCATTTTTGTCTTTACTTGGTTTACTATTGTCTATTTTTGTTCTTAATCAATGTAGTTCGTCTCATAAGTGCATATGCCTCAATAGATTCATATTTTGTCTCATTTTAGTTCCCAATCAATTTAGTTCGTCTAATAACTTCAAAATTCTCAATGGATTAAGATTTTAGGTCATTTTGGTATTTACTAGTTTATTATTGCCCTTTATAATTCTAAATCGATGTAGTTTGTGCTATAAGCGCAAAATTCAAAAGGGATTAATATTTTAGGTTGTTGTAGTCTTTAGTAGGTTTATAATAGTCTATTTTGGTTCTTAATCAATGTAGTCCGTTGCATAAGTGCATAACTCTAATGGATTAATTTTTTAGGTAATTTAGGTATTTACTAAGTTTATTCTAGTCTATTGTGGTTCTAAACCAATATAGTTAGTCCAATATGTGCAAAAGTCTCTTTGGATTAAAATTTTATCTCATTTTCATCTTTATTAGGTTGATTTTAGTCAATTTTGGTTCCTGATAAATATAGTTCTTCCAATAACATCAATAGTCTCAATGGATTCAAATTTTAGGTCATTCTGGTATTTGCTATGCTTTTTTTTATCTATTTTAGTTATGATTCATATTATTTCGTCCAATAAGAGTAAAAGTGTCAACAAATTAATAATTTAGGTCATTTTAGTTGTTACTTTGTTTATTCAAGTCCATTTTAGTTTTAAATCAATGTAGTTTTTCCAATAAGTGCAAAAGTCTCGATGGATTAATATTTGAGGTCCTTTTGGTCTTTTCGAGGTTTATTCTACTCTATTTTGGCAAACAAAGTCTTTCGTCCAATTAGTGCAAAACTCTTAATGGATTAATTTGTTTGGTCATTTTGGTCTTCACTAGATTTATTCTAGTCCATTTTGGTTCTTAATCAATGTTGTTTGTCCAATAATTGCAAACTTCTCAATCAATTAATATTTTAGGTCGTATTTGTCTTTACTAGGTTTATAATAGTCTATTTTGGTTCTTAATCAATGTAGTTTGTCCCATAAGTACATAAGTCCATTTTGTTTCTAAAACAATGTAGCTCATCCAATTCTCTAAATGGATTAATATTTTGGGTTATTTTGTTAGTTACTAGTTTTATTCTAGTTTATTGTGGTTCTTAATCAATGAAAAAGTCTTTATAGATTAATATTTCAGCTCATTTGGGTCATTTCTACGTTTATTTTAGTACATTTTTGTTCCTAATCTATGTTGTTAGTCCAATACCTTAAAATTTCTCAAGGGTTTAATATTTTAGGTTATTTTTGTCTTTACTAGGTTAATGATACTCTATTGTTGTTCTTATTCAATGTAGTTCGTCAAATATGTGCAAAAGTGTCTATGGATATAAATTTATCTCATTTTGGTCTTAACTAGGTTTAGTCTAGTTCATTTTGGTTCCTAATATTTTAGATTATTTTCTTCATTTCTAGGTGTATTCGAGTCCATTTCGGTTCTCAAACAATGTATTTTTGCGAATTAGTGCATAATTCTCAATGAATTAATATTTTAGGTCCTTTTAAAATTTACTAGGTTTAATCTAGTCAATTGTGGTTCTAAATCAATGTAGTTCATCCAATAAGTTCAATAGTCTAAATGGATTAATATTTTACGTCGTTATAGTAGTTCCTAGTTTTATTCTAATCAACAGTGGTTCTTAATCAATGAAGTTGATCCAATAAGTGCAACAACCTCAATAGGTTAATATTTTAGGTCATTTTTGTCTTTACCTAATGCATTCTAGTCCATTTTGATTCTAGAAAAATGTAGTTCATCATATAAGGGCAAAAGCCTAAATGGATTAATATTTTATGTCATTTTTGTCTTTATTAGGTTTATTCGAGTCCATTTTGGTTCTCATTGAATTTAGTTAACCAATTAAGTTCAAAAGTCTCAATGGAATAATATTCTAGGTCATTTTGAATCTTAATGAATATAGTTTGCCTAATTAGGGAAAAAGTCTCAATGGATTAATATTTTAGGTCATTTTCGTCTTTTCTAGGTTTATTCTAGTCCATTTTGGTTCATAATAAATGTTGTTCGGCCAATAATTGCAAACTTCTCAATGGAGTAATATTTTAGGTCATTTTGATCGTTACTAGGTTTATTCTAGTCCATTGGTACTTGTCAATGAAGTTGGTCCTATAAATGCAAAAGTCTCAATAGATTAAAATTTTAGGCAATTTATGTCTTTATTAAGATTACTCTAGTCCATTTTGGTTCTTAATGAATGTAGTTAATCTAATAAGTTCAAAATTTTCAATAGATTTATATTTTAGGTCTTTTTGGTATTTACTAGGTTTATTCTAGTCCACATTTCTTCTAAATCAATGTAGTTGGTCAAATACGTGCAAAAGTCTCAATTGATTAAAACTTTAGGTAATTTTGATCTGTACTAGCTTTTATCAAGTCCATTTTGGTTTTTAATCAATGTCGTTTGTCCAATAAGTGCAAAAGTCTCATTGTGTTAAAATATTCGGTTGTTTTAGTGTTTACATGATTTATTTAATTCAATTTTGGTTTTTAATCATTGTAGTTCATCCAATATGTGCGAATGTCTCCATGGATTATTATTTTAGGTCGTTTTGGTCTTCACAAGTTTTAATCTGGTCCATTTTGGTTTTAATCAATTTCGTTCATTCAATAAGTTCAAAAGTCTCAATGAATTGATATTTTAAGTTGTTTTAGTAGTTACTTGTTTTCTTATATTCAATTGTGGTTCTAAATGAATGTAGATGTTTCACTAACTAGAAACTTCTCAATGGATTAATATTTTATGTCATTCTTGTCGATACTAGGTTTATAATAATCTATTTTTGTTCTCAATCAATGTAGTACGCCTAATACTAGTTTCTTTTTGGGCCATCTTGGTTCTAAATCAATATAATTGCCCAATTAGTGCAAAATTATAAATAAATTAATATTTTAGGTCATTTTGGTCTTTACTAGGTTTATTCTTGTCCCTTTTGGTTCTTAACCAATGTCGTTCGTCCAATAAGTACTAACTTATCAATATATTAATATTTTAGGTAATATTGATCATTATTAGGATTATTCTCGTCCATTGTGGTACTTAATCAATGTAGTTGGTCCAATATATACAAAAGTCTCAATAAATTAAAATTTTAGGTCATTTTTGTCTTTACTAGGTTTATTCTAGTCTAATTTAGTTCTAATTAAATAAAGTTTATCCAATAAGGGTAAAAGTCTCATCATTTTGTTAGGTCATTTTGTTTCATTGTTAGGTTTATAGTGGTCTATGTTGGTTCTTAATCAATATAGTTCGTCTCATCAGTCCATAAGTCTCACTTGATTAATATTTTAGGTATTTGGGTATTTACTAGGTTTATTGTAATCCATTTTGTTTCCTAATCAATGTATTCCGTTCAATAACTTCAAAAAGTCTCAATGGATTAAGATTTTAGGTCATTATAGTAGTTACTAGTTTTATTTTAGTCAATTGTGATTCTTATTCAATGAAGTTCATCAAATAAGCGCAAAAACCTCAATAGGTTAATATCTTAGGTCATTTTTGTCTTTATTAGACGTATTCTAGTCCATTTTGGTTTTAGATAAATGTAGTTCGTCGAATAAGGGAAAAAGTCTTAGTAGATTAATATTTTTTGTAATTTTTGGCTTTATTAGGTTTATTCTAGTCCATTGTGGTACTTAATCAATGTAGTTGGTCCAATATATACAAAAGTCTCAATAAATTAAAATTTTAGGTGATTTTTGTCTTTACTAGGTTTATTCTAGTCTATTTTAGTTCTAATTAAATAAAGTTTATCCAATAAGGGTAAAAGTCTCAATGGAATAAACGTTTAGGTCATTTTTGTCTTTATTTGACTTATTCTAGTCCATTTTGATTCTCAATGAATGTTGTTAATCCAATAATTTCAAAATTCTCGATAGATTAATATTTTGGGTCATGTAGGTATTTACTAGGTTTATTCTATTCCATTTTTTGTTCTAGATCAGTGAAGTTCGTCCATTAAGTGCAAAAGTCTCAATTCATTAATATTTTAGGTAATTTATGTCTTTATTAGGTTTTTCTAGTCCATTTTAGTTCTTAATCAATGTTGTTCGTCCAATAAGTGCAAAAGTCTCATTGGATTAAAATTTTAGATCATTTTAGTATTGACTTGGTTTATTATAATCATCTTTGGTTCCTAATCAATGTTGATGGTCCGTTAAGTGAAAATTTCTTAATGGATTAATATGTTATGTCATTTTGTTTCATTGTTAGGTTTATAGTGGTCTATTTTGGTTCTTAATCAATATAGTTCGTCTCATTAGTCCATAAGTCTCACTTGATTAATATTTTAGGTAATTTGGGTATTTACTAGGTTTATTGTAATGCATTTTGTTTCCTAATCAATGTATTTCGTTCAATAACTTCAAAAAGTCTCAATGGATTAAGATTTTAGGTCATTATAGTAGTTACTAGTTTTATTTTAGTCAATTGTGATTCTTATTCAATGAAGTTCATCAAATAAGCGCAAAAACCTCAATAGGTTAATATCTTAGGTCATTTTTGTCTTTATTAGACGTATTCTAGTCCATTTTGGTTTTAGATAAATGTAGTTCGTCGAATAAGGGAAAAAGTCTTAGTAGATTAATATTTTTTGTAATTTTTGGCTTTATTAGGTTTATTCTAGTCCATTGTGGTACTTAATCAATGTAGTTGGTCCAATATATACAAAAGTCTCAATAAATTAAAATTTTAGGTGATTTTTGTCTTTACTAGGTTTATTCTAGTCTATTTTAGTTCTAATTAAATAAAGTTTATCCAATAAGGGTAAAAGTCTCAATGGAATAAACGTTTAGGTCATTTTTGTCTTTATTTGACTTATTCTAGTCCATTTTGATTCTCAATGAATGTTGTTAATCCAATAATTTCAAAATTCTCGATAGATTAATATTTTGGGTCATGTAGGTATTTACTAGGTTTATTCTATTCCATTTTTTGTTCTAGATCAGTGAAGTTCGTCCATTAAGTGCAAAAGTCTCAATTCATTAATATTTTAGGTAATTTATGTCTTTATTAGGTTTTTCTAGTCCATTTTAGTTCTTAATCAATGTTGTTCGTCCAATAAGTGCAAAAGTCTCATTGGATTAAAATTTTAGATCGTTTTAGTATTGACTTGGTTTATTATAATCATCTTTGGTTCCTAATCAATGTTGATGGTCCGTTAAGTGAAAATTTCTTAATGGATTAATATGTTATGTCATTTTGTTTCATTGTTAGGTTTATAGTGGTCTATTTTGGTTCTTAATCAATATAGTTCGTCTCATTAGTCCATAAGTCTCACTTGATTAATATTTTAGGTAATTTGGGTATTTACTAGGTTTATTGTAATGCATTTTGTTTCCTAATCAATGTATTTCGTTCAATAACTTCAAAAAGTCTCAATGGATTAAGATTTTAGGTCATTATAGTAGTTACTAGTTTTATTTTAGTCAATTGTGATTCTTAATCAATGAAGTTCATCAAAAAAGCGCAAAAACCTCAATAGGTTAATATCTTAGGTCATTTTTGTCTTTATTAGACATATTCTAGTCCATTTTGGTTTTGGAAAAATGTAGTTCGTCGAATAAGGGAAAAAGTCATAGTAGATTAATATTTTTTGTTATTTTTGGCTTTATTAGGTTTATTCTAGTCCATTTTGGTTCTCAATGAATGTAGTTCATCAATTAAGTTTAAATGTCTTAATGGAATAATATTTTAGGTAATTTTGGTATTAACTTTGTTTATTCAAGTCTATTTTTGTTCTAGATTAATGTAGTTCCTCTAACAATTGCAAAAGTCTTAATTGATTAATATTTTAGGTATTTTTGGTCTTTACTAGGTTTATTCTAGACCATTTTGGTTCGTTATCAATGTTGTTCATCCAATAAGTGCGAAAGTCTCAATGGATTCAAATTTTAGGTCGTTTTAGTGTTGACTTGATTTAATATAATCAATGTTGGTTCTTAATCAATGGAGTTTGCCCTATACGTGACAAAGTCACACACGATTAATATTTTAGGTCATTTTAGTATTTACTAGTTTTAACGTAATCCATTTTTGTTACTAATCAATATAGTTCGTATAATAACTTCAAAAGTCTCAATCTATTAAGATTTTAGTTCATTGTATTTCGTTCAATAAGGGCAAAAGTCATAATCAATAAATATTTTAGTTCATTTTGATCAGTACTAGGTTTATTCTAGTCCATTATAGTTATTAACCAATATAGTTTGTCCAATAAGTGCAAAGGTTTTAATGGATTAATAATTTAGGTTATTTTTGTATTTACTAGCTTTATTCTAGGCTATTTTGATTCTAAATCAATGTAGTACGTCCAATAAGTGCAAAACTCTCCATGGATTTTTATTTTAGGTCATTTTTGTCTTTTCTAGATTTATTTATTTCCATATGTTTCTAAAAAAATATTGTTCATCCAAGAAGTTGAAAAATCTAAATGGATTAATATTTGAGGTCATTTTGGTATTTACTAGGTTTATTGTAGTTCCTTTTTTTCTAAACAATGTAGTTCGTCCAATAAGTGCAAAAGTCTCCATTGATTAATATTTTAGGTGGTTTTTTTTCTTTACTTGGTTTTTTCTAGTCCATTTTGGTTCTAAAACAACGTAGTTGATCAATAAGATCAAAAGTGTCAATGAATTAATATTTTAGGTCATTTTGGTCTTACTAGATTTATTTTATTCCATTTTGGTTCTTAATCAACGTCGTTCATCGAACAAGGGCAAATGTCTCAATAAACTAATATTTTAAGTCGTTTTAGTGTTTACTTGTTTTATTATAATCTATTTTGTTATTAATCAATGTAGATGTTTCAGTAAGTGCCTTCTCAATGGATTAATATTTTATGTCATTTATCTCCTTACTAGGTTTATAATAGTCTATTATGGTTCTTAATCAATGTAGTTAATTCCTTAAATGCATAAGTCTAATGGATTAATATTTTCGGTCATTTTAGTATTTATTAGGTTTATTCTAGTGCACTTTGCTTCTAAATAAATGTAGTTCGTCCAATGTTTGAAAAAGTCTCTATGGATTAATATTTTAGGTCATTTTTATGTTTTCTAGGTTTATTCTTGTCCATTTTGGTTTTCAAAAAATGTTGTTAAACCAATAAGTTGAAAAATGTTGTTCTAAATCAATGTCGTTCGTTCAATTAGTTTAAAAGTCTCAATGGATTAATATTTTATGTTGTTTTAGTGTTTACTTGTTTTATTATAATCAATTTTTATTCTTAATCATATAGTGGTTCAACTAATTGCAAACTTCTCAATGGATTAATATTTTATGTCATTTTTGTCTTTACTAGGTTTACAATAGTCAATTTTGGTTCTTAGTCTATGTAGTTAGTCCCCTAATTGCATAGTCCCCATAATTGAGTCTATGTCTTCTACTTAATTTTTGTTTTAAATCAATGTAGTTCATCCAATATGTGCAAAAGTCTATATAGATTAATATTTAAGCTCATTTTCATCTTACCTAGGTTTATTCAATTACATTTTGCTTCCTAACAAATGTAGTTCGTCCAATAAATTGAAAAGTCTCAATGGATTAAGATTTTATGTCTTTTTGGTATTTGCTATGTTTTTGTGTGTGTCCATTTTAGATCTTATTCATTGTATTTCGTTTAATAAGTGCAAAAGTTATAATGGATTATTTTTTTAAGCATTTTTATCGTTATTAGGTTTATTCTAGTCCATTAGGGTTCTTAATCAATATAGTCTGTACCATAAGTGCAAAAGTGTCAATGGATTTATAATTGAGGTCATTTTTCTCTATACTAGTTTTCTTATAGTCCATTTTGGTTCTAAATGAACGTAGTTTGTCCAATAAGTCCTAAAGTCTCAATGGATTATGATTTTAGATCATTTTGATATATACATGGTTTATTATAGTCCACTTAGCTTCTAAATCAAGGTATTTTTGCCAATAATTGCACAAGTCATAATGGATTAATATTTTATGTCATTTTGATTGTTACTAGGTTTATTGTAGTCCATTATGGTTCTTAATCAAAGTAGTTTGTCCAATAAATGCAAAAGTATCAATGGATTAACTATTCAAGTCATTTTTGTCTTTACTAAGTTTATTCTAGTCAACTTTTGTTCTCAATTAATGTAGTTTGTCCTATGATTTCAAAAGTCTCATTGGATTATTATTTTTGGTCATTTTGGTCTATACTATGTTTATTATATTCCATTTTGGTTCAAAATTAATGTAGTTTGTCCAATAAGGGCAAAGCTCTCGATGAATTCATATTTTAGTTCATTTTGGTTCATATTTACTAGATTTATACTATATCATTTTTGTTCTAAATCAATGTAGTTCGTCCAATAAGTGCGAAGGTATCAATGGATTAATATTTTAGGTCATTTTGGTTTTTACTAGGTTTATTATAGTCCATTTTGTTTCTAAATAAGTGTAATTTGTCCAATATGTGCACAAGTATCAATGATTAATATTTTAGGTTGTGATTGTCTTAACTAGGTTTTTTCTTGTCCATTTTCGTTTTTAATCGATGTAATTGGTCTAATAACTGCAAAATTGTTGAGAATTAATATTTTAGGTCATTTTGGTCTTTACTAGGTTTATTCTAGTCCGTTTTGTTGTTTAATCGATGTAGTTGACCCAATAAGCGCAAAACTCTTAATGGATTAATATTTTAGATCATTTTTTGTCTTTTCTAGGTTTATTCTAGTCCTTTTTTATCTTAGCTGTTTTATTAAAGTCCACTATGGTTCTAAATCAATATAGTTCGTCCAAGGTTTTAGGTCATTTTTGTATTTGTTATGTTTGTTTTGTCCATTTTAGTTCTTATTCATTGTATTTCATCCAATAAGTATAAAAGTCATAATGGATTAATTTTTTAGGTCATTTTGGTCTTTATTTGATTTATTATAGCCTATTTTGTTTTTTAATCAATGTCGTTCAACCAATAAGTGCAAAAAGTCTCCTTGGATTAATATTTTCGGTCATAAATGTAGTTCGTCCAAAAAATGCATTATTCTCAACGGATTAATGTTTTAGGTCATTTTAGTCTATACTATGTTTATTATAGTCCATTTTGATTCTAAATCAATGTTGTTAGTTCAATAAGTTCTAAAATCTCAATAAAAAATTATATTAGGTCATTTTGGTATTTTACATGGTTTATTGTAGTCAATTTAGGTTCTAAATAAATATAGATCATCCAATAAGGGCAAATGTTTCAACTGATTAATATTTTTTGTTAATGATTCTCAATGAATGTGGTTCATCCAATAAATGTGGTTCATCCAATAAGTTCAAAAGTTACAATAGATTAATATTTTAGGTCATGTTGGTAATTACAGGTTTATTCTAGTCCATTTATATTTTATAAAACATGTAGTTCATGCAATAAGTTCAAAATCATTATATTTAATCCAATAAAAGCAAAATTATGAATAGATTAATATTTTCCATCAATTTGATTTACTTGGTTTGTTCTAGTGCATTTTTTTTTTCTAAATTAATGTAGTTCTTTGTAACACCCCGATTTTTAACAGTGAGAGTGTATTTTTTTTTTCAAAACAAATTCATAAAACAAAGAAATAAATAAGGGAAATACCTTTGGATAAATGTTTAAGTCATAACGCAACGACCATTAAGTCAATATAATTTACAAGCAGCGGAATAGATTTTGAAATATGAATCCAAAGTATTTACACATCAAAAAGTGGTACATGGAACCCATCAAAAATACAATGTCATGTTGACAATATTAGTATAGGTACAGTCTTCCAATTTAAAATAAACACAATCCAAAAGAAAGACATCTAGTCCCTATACGTCAACCTAATCTGATCATTCTAAAAAAAACTATACACCCTGAGTGATCTTCACGCGCCCCGCAAGATCCTCCTACCATAGCTTCAGTCAGGTGTTTCCAACTACATCCCCATCCACCGGGTACGAACCAGTAGGATTGTCCTGGCTCTCATCTAAGGGCAAAGCCCAGATTTCGACAATAGTTGTAAAGGGTCACCAACCGAAAATAACAATTAACACATAACATTTAACTTTTTAAATGCACAAAATAACCGTTCAACTTAGCGTGCACCTTAAAAGGTTTTTTCATATGCTAAACGTTCATATAATACTTGCTAGGTAAAATGAAATCAAAATAGGGTTTTAAACAATCAAGTAATAAATCAACTGACCAACCAATTGATGAATCAACTGAGCAATCGATTGTCTGACTCATAATAAAAAAATTTACTAAGAAAATCGATTTCTTAAAGGTTTTTAGTGAAAACTGAATTTTAGGTTTAAATCAATCGATTGGGAAATCGATTTCTTAAAGGATTTTTGTGAAAACTGTATTCTGGGTTTAAATCAATCGATTGGGAAATCGATTTTCTTAAATAGCTGAGCCCCTGTAACTAATTCAATCGATTGCCAAATCGATTTTGTCAAAATTGTTGAGCTCCTGTAACAAATTCAATCGATTGCCAAATCGATTTTGTCAAAATGGCTGAGCTCCTGTAACCCCTCCAATCAATTGGCAAATCAATTTTTGAGAAACAACTTTTAACATAATCGATTTGGAAATCGATTTCCCTTAATGTTTTTCTAAAACTACATAAACTAACTCAATCACATTCACACACAACTCCAAAACATAACACTTAGCAATTTCAACACAATCACCACGACAACTTGAGTTTTGAAATAGTTTTACAATCAATTACACTTACACACAATTTCAAAAGATAACACTTAGTAAAATCAACACAATCACAATGACATTTCAAGTTCAAACACTCAATCACCAACTTGAATCAAACACGACTCGTGTGCCGAGCACCCTAATGCAATGCGTATATGCCAAAATGCATGGACTCAGAATTCCAAACCGAAACCCTCCTCGAAGGGCCGTAAATCATAATTGTACCGCCTATCGCAGGCTAAAGTACCAATTACCGAGGTGCCACTATCACGGGTCTGCACAATTTACTAAAAAACGTAAACCATAAACGTACTGCCTATCACGGGCCCGTATCGTTTACCGAGGTGCCACCTATCACGGGTCTGCACAGTTTACTAAAAAGAAACATAAATCGTAAATGTACCGCCTATCACAGGCCAAAGTACTTTTTACCGAGGTGCCACCTATCACGAGTCTGCACAATTTACAAAAAACCGTAAATCGTAAATGTACCGCCTATCACAGGCCAATGTACTATTTATCAAGGTGCCACCTATCACAGGTCTGCACGATTTACAAAAAAATGAAAATGCATGAGCATACTCTAACTCCATCCACGACAATCGTTAAGCAAATGCAGATATTAAAAGATTCCCCATTTTTAATACTCATTTAACTCTAACAATTTTCCCAACAATCGTTAAGTAAACAGAGATATTAAAAGATTCCCCATTTCAAATACTCGTTTAACTCTAACGATTTTCACTGCAACATTAAGTAAACCGAGATATTAAAAGATTCTCCATTTTTAATACTCGTTTAACTCTAACGGTTTTCACGACAAACGTCAAGTAAACAAGGATATTAAGAGATTCCCCATTCTTAATACTCATTTAACTTAAACGATTTTTCACAAAACACTCATCAATATCACCAAAAGCTAACTCTAAGATTTTACCCATAAAAGCCTTATATTCATTTTCCCCCAAATCAACACTTCAACCCTAACAAAATTCTTTTCCACACAACCGCAGATAAGTCCCTAAATGCAAACTAAAAGTTTGGAAGGAGCCCTTACCTTAACGTTAGCTTTAACGTGCGATTACAGTACCGTGAATAAATCCGGTAAAATCTCCTCTCGCGACGTCGCTTCCAAAGTTGGTTCACTAGCACCGTAGCATGGTGGTGAGCGACTTTCCCTTCTATCTCTTAGCAAAATGAAGCTTAGATCTAGACGAAACATGGAAGTTTGAGTTTGACGGTTTTGAAATCCCTAACTCCGTTTTTGAATTTGGGAAGAAGGAAGAAGCTGGGAATTTGATCTCTCTCACCCACTAAGCCTTGGGTTTCTTTTCTGGAACTAATAGGACGAAAAGAAAACAAATGAGGAAGAAGAAGGGAGGGAGGTTTTCGCGCGCAGGGAGGGAGAGGAAGAAGCTTTTCTGTTTTCTTTCTTTTCTTTTTCTTTCCTTTCCTTTTCTTTTCTTTCTTTTTCCTTCTTTCCTTTCTATTTCCTTTTCTTTTCCCTCCAAGCAAATATATATTAATTACTTTTAACAAATAACTCAAAATATCTAGATATTTATTAAATTACCATTTCACCCATATCCTCTCCAAACCACTTTTTGTTAAAAATATCTACTATCATCGCAACTCAATTGACAGATACAATTTTTAGCAACTCGAGATATTTTTAACAAAACTCCCCAGAATTAAATTCTTCGTTACATATTCATCGCAGTTAATTTAATTTATTTATCGATGACTAATTTTAATCGAGCATCAGTATATCTTTTTGGTCATTTAAACTCCCAAAATATTAATAATTTTGGCTAGAAAGCCTCCGAGTTCAATACCAAAATACACTAAAAACATAGAGTATGCTTAAAAATTATGGGTCTTACTTTCTTCCAATAAGTTAAAAATTCTCAATGGATTAATATTTTAGGTCATTTTGGTATCGACAAGGTTTCTTCTAGTCCATTTTTGTTCTAAATCAATGTAGTTCGTCCAATATATGCAAAAGTCTTAATGGATTAATATTTTAGATTGCTTTTGTCTTTACTAGGTTTTTTCTCGACAATTATGGTGCTAAATCAATGTTTTTGGCCCAATAAGTGCAAAAGCATCAATGAATAATAGTTTAGGTTGTTTTGATCTTTACCAAGTTTATTCAAGTCCGTTTTGGTTCTAAATTATTTACTTCATCGAATAAGTTAAAAGTCTGAATAAATTAATACTTTAGTTCATTTTGGTAGTTATTAGGTTTTGTCATGTCCATAATGGTTCTTAATCAATGTTGTATATCCATTATGTGTATAAGTCTCAATGAATTTATGTTTTAGATCATTGTTTTCATTATTAGGTTAATTCTAGTTCATTTTGGTTCTAAACCAAAATAGTTTGTCTTAAAAGTTCAAAAGTCGCAATAGATTAATATTTCATGTAATTTGGGGATTTATTAGGCTTATTATGGTCAATTTTTATTCTTAATCAATGTAGTTCATCCAATAAGAGCAAAAGTATCGATGGATTCATATCTTAGTTCATTTTGGTATTTTTTAGGCTTTTTCTTATCCATTTTGGTTTTCGATGAATTTTGTTCATCTAATTAGTTCAGAAGTCTCGATCGATTAATATTTTTAGTCATTTTTGGTATTTATTAGATTAATTCTATACCATTTTTGTTCTAAATCAATGTTGTTCATCCAATAAATGCAAAAGTCTCAATAGATTAATATATTAGGTCATTTTGGTTGTTAGTAGGTTTATTATAGTCCATTTTTGTTTTAAATCAATGTAGTTCGTCCAATATGTGCAAAAGTCTCAATGGATAAATATTTTAGGTCATGCTTGTGTTAACTAGGTTTTTTCTGGTCTGTTTTGGTTCTAGATCGATGTAGTTGTACCAATAGATACAAAAGTATCAATGAATTAATATTTTAGGTCAGTTTGGTCTTTACTAGGTTTATTGTTGTCCATTTTGGTGCTTAATCCATGTAGTTGCCCCTATAAATTCAAATGTCTTAATGGATTAATATTTTAGGTCATTTTGGTCTTTTCTAGGTATATTGTAGTCCATTTTGGTCTTAGTTGGTTTATTCAAGTCCAATTTGGTTCTAAATCAAAGTAGTCTGTCCAATAACTACAACAGTCTCAATGGACAAGGTTTTAGTTAATTTTGGTATTTGCTATGTTTTGTTGCCCATTTTAGTTCTTATTCATTGTTCTTCGTCCAATAAGTTCAAAAGTCATAATGGATTAAGTTTTAGGTCATTTTGATCCTTACTTGGTTTATTATAATCCATTTTGGTTCTAAATCAATGTCATTTTACTCTATTTTGGTTCTTAATCAATGCATAATAAAACATTTTGGTCATTTAGGTTTATACTAGTTTTGTTATAGTTCGTATTTGTTCTAAATCAATGTTGTTCATTCAATAACTTCTAAAGTCTCAATCGAAAATTATTCTAGGTCATTTTGGTATTTAGATGGTTTTTTATGGTTCACTTAGGTTCTAAATCAATATAGTTTGTCCAATAAGGGCAAAAGTTTCAATGGATTAATAGCTTTGGTCATTTTCTATTTACTTGGATTATTCTAGTCTATTTTTGATCTAAATGAATGTAGTTAATCCAACAAGTTCAAAAGTCACAATGGATTAATATTTTAGGTCATTTTGGTAATTACAAGGTTTATTCTAGTCCAATTTTTTTTAAAAAAACATGTAGTTCATCCAATAAGTTATAAAGTCTCGATTGATTAATATATAAGGATATTTTGGTATATACTAGGTGTGATTTAGTCTATTTTGGTTCAATATCACTGTATTTCATCCAATAAGAGCAAAAATCTCCATAGATTAATATTTTAGATCAATTTGATCTTTACTTGGTTTATTCTAGTGCGTTTTTATTCTAAATCAATGTAATTCGTCCCATAAGTTCAAAAGTCTCAACGGAATAATATTTTAGGTTATTTTGTTATTGAAAAGGGTTCTTCTAGTCTATTTTTTTTTTCTAAATGAATGTATTTCGTCCAATATATGCAAAGGTCTTAATGGATTAATATTTTAGGTCATTTTTGTCTTTACTATGTTTTTCTAGTCAATTTTGGTTCTAAATGAATGTTGCTAGTCGAATAAGTGCAAAAGTGTCAATGAATAATACTTTATGTCGTTTTGATCTTTATTAAGTTTATCCTTGTCCATTTTGGTTATTAATCAATGTAGTTTGTCAAATAAGAGTATACGTAGTCCATTTTTGTTCTAAATCAATGTAGTGCATCAAATATGTACAAAAGTCTCAATGGATTAATATTTTAGGTCTTTTTTTCTTTACTAGGTTTTTCTATTCCATTTTGGTTCTAAATAAATGTTGTTGGTCCAATAAGTGCAAAAGTGTCAATGAATAATAGTTTAGGTCATTTTGATCTTTACAAGATTTATTCTAGTGTATTTTGGTTCTAAATCAATGTTGTTCGTCCAATAAGTACAAAAGTCTCAATGGATTAGAATTTTAGGTCGTTTTAGTGTTTAGTTTGATAATTATTGTCCATTTTGGTTCTTAATTGATGTAGTTGGTCAACTAAATGCAAACGTTTCAATGGATTAATATTTTAGGTCGTTTTTGGCTTTACTAGTTTTAAAATAGTCTATTTTAGTTATTTGTCAATGTAGTTCGTTCATAAGTAGATACCTTTCAATGGATTATTATTTAAGGATATTTTGGTATATAATAATAGGTTTATTCTAGTCCATTTGGGTTCTAAATCAATGTATTTCGTCTAATAAGTACAAAAGTCTCCATCGATTAATATTTTAGATCATTTTGTTCTTTACTTTGTTTATTCTAGTCCATTTTTGGTCGTTACTAGGTTTATTTTAGTCTATTTTCATTCAAAATCAATATAGTTCTTCAAATTAGTGCAAAAGTCTCAAGTGATTAATATTTTAGGTTATTTTTATCTTTAATTGGTTTATCCAATCCATTTTGGTTCTTATTGATTGTAGTTGATCCTTTAAGTGCAAAAGTTACAATGGAATAATATTTATGTCCTTTTCGTCTATACAAGGTAAATTCTAGTCTCTTTTGGTTCTTAATCAATGTAGATCGTACTATAAGTGCAAAAGTTTCAACAGATTAATATTGTTCGTCATTTTGTTCTTTACTATGTTTATTGTAGTCCATTTTGATTCTTAATCAATGTAGTTAATTTAATAAGTGCATAAGTATTAATGGATTATGATTTTTGGCCATTTTGGTCTTTACATGATTGATTTAAGTCATGTTTTATCTTAGTCAATTAAGTTCATCCAATATTTGCAAAAGCCTCATTTGATTAGTATATTATGTTATTTTTGTATTAACTAGGTTTATTCTTGTCCATTTTAGTTCTAAATCAAAGTACTTCTTCCAATAAGTGCCAAAATTTTAGTGAATTAATATGTTAGGTACTTTTGGTGTTTATTAGGATTTTTCTAGTCTGTTATGGTTCTTTATGAATGTAGTAGTTCTTCTAATAAGTGCATTAGTATCAATGGATTAAATATTTTGGTCATTTTGGTCTCTACAAAGATTATTCTAGTCCATTTTAGTTCTTAATCAATGTAGTTCGTCCAATAACTGCAAAACTCGTAATGGATTAATATTTTAGGTCATTTTGTTCTTTTCTAGTTTTATGCTATTCTATTTTTTTAAAATCAATGCAGTTCGTCCGATAAGTGCAAATGTCTCATGAGTTTATAAGTCACAATAGATTTATGCTATTCCATTTTTTATTCGAGTCCATTTTAGTTCTTTCTTAAAATCGTTAGTTAGTCCTATGAGTTTATAAGTCACAATAGATTACCATTTTTTACCATTTTGGTCTTTAATAGGCTTATTCAATATAGTTAGTCCTATAAAAGCAAACGACTTAATAGATTAATATTTTAGGACATTTTGGTTTTTAGAATGTTTATTCTCATAAATTTTTGTTCCCTTATCAATTTGGTTTGTTCGATAAGTGCAAAAATCTAAATGGATCAATATTTTAGGTCATTTTGGTCTTTAATAAGTTTGTTCGAATGCCCATTTGTTCTAAAACACTGTAGTTCGTCAAATAATTGCAAATGTATCAGTAGATTAATATTTTAGTTCATTTGGGTCTTTAGTAGGTTTATTCACGTCAATTTTGTTTCTTATACAATATAGTTAGTGTGATAAGTTTAAAAGTCTCAATTAATTAATATTTTAGGTGATTTTAGTCTTTAATAGGTTTATTCCAGTACATTTTTGTTCTACATCAATTTAGTTAGTCCGATAAATGTAAAAGGCTTAATGGATTAATATTTTAGGTCATTTTGGTCTCTACAAGGTTTATTCTCGTCCATTTTGGTTCTAAATCAATGTTGTTTGTCCAATAAGAGTTAAAGTCTCAGTAAAGTTAGGCCCAATAAAGTTTAGAATTGGTCTTTTCTTCCACCACAAAAGTTGTATCTCAGATTTATATCTTTCAAACGCCTGCTCATATGCACCAATCCAATATCCATAGCTCAAGTTATTACCTACCGAGGGAGAATGAGTCAAAATACAAATAATAAAATTATAATGCCAATAATAAAATTATAATTCAAATTTGACCCAAAGTTAAGTCATTGTTGTCTATAATAGGTTGATTCTAATATAGTTTTGTACTTAACTTGCTTTATTCTAGTCCATATTGGTTATTAGTAAATCAAATTTGTCAATTAAGTGCATGACTTTCATCGTAATAAGATTTTACCAGGTTTATTGTAATCTTGTTTGGTTCTAAGGCAACGCAGTTCGTCCAATAGGTGCATATGGCTAACTGAATTTATAATTTTGGCCATTTTGGTGTTTACTAGGTGTATTCTATTCAATTTTGGTTATTAGTCAATGTTCTTTGTCCAATAAGTGCAAAATTCTCCACAGTTTAGGATATTAGGTCATTTTGGTGTTTAATAGGTATATGCTAATCTAGTTGGGTTCTTAGGCAATGTTCTTCTTCCAATAAGTGCATAAGTGTATATGGATTACGATTTTAAGGCATGTTTGTCTTTAATAGGTTTATTGTAGTCCATTTTTGGTTCTTAGTTAATGTTGTTAGTCCAATGAATGCACAAGTCTCAATGGATTAAGATTCCAGGTGATATTTTTCTTTAATCAGTTTATTCTAGTCTATTTTGGTTATTAATAAATCAATGATGTCCATTTAGTGCATACGTTGTAATGGAATATGATTTTAGGTCATTTTATCCTTTACTAGATTTATTTTAATCTAGTTACGTTCTTAGGAAATGTAGTTCGTCCGATTAGAGCATAAGTCCAAATGGATTAAGAAATTAGACCATTTTGGACTTAACTAGGTTTATTCTATTCAATATTGGTTCTTAGTTAATGTGGTTCGTCCAAGAAGTACCTAAGTCTCAATGAAATAAGATTTTTGGTCATATTCGTCTTAACTAGGTTTATCCTAGTTAATTTTGGTTCTTAGTCACTGATGTTCGGAAAATAATTGTATAAGTTTGAATGTATTAAGAATTTAGGTCATTTTGGCCTTTACTAGGTTTACTTTGGTTCTTAGTTGAAGTAGTTTATTCTAGTCAAATTTGGATCTTAGTCATTGTTACGTCATATATGTGTGTAATTCTCAATGGATTAATATTTTAGGTCACTTTGGTCTTTAATAGATTTATTCTAATCCAGATTGGTTTTTAAGGAACGTACCTTGTCAAATAAGTCGATAAGTCTAAATGGATTAAGAGTTTAGCTCATTTTGGTCTTTATTATGTTTATATTAGAAAATTTCGGTTTTTAGTCAATGTTGTTTGTCCAATATGTATACAAGTCTCAATGGATTATGATTTTAGGTCATTTTGGCGTTTACTAGGTTTATTCTAGTCAGTTTGCATGCTTAGTCAATGTTGTTCGTCCAATAAGTGCATAAGTCTCCATGAATTAAGATTTTAGGTCACTTCAATCTTTATTTGGTTTATTCTAGTACGTTTTTGTTATTAGTAAATCAAATATGTCCAATAAGTGCATAAGTCTAAATGGATTAAGAATTTATGCCATGACTAGGTTTATTCAAGTCAATTCTAGTTCTTAGTCACTATAATTCATCCAATAAGTGGATAATTCTAAATGGATTAGGATATTAGGTCATTTTGGACTGTAATATGTTCATTCTAATAAAGTTTGGTTCTTAGTCAATGTAGTTCGTCTAATAGTTGCATATGTATCAACAAATTAAGATTTTTTTCATTTTGGTATTTACCAGGTTTATTCTATTCAATTTTTGTTCTTAGTCACTGTAGTTCATCCAATAAGTGCATAATTCTTGGTAGATTTTGTTGTTAGTTGATTTTGGTATTTAATAGGTTTATTCTAATCCAGATTGGTTCTTAAGTAGTGTACCTTCTCCAATTAGTGCATAAATCTAAATGGATTAAAATTTTGGGTCATTTTGGTCTTTATTAGGTTTATTCAAGTCAATTTCAGTTTTTGGACAATATTGTTTGTCCAATAAGTGCATAAGTCTCTATAGATTAAAATTTTAATTCATTTTGGTATGTACTAGGTTTATCTTAGTCCATTTTGGATCTTTATCGCTTTAGGTTGCCATATATGTGTATCATTCTGAATCGATTAAGAATTAAGGTTATTGTTTGTCATTAATAAGTTTATTCTAATCCAATTTAGTTCGTATGAATTGTACTTCGTTCAAATGGATTAACATTTTAGGTCATGTTGGTCTTTACTATGCTTATTTTAGTCTTTTTTTTTTTAATTCTTTGTTAATGTTTTTATATCTATAAGTGCATAAGTCTCAATTGATTAAGATTTTAGATCGTTTCAGTCTTTAGTCGATTTATTCTAGTCCATTTTGGTTATTAGTAAAACAAATTTGTCCAATAAATGCATAAGTTTCAATAGATTAAGATTATAGGTCATTTTGGTCTTTATTTGATTTATTCCAATGCGGTTTAATTCGTAGGCAATGTTGTTTGTCCAATAAATGCATAAGTCTAAATGGAATAAGAATATAGCTCATTTTGGTGTTTACTATGTTTATTCTAGTCAATATTTGTTCTTAGCCACTATAGTTCATTCAATAAGTGCATAATTCTCAATGAATTAATATATTAGGTCATTTTGGGATTGAATAGGTTTATTCCAAGCCAAATTGGTTCTTAAGAAGTGCATCTTGTCCAATAAGTGCATAAGCCTAAATAGATTAAGATTTAACGACATTTTGGTCTTTCATAGATTTATTCTTATCCAGTTTAGTTCTTAAGAATGCACTACATCCAATAAGTGCTTAACTCTGAATGAATTAAGATTTTAGGTCATTTTGGACTTTACTAGGTTTATTAAAGTCAATTTTGGTTCTTAGTCATTATAGCTTGTCCAATGATTACATAATTCTCAAAGAATTTAAATTTTAGATCATTTTGGTTATATAGATTTATTCTAATCCATTTTTGTTCTAAGGCAATGTAGTTCGTCTAATTATTGTGTATGTCTCAAAGGATTAAGAGTTTAGGTCATTTTGGTTGGTAATAGGTTTATTCTAATCTAATTTTTTTCTTTGTTGATGTAGTTCATCCAATAAGTGCATAAGTCTCAATAAATTATAATTCTAGGTCATTTTGGTCTTCAATAGGTTTATTCATTTCCAATATAGTTCAAAGGCAATGTAATTTGTCCAATAGTTGCATTAATCTCAACAGATTATGATTTTAACATTTTTTTTCTGTACTAGGTTTATTCAAGTCAATTTTTGATCTTATTCATTGTAGTTTGCTAATTAGTTCATAATTCTAAGTGGATTAAGATATTAGGAAATTTTGGCCTTTAATAGGTTTATTCAAATCCAGATTGGTTCCTTATTAGGGTACCTCGTCCAATAAGTGCAAAAGTCTAAATGGATTAAGATTTTAGGTTATTTTTGTCTTTATCAGGTTTATTCTAGTCAATTTTGATTTTTTTTTTTGTCAATGTTCTTCGTTTAATAAATGCATAAGTCTAAATAGATTCATATTTTAGGTTATTTTTGTCTCTTCTAAGTTTATTTTAGTTAGTTTTGGATTGCAGATCTATATGTCATCATATATGTGTATCATTCTTAATGAATTATGATTTTAGGTCATTTTTTTTATTAATAGGTTTATTCTAATCCAATTTAGTGTGTAGGAACTGTCCTTCGTCTAATATGTGCATAAGTCTAAATGGATTAACATTTAAGTTCATATTGGTCTTTACTAGGTTTATTTTAGTCAATTTTTGTTCTTAGTAAATCAAATATGTTCAATTAGTGCATGACTAAATTTTTGTTTATTCTTGTTAATTTTTGTTCTTAGTGAATATTAATCATTCAATAAGTTCCTAAGTATCAATGGGTTAAGATTTTAGTTACTACTTGGTTTATTCAATTCCATTTTCGTTACTAGAAAATCAATTTTGTTTAATAATTGCAGAAGTTTCAATTGATTTAGATTGTAAGTCATTTTTGTCTTTACTCAATTAATTCTTTTCCAGTTTGGTTTTAAGGCATTGTAGTTCATCCAGTAATTGTACAAGTCTAAATGGATTATAAATTTAGGCCACTTTGGTTGTACAAGGTTTATTCTATTTAATTTTGAATCTTAGCAACTTTAGTTTGTCATATATGTGTGTAATTCTCAATGGATTAAGATTTTAGGTCATTTTGGTCTTTAATAACTTAAATCTAATCAAATTTAGTTCTTAGGAAATGTACTTCAACAATAAGTGCATAGCCTAAATAGATTTAAATTTTAGGTCATGTTTGTCTTTACTAGGCTTATTCTAGTCAATTTTGGTTCTTTGTCAATCGATTAATATTTTTAGTCATTTCTAACTTTACAAGGTTTATTGTAGTCAATTTTTGTTCTTAGTCACCATAGATCGCCAAATAAGTACATTATTCTCAGTGGATTAAGTTTTTATGTCATTTTAGTCAATAATAGGTTTATCCTAATACAGTTTAGTTCTTAGGAAATCTACTTTGTCAAATAAGTGCATAAGCCTAAATGGATAAAGATTTTAGGTCTTTTTGGTATGTAATAGAGTTTTTCTAATCTAGTTTGGTTCTTAGACAATGTAGTTCGTCCAATAAGTGTATAAATCTCAATGGATTAAGAATTTGGTTATATTTGGTCTCTAATAGGTTTATTCTAATCCAATTTGGTTCTTAATCAATGTTGTTCATCTAATATGTGCATAAGTCTCAATGGTTTAAGATTTTCAATCCTTATGATCTTTAATAGGTTTATTCTAATTAAGTTTGGGTCTTAGGCAATGCAGTTCGTCAAATTAGCACATAAGTCTCAATGGATTAAGATTTTAGGTCATTTTCGTGTTTAATAGGTTTATTGCAATCCAATTTGGTTCTTAGGCAATGTAATTTGTTCATAAGTCTCAACGAATTAAGATCTTAGGTCATTTTGGTCATTACTAGATTTATTTTAGTCTATTATGGTTCTTAGTCATTGTAGTTTGTCCAATAAGTGCATAAGTCTCAATGGTTAAAGATTTTAGGTCATTTTGGTTTGTAATAGGTTTATTCTAATCCAGTTTGGTTCTTAGTTAATGTAGTTCATACAATAAGTGCATAAGTCTCAATGGATTATAATTTAATTTCATTTTAGTCTGCCATAGTTTTATTCAATTTCAATTTTGTTCTTAATGTAACTCCTAGTTACGTGGGTATAATAACTGAGGTAATAACGGAAAAAATTTCATATTATATAAGAGAATAAGGTACTATCATAAATAATCAATTGTCCGAAAGAAGTATTGTTAAGAAATCTTAAAATAAATTCTTACAACTGAAAAAAAAAATTAAAATATAAAAAACTTGGCAAATAGTATCTAATCCCGAAATAAAATACAATGTAGACAATATGTCTACTTATTCTTGATCTACTAACCTAATCGAACGAAATCACTCTTCTCAAGGGAAATAGGACTTCTCAACTCTCGACTCATTTAACGGTCTCAGTCCCTGAAAACAACACTTTAATGAGATACTAAATCACAGTCAATAAAATACACAATTTTAAAACAAGTATTGTTCTCAGCCGGAGTAGTAACCGGAAAAATCGATCATGACACCCCCTTCTTCCAAAAATATTCTTTAGAAATGTTCATGATATAACTAAGATTTTTCTATAATAACCAGTTACTTCCAATAACTAATAAAAACTCATCAATTAAATTAACGATAATCCACATATACAATAATCACATAAATCCAATATACACATGTATTCTACATAAGATATTCAATCAATTCAATGATTGAGACATACCTCTACAAAGTGAGTATTATCTCATCATTTGGAGTAGCGACTCATCTAGTGTGGGGTACAAGACCCATCTGTGTGGAGTTTAAACTTCATCTCAGCGTGGAGTTTAAAAGTCATCTATATATGTGATACACGACCCATCCGTGTGGAGTTTAAACCTTATCTCTTTGTGAAGTTTAATACTCATCTATATGTGGGGTACAAGACCCATCCGTGTGGAGTTTAAACCTCATCTCTTTGTGAATTTTAATACTCATCTATATATGGGGTACAAGACCCATCTATCTGGAGTTTAAACCTTATCTTATTGTGAAATTTAATACACACAATCCATATAATTCACGTTTTTTACAACCATATTCGTAAAATTATATTTATAACATAATATTTCATTTAAATATAAAATACCAACAATCATTCAAGAAGATATAATAAAAAAATCTTTTAAAGAATATATATATCTCAAACACACTCAATCCAAATAATTAACGTTTTTAACAACCATATTGGTAAAATCATATTTATAATATTTCATGAATATATAATAAGACAATCATTCAAGAAAATATATTAAAACAATCTTTTTAAAGATTATATATTCAAAGAATCATAAAATCGATAATTCAACAAACAGTAGTAAATAAATCAATTTATAATCAATTCTTACAGTTCATAAAATCTCAATTATAATAGAGGTAGGTTTTCAATAAAAATATATTTTTATAAGAAAATACTAATCAAAATATCTAACTCTTTTTCCATTCTAAATTTCCAAAATAAATGTATCATGAAGCTTTCTTTGATAGAAATGGGTTTCCGTATATGTTAAGCATTATTAACTGCTATTGCAACTACAACCAAACGTACTTTTATTCCTTTTTATATTGGCATAGTTATATTGAGTTTTTAATTAGTATTTTCATTTTTGTATCTATTTATATTTAAATATTTAGGAGATAATTTTGCTAGGTATCCTATATTTGCCCCACTAAACTATTGGTTTTTATGAATAAAACAAATACATATTGAATTCATTTAGGATTGTTTGTTTGGTTTTATTTGACTCCTTAATAATAGATAATTAGATAACAAAAGATTGTTATAATAGTCTGTTTGTTATTATCTATTTTACATAAGCCTTTAACAAACAAAGACCTACACTTTCTTCCGTAAAGAGCCTCATACAGTGCCATACCTATACTAGAGTGATAATTACTGTTGTAAAAATATTCTAGTAGAGTGCTCAACTCCCACCTTCATATAGAACAAAAGCTTTTAGCATATCCTAAAGAGTTTGAATAGTTCTCTTTGATTGGACATCTGCATCTGGATGGTAAGATGTGCTAAATCTCAGTCTAGTAGCAAAAGCTCTCTAAAAAGCTTTCCAAAATTTATAGGTAAATCGTGGATCCCTAACTGATACTATAGAGGGGGGTATACCGTGTAACTTTACTATCTCCTTAATGTAGAGCTCGACTAGTATATCTAAACTATATGTTGCTTTAGTTGATAGAAAATGAGCTGATTTGGTCATTTGATCAACTATCATCCAAATGGCATCAAAATACATAGATATCCTCTCCAATTTCCACTCATAAATTTCTAAAGGCTTTTGTTGCTCCATATTAACCTTCTGACATACTAGACACAAACACAAAACCAGTACATTTTTCTCAAATCCTGATGCATTTTAGTTATTGTTAGGTGTATCGTGAACTTAGGTATAGTTCTCCTTGTCCACAAGAGACTGCAAAACTTTAGCTAATAGGTATTCAATTTGTAATATCCCTCTCAAGTTATTATTGATTTCTAGCCTATTCAGATTCAAGATTAAAGCATTAAAGGACACATCCAAATTCATATCTCTAAACTCGGCTCGTCTCTTGTACCATCATACAAGCTACATGTAAGGATTTTCAATATAGAGCACCAACCACTGCATTAGCTTTCCTAGGGTGATACTTCAACTCAAAATCTTAATCCTTAAGGAACTCCATCCACCTTCTCATATTTGACCAAACAAATACTTAAGGCCTTTATGATCACTAAAAACCTCAAATTTTGCTCCATGCAAGTAATGCCTCCAAATCTTAAGAGCAAATACTACAATTGCTAATTCAAGATCATGGGTTGGATAATTTGCCTCGTGTAACATAAGTTGTCTAGACGCATAAGCTACCACTTTTCCTTCTTGCATTAAAACACATCCTAAACCATTTTAGAAGCATTACAATAAATGACAAGTTTCATGGATGGATCTGGTATAGCTAAAACAGGTGTTGAAATTAATGTTCCCTTAAGCTCGTGGAAATTATCCTCGCACTCTTAGTCCTATACAAACGTTTTCCCTTATCTAGTCAACTTGGTGAGAAGTAAGGCTAGATTAGAAAACCTCTCTATAAATATCCTATAGTAACCCATCAATCTTAGGAAATTTCTTACTTCAGTCACTAATTTAGGTTGGGGCCAACTTAATATAGAATCTACCTTACTAAAGTCAATTGTTATTCCTTTACTTGAGATGGTATGACCTAAAACCTCACATCATCATCCAGTACTCATATTTCTTAGGTTTTGCATGCAATGTGTTATGTAAGACCCTTAGTTTTAATTTCTGATTTTTGTTTTGGTGCATTTTGTGTTGATATTCATAGGCCTTTTAGCCAATTTTACGGTATTTTGTGAGTTATCTTCTTGTGTTTTTTGAAAATCTGCAACAGCTTATCTTCCTATTCATCTTCAAGCTAGGACGAAATAATCACATGTAACTTGCCACTTCCTTCTAAATATGCATATTTCAAATTTTCAGGAAGTGGTTTAAGCTCTATTGTTAGTGGTTGTTCAACGGAAGGTACAACACCAATGGCATAAGATAAGTATGCAAAATCAATTATGTTACTAGAAATAACAATATCAGCACACTGATCAACCTGCAAGTCAGCTTCGATCTCAGCACACACAGAGCACTATTGAGTATCTGTACAAAATTCATAAGTATAAGTATCATCAAAACCAAACAATGAAGGAAAATCAATAGCAAACATATCGGGGTATGTGTCATCAACCAAATCAGCAAGCAATTCAATTTGAAAAATAGAAAGCTCTTCCATGGGGTGTTTCATAACATCAAAGATGTTAAATTTTACAATGCTGTCACCAAATTCCATGGATAGAGTTCCAACATGCACATCTTTTTTTGTTCTACAAGTTTTCAAGAATGGTCTGCCTAAGATGATAGGCGCCCTGTTGGACTTATTATCTCCCACCATGTCCAAAATGTAAAAATCTACAGGAAATATCAATTTATGAACTCGAACAAGTACATCCTCCATAAGTCCAGCAGGATGAGCATTACTCATGTTCGCCAATTGAATCCTAACACATGTACACTGTAAAGGTATAAGAGCAAGAAAGTTAAAAATAGATGTAGGCATAACATTAATGGGAGCTCCTAAATCTAACATAGCATTTTCAAATTTACTATTGACAATGGTACATGGAATGGAAAAAGTTCCTAGATCTTTGCATTTATGAGGCATGGGCTGGACTAGGATCGAAACAGTTAGCCCCATGTTTACTCTTTCATTACCTTTTAACCTTATCTTGTGTGTGCACAAATCTTATAGAAATTTGGCATATCTTTGAATATGTTTAATTGCTTCAAGGAGGGTAATGTTCACTTCCACCTTATTAAATTTATTTGGGATCTCGTTGTCCCTCTATACCTCGTCTATTTTCTTAGTCTTCACTGCCCTTTGAGGAAAAGGAAGTGGTAAATTTTGCTCAACATCAACAGTTTCAGATATCAAAGTATCCTCAACAACCTTGTTGTTTTTCACTACAGTTTAAGGTACCTTTGATATTTCAGCAACTTTCCCAAACCTCAATGTAATTGAACTAACATTGGGAGCATTTGGTTTTACTATTAACTGTGCAGACAATTGGTTTGACCCCTGAGTATGCAATTGATTGATTGAAGTAGCTAGCAGACCAATCATTGTTTTCAAATTTTCAATGGTGCAATCTGTTCTTTGTTGAAATTGGAGATTCTGGACAGCCATCTGCTTAACGAGGTTCTCTAATGAAGGTGCATTGTTTTGTTGTTGAGGAATATTTTGTTGTTGCTGCCTAGGTTGTTGTTGTACAGATGAATTCCCCCATCTCAAGTTGGAATGGTTTCTCCAACCAGGATTTGTACCTGTTAGATGATAGATCATAGTTGGCTTAAGGATTGTATATATTTGCTGCATATGCTTGAGGAGCATCAGCAATTGGATCTTCTTTCATTGTAGGACAAGAGTCTGAAGGATGCTCTAGAGAAGTGCAAATACCACAGACCACTACTTGGGTTTTACCTATTGCCAATATTTTTACTAAAGATGTAAGCTCATCAAGGTTTCCTTCTAAATTCTTGTGGAAAGAAGCCTGAATTTCACTCACACCCTTTGACAACACTGTTGAATTGCTTCTAATTGTAAACTAATGAGAATTAACGGACATGTTTTCAATCAAAGCCATTGCCGCTTCTGGGTCTTATCGACAAGTGTTCAGAAATCTGGTGATGAGGACAACTTGACACTAATTTCTTGAATCTCTCCCAATACTCATGTAATGATTTTCTGTCAATCTTCCTGATGCCACATATTTCTTTTTTGATTGAAGCAACTCTTGAGGAAGGGAATAATTTTTCTAGAATTAAAATCTTGAGATCATTTCAACTTGTATGAAAACATGGTTAAATGTTCATTTCAGTATCTGACTCTAACTTTTTAACACTAGTAGCCCTATTAAGTCTACGAAGTAAATGAAATGTCCTATCTATTCTAGGTTCAAGAGAATAAATATTCACAAAACTAGCCCTAGTCATGCGTCATCATAACAATGCAATGCAAAATAATAATTCTAAAAATTTCAACAATGTCCCTAATGCTAAAATTGAAGTGAAAAATCGAAAACCCTATCAAATAAAATCCAAAAAATATAAAAATACCACCAAAAATTTCTAAAAATCAAATAAAGGCAACACAAATTTTTTAGAATTTTTGGAGAATATTAAAAATCAAAAAATTGAAAAAATGGTCTAAATAAAGGAATTTGGAATTTTGACCGTCGTTTCCATATAAGTACCTTATACGGATTCCTATTCCTTTATTTTTTTTTTCTTGATTTTCTAGCGCAATTTTGAAGCAATCCGAGATAGTCGCCTGAAAACATGGTTAGTTAATATTAACAAGGGACCCGCTAATTAAAATTATTACAATAGTGCATATTACGAAATCTGCAATTTAGGCCCAGTAATGCTCGGAATTAGTCTTTTCTTCCAACACAAAAGTTGTAGCTTGCATTTTTTAGCTTTCTAACGCATGCTCATAGATGGCAATCTGATATCCAGAGCTCAGGTTATGACCTACAAGTGAGAAAGAGTCAAAATACAAATAATAAAATTAAAATGGAAATCATAAAATTATAATTCAAATTCGACCCAAAGTTTAGAAACAAGCTAAAAATATTAATATAAGCTATAAAGAGTTTTAAAATACCAAACTAAAAAGCTAAAAATATGTGCTCAAATGCTATGATCAGTATGCTAAGTTGAAAGGTTATTTTGTGCATCTAAAATTTAAATGCTAAGTGATATTTGTTTATTTCAGTTAGTGATCCTTTACATTATTTGGAAATTTGGGCTTTGCCCTCAAATAATACCTGAGTTCATTCCACCGACCGTTACCTTGACGACAGAAACATTGTTAGACTTCCCTGACCGAGATTCGCCAACTGCTTGGGCATACAACCCCATCTCAAGTAGGGCTACTTATACGAGAAAGGTAGTGAGGACAAGTAGGAGAGTTGTAGTAGTAGACCTCGTGGAGCTCACTAATGGGAAGATCGACTATCCGGTACCGGCAGGATTGATGCTTGGTACGAATGGAGAATGAGAAGATGTAGAGGATTCCTCCGTTAAAGTTGACGCAGAGACCAAAAGGATAAGGGGTCGATGTCAGTGGAGCGATAGACTGCAGGACTGTCTAGGCAGGCTGAGTTAGAGCTTCCATTTCTAGTGAATAATCTCTTACCGACTTTTGCTGAAATAGCGGTCTATTTTGAGATCTCAGCACCGCCGAAGTCATATATCTCGTGGGAGGATCTGACTTATGAAGAGACCAATCCTTCTATGGATGTTGATGAAGAGGAGGTTACTTCAAAGATCGATAATGTGTCGAAAGGCACTTGAAAAGTGTGTGGAGGTCACCCATGTTATTGTAGTTGCTAGTGAATGATTATATTAGTTTGGACGTATAGGGACTAAGTGTCTTGGGTGGTCGTACTTATTTTATTTTGGGATGACTATATCTATAACTTATATTGTTAGTTGACTTTTATTCGGTTGGTCCACGTTCCATTTTTTTGACGTGACCATTGGGGGGATAACATTCTTGGCGCAGTACTTATGTGCAGGTGTCTGCCGAGAGTACCCCAGGGGTATGAGCGATGCCTTATAGGTCTCATAGCTAATGTGAAGGCAAAGATAAATGTGAGCATAGAGGATGTGGTGCTTGTCAAGGAGTACCCAAACGTATTTCCAACACAAATTTCATGCTTACCACCAGTAAGAGAGGTGGAGTTCTTCATTGATCTACACCCAGAAATCGAACCTATTTCAATTGCACCGTATTGGATGTCGCCATTGGAATTAAATGATATCAAAGGCCAAGTTAAAGATTTTTTGGAGAAAGGATTTATCATACCATGTGTGTCACCATGGGGAGCTCCAGTATTGTTAGTTAAGAAAAAGTATGGTAGCTTAATAAGGATTTATAGGCAGCTATTAAGAATCGTTATCCTTTACCATGTATTGATGATTTGATGGATTAGTTGAGAAGAGTCGTAGTGTTTTCTAAGATTGACTTGAAGTCAGGTTACCATCAAATTCGAGTAAGAGAATGAGATATTCAGAAAACTACTTTCCGAACCCATTACGGACATTATGAATATCTTGTTGGAAACAGCCTCAGTCTATCACTGACATACAAAGTTTCATCGGACTGGCAAGATACTACAGGTGGTTTAGTTAAGGTTTTACTAAGATTGTAGCCCTATTGACACAACTCACTAGAAAGGATCAACCATTCACGTGGACAGAGAAGTGTGTGGAAAATTTCCAGTTACTAAAGAAAAAGATGACAACCTCACCAGTATTGGTCTTACCACAACCAAAAGAACCATGTGAAGTTTATTGTGATACATCTCATCAAGTTTTGGGATGTGTCTTGATGCAACACAAGAAAGTTGTAGCTTACGCCTCAAGACAATTGAAGACTCATGAAAGAAACTATCCTACTTATGATTTAGAGCTTGTTGTTGTTGTTTTTGCATTAAAGATCTGGAGGCACTACTTATATGGAAGCAAGTTCATAGTGTTCAGTGACCATAAGAGTTTAAAATATTTGTTTGATCAGAAGGAATTGAACATGCGTTAGAGAAGATGGATGGAGACTCTAAGGACTTTGATTTCACATTACAGTACCACCCTGAGAAGGCCAATGTAGTGGCTGATGCGTTGAGTAGAAGAAGTGTGTCGGTGTCTTTAGTATTGATGGCTAGACAACAAGAGTTATGGGAAACATTTAGAGACCTACACATGGACGTAGAGTTTGCACTCGGGATTTTGAAATTCAGAATGATTAAGATTTCGAGCGATCTACTTGAAGACATTGCAAATTTTCAAGATGATGCATTAATCTAAGTGAAGAGGAACCTAATAGTGCAAGGGAAGACAATCGACTTTAAGATTAAATTTTGCACTCCGAGCAAAACAATGAATGTGATTCCAAATATTCTTATGAATGCAAAATGGTGAGAAAAAAAAAATATTTCTAGCTTAAGGCAATCATGAACAGTTTTGTTATCACAACCAAGGCAAACAAGATGGCAAGTTAACTAAAGAATGCATCATAAATGATAGAGTCCTCCCAAAATATAAAATTATCTCAAAGTGTTTGGGCTACTGTTCACACTCAAAACACATCATGAAAGCTAGCACTACCATAGGCTTGACAAGCCTCTATAAATTTATATTTAAAACACATGCAGATAATGATCAAAAGTTCTTTATTTAGGTTGTATCATGGCCAGCGTAAGGGTGAGATAATCCTAAGGAGACTAAGGCTGAAAATTAAAGAGGATAAAGGAGTAATGATTAAGAGAGAAAAACAACATTAAGAAGTAACTCAACAAAACATCATTGACTTTTATTTTCATACTCTTTGTGCTCATAACACAACTATTTTTCTTCATATATATATATATATATATATATATATATATATATATATAGATACATACATACATACATACATACATACATACATACATACATACATACATACGTACATACATACATACATACATATATATTCTCTTTTATTTTATTTTTTTTCTTTTCAAAACCTTCAAATTTAAACAAACAAGTTGAGCACCCCGACACTTACGTAAGGAAATACTCCTTTATCCCCTAAGATTGAGGCAATTCATTGTTTTTCACTTTTAGACTTGTAGTGATCTATATAACAAAAAATGGGGGTAATTAGGCTCAAAGGGGATTAAACAAATGGATAAGTGTATGGTAGGCTTATTTGGCTCATAGCTTAATTAGAAACAAATGCCTAGATCAATTCAATATATGCATGCAGACAAGAGTCAAGTCAAGTTCTAGCGTAACTAGCAATCATGAGTGAGATAACACACAAGAAAAAAAAATAGAAAAATGTATTCCATTCATAATAAAGCTAAAAAATCTCTCAAAGGTTAACGACTTATCACAAATGATACATAATTTATTATTTTAATCCAATTTATTATACCAAGAATGCAAAAATACTATCCAATCATGCCAGTCCAAACAACCTCTCAACGTTTAACACCATAAAATCTGATGAAAAAGCATACAATGCAATGTCCATTTTTATTTATTTTTTTTATTTTTTTATTTTTTATTTTTTATTTTTTATTTTATTTTTGAAATATAACAAATAAAATCCAAAATAATACCCCCACACTTAAATTACACATTGTCCTCATTGAAAGTAACAAGTATAAAATAAAAGTAAGGAAATGGAGGTCCCTTTTTATACTTCAGTGTAGGTGGGCTTTTCCAAAGAAAGCTCTTTTATGGTAGCATCTTCAAGCAAAAAGCTCTCATGGAATAGCTTGAGTTGTTGTCCATTTACTTTGAATATTTTTTCGGTGTTTTCACTTTTTATTTCCACTACACCAAGAGGAAAAATGTTAGTAACAACAAAAGGGCCAATCCATTTCGATCGAAGTTTCGTAGCCATAATTTTCAAACTGGAGTTGAACAATAAAACTTTTTGGCCAATGGAAAATTTCTTCATAGAAATCATCTTATCATGAAAGTCTCCTATAATCGATGCATACCCTCCAGTTGTTCTACACTCGTGTGGGGATATAAGTTCATTATTTTCATTTTTAACCATTGGGAGTCCAGTTTTCATTAGGACTACCTGCACTGGACAGACCCATTGAATATTAGAGATGGGGTATATAATGAAGTAACACCGTTGATTTACAAGAAAGGGGGGTTTGAATTGTAAATTTCCCTTTTAAAAATTCCTGTTAAACTTTAAGAAAATAACTCAAGATTGATCTTGGTTATGAAAACAGAAAACGGAGAACGTTCTTGGTTTTGACTTTAAAACAGAGAACGTTCCTTGATTAGTGTTTAAACAGAAAAATCAGTTTATCTCTTATCAATATAGTGCAGCAATTAAATAAATAAATAAGTAAATAGAGAAGAGAATACCACACACAGATTTATCCTGGTTCACCCAATGTGGGTTACGTCCAGTCCTCACGCTGTGAGTTTTTTCCACTAGATGTTTAAAACGAAGAACCTTCTTAATCTTACAACATTTAGTATAGATCAACCTTGATCTATTTCAGCCTCTATTACTTTCCACCCAGAAAGCAATGACAGCACCTATCTAATCTTGATAGGAAACAATCTAAAACAAACTATGAAGAAACTCTTATAGTTTGAGAATTTACAAGTGATTGATTTTGACAGAATCTGATATTGCTCAACTCTTGTTTGAGAATAGATTCTTTACAGAGTATCTAAGGATAATTTCGCAGCTGATATGTGAGTGTGCAGCAGTTACTATTATGCGAATTGCAGAAAATAATGATTCCTCTGTTTTGCAGAATTTCAAGCTTTAAGCGATTCTATATGGTTGATTACTTGATACTTGAATTTCTTGCCTTCATACTTCATTGAGGCCTTCTATTTATAGACTGGAGATGCACAGGATAAGCATGAAAGAGCTGTTGGAGAAGCCATGCTTTTCCTGGATTTAAGGCAGTAATTGAATAAACAACTCATGCTATGACATAGCCTTTTTTTACTTTTGGATTTAGCATTTAAAGCCTTGTTGTACGTTTCTGACAGTGCCTTTAATGCTTCTTCATTTGTTCTTTGATGATACATTCTCCATCTTAAGTCTTGAGTGCAGCTGGAGAAGATTATAAACGAATTGCAGACTGAAACAGAGCTTGATGCAAGTCTGCTGTTTATTGTGCAGAAAAACGGAGAACGTTCTGGTTATTTGAGTGAACGTTCTGGAGCTTAAATAATCATTCTGGAGCTCCCGTTTTGATCATCCTGGTTTTCTTTTGTAATTTACTTGTTATATGTCAAGATTGATTGAGCTTTCTTGACATTTGAATTTTTGAAGTTCTTCAAGCTATCATGACTTTTGTCAAACTTAGAGTCCTCTTAACTTTGAGATCAAATGGCCTTTTTGAGCTTGGATGAGTCCTACTTGTTTCTTGCCATGAACTGATTAGATGTGAATAGATTTCCAGGACAGATTCTTTGTTATCGAGGTAGATAAACTCTGAACAACATGCTGTGATGAACAATTCTACAAGTTGGAGATCATTCTTTGTTTTGCTGCAGAATGATCTTGTTTCTTCTGTTTTTTGTTGATTCTGTCTTTAATAAAATCCACTCAAAAACACCAGTTAAATTAACATAATACTTTTAGAATCATGATTAACTTTCTTAATTAACTTTTGTTTGTTTTCATCAAAACTTTAATTATAGAGTTTGTCTCAACAATCTCCCCCTTTTTGATGATGACAAACATGTTAATTTAGATTTTAATTCTGATTCTTTTAACAAGTATGTGACAGAGTTTTAAAGACTCCCCCTCAATTTATGCATTCTTAAATTTGTAGAATTTAAAAACATTTTATGCTATAAACTATTTCTCATTGATTTGATAACAGAAGTACATGATAGAATGAAAATACATAGTGCATGTTAAAAACTAAACTTAATTCTCCCCCTTTGTCATCCAAAAAGATAACAGAGAAGAGACTAGGAAGCTAAAGATGGGGAAGATCCTTCTGAAGAGGAGGATTTGCCAGGATGAGGAGCTGGAGAAGGTGGAGGGATCTGATGAGGAGGTGGAGATGGAATTCCCAGCTTGGGAGCAAGATGATCAGCCAGCCAAGTCTGCAAAATAGCAGTTTCCTGATCGTGTTGAACTTGTCGTGCGATGATATTCTGAAGGGCAGCCATAATGTCAGAATTTGATGGTTCAGGAGAGGGATGAATGTTAGTGGTAGGATGAGAAGTAGTAGCAACTACAGTATGAGAATGTGTTGTGGAGAATGTTCTGGTGGAGGTGGAGAATGTGTTGTGGGTGGTGGAGAAGGAACCGAGGGAGGTGGAGAATGTTCTGGTGGAGGTGAGGAACGATCTGGTGGTGTAACTGTGGCTGTGTTGGCTGATGAGTTATGAGGAGAGAAAATAGGAATGGTAGTGGGTCGCCGACCTACTGATCTCTTTCGTTTTAAAGAGGTGGGAAAGGATGATGGTGGAGCAGGAGTCGGAGTGGATGAAGTTTTACGCATATGGGAATGATTTTTTGTGGAAAATTTAGAGATCTTATCCATAGAGGATTCAGAAGCTAGGGAGACTCCAAAGTGTTTAAAGACTTTCGTTAAAACCATGCCATATGGGACAATATTCTTTCTATAATCCTTGTTGGCTGCACAGATCATGTGCTGAAGGATCACATAAGGGAGATTTAAACGGTGGCAGTGGAGAAGATGATATATGAGCAAGGCATCATTCTTAGATACATACTCATGACTGCCACAACGAGGAATCAGAGTGTGTTGGCTCATATTGTGAAAAACCTTGGGAAGGGATTGAAGATAAGTGGAGAGGTGTCTGGTGGTATCTGCCTCAAATAAATTAGAGAGGACCTCAGTCTTGCGCAGATTCAAGGCAGAGTACCAATGATCCCCAAAGACAGAGGGACCTTTTGTGGGGAGCTGGAGAATGGAAGCCAGAATGTCGGGGGTGAGTTTGATCTCTACTCCTTTAATCTTGGAAATAAGGAGAGATTTTTCAGCGAATGTTTGGGCATTGCAATAGAACGCACGAACAACTTCTAGATAATATGATTCAGAAATCTTCAGAAAAGATGTCCACCCAAGAGCATCAGTGTGATGCTGAACAACAATTCCATTTATTTCCAGACTATCCAACAGAAAGACACGGCCAACCCCAACGGGGCGTTGAGCCCATTTTGCAGCAAAACGTTTGGAGCTTTCAGGTGAGAGTAAAGGAGGAATGGATTGTTTTTGTTTCTTTGACGAAGGTTCAGATGCAGATTGGGAGGTAGAGGAGGAATGAGGAGATGGAGAACGTTGGCGTTGTTTTTGTGGGGAGGGTTCTGGGTGGGTAGAACATTCTGGAGGAGGATGTGAAGAAACTGGAGAACGTTCTCGTGGTTTAGGGTAAAAAGATTTCTTTTTCTGGGTTTTGGGAAACTTCTTGCGAGCAAGATAACGAGCAATGTTGATTGCGGTTTGTGATTTTAGACGATTTCTCTGTGGTCGGGATTGAGAAGAAATTTCAGTTGGTTTTGGGGAAGAAGAATCAAGATCGTTCGTCGATCTTCGTTTTGGTTTGGGAGAAGTTGAGTGAGGAGGTTTAGAAGGAAAAGAAGATTCTGTAGGAATGTCAGGCGTAGGTGTTGTTGGTCTATTTTCTGACATGGATGGTGTTGTGGGTTTGGTCTGAGTGGTTGTAGGAGGTATCCTTGCTGATGAAGGAGGGCACAAATTAGATGAATCATCACTTTCAGAATCAGAAATAATGAAATACAGTGGTTCAAAATTTTTAGGGTTTGATGATTTGGAGGTTCCAATACCAGAGTGCTGAATAGGATGATTTGTTTTATTTTAATGTGTTTTGATCTAGAGTGCTGAATAGGATTTTTTGATAAATTTATAGCACTTGTATTATCACAATAAATTGGAATATTGGAATAACTTACAGAGTAATCTTGGAGTTGGTTTTAAATCCATAAAATCTGTGAACAGCAATTTGCTGCAGACACATATTCAGCTTCTGTTGTGGACAGAGCTATGGTGTTTTGTTTCCTGCAGGACCAATTGATTAATGCTTCACCTAGGAGCTGACATGCTCCACTTGCTCTCTTTCTTTCGATTTTGTCTCCAGCATAATCGGCATCACAGTATGCTATAAGATCAAAATGTGACCCTTTTCTATACCACAGACCAAGATTAATTGTTCCAACATGGTATCTAAATATGCGTTTTACTTCTGTTAAGTGGGATTCTTTTGGAGCTGATTGA
Source organism: Cicer judaicum (assembly GCA_037974835.1). Taxonomy (NCBI): domain Eukaryota; kingdom Viridiplantae; phylum Streptophyta; class Magnoliopsida; order Fabales; family Fabaceae; genus Cicer; species Cicer judaicum. The sequence continues at coordinate 3,799,795 of JBBPBS010000233.1, read as the reverse complement.
AATCGAGCACATAATCCTACTGCAAACACTATGTCAGGTCTGCTAGCAGTTAGATATAGCAAGGAGCCAATCATTCCACGATATTCTTTTTCAGAAACAGATTTGCCATTTTCATCTATTTCTAAGGAGGTGGATGGATGCATGGGAGTTGTCATCATTTTTGCCTCATTCATTTTATATTTGATCAACAGATCTTTGATGTATTTTTCTTGACAAATAAAAATGCCTTTTTCAGATTGTTTAATTTGTAAGCCAAGAAAATATCTTAGTTCCCCCATCATGCTCATTTCGAATTCACTTTGCATAAGTTTTGAGAAATTTGCGCATAGTTTTTCATTTGTTGATCCAAAGATGATATCATCAACATAAACTTGAACTATGAGCAAATCATTTCCCTCTGTTTTCTTAAATAAAGTAGTATCAATTTTCCCTCTTTGAAAATCATTTTTAATTAAGAATGAACTTAGACGTTTGTATCAAGCCCTTGGTGCTTGTTTCAAACCATATAATGCCTTAGTGAGTTTGAAAACATGATTTGGTTTTGATTGATTTTCAAAACCGGGGTGCTGCTTTACAAATACTTGTTCATTTAAGAATCCATTTAAAAAGGCACTTTTTACATCCATTTGAAACAACTTAATGAGTTTATGAGATGCATATGCAAGAAGTATTCGAATAGCTTCTAACCTTGCAACTGGGGCAAAAGTCTCATCATAATCTATACCTTCTTGTTGATTGTATCCTTGAGCTACCAATCTTGCTTTATTTCTCACAACTCTTCCTTCTTCATCAAGCTTGTTTTTGAATACCCATCGAGTTCCGATAACAGACTGATTTAATGGATCTGGGACTAAAGTCCACACCTCATTTTTCTCAAACTGCAGTAATTCTTCCTTCATGGCATTTACCCAAGATTGATCAGTAATTGCACCTTTAATTGATTTTGGTTCAGCTTGAGATATCATTGCCATGTTGCTTTCATCCTTTTTGAATGACTTTCTGGTTCGGATTCCATCGGCTGTGTCTCCAATGATCTGGGTTTGTGGATGACTTTCAACAATTTTCCAGCTTTTTGGTGGAGAATGATATGCAGATTGATCATCAATCTCTGTTTTCTGCAGACTGTTCTGCTGCTGCGTTTTCTACAGATTGTCTTGCTGTTGTGTTTCATTTAAAGTTTCTTCTTCCTTATCTTTTTTACTTAAGTCTAAATCATCAAACTCATCAAACAATATATGCATACTTATTTCAACAACGTTAGTTCTTAAGTTAAATACTCTATATCCTTTAGACTCGGTTGCGTATCCAAGAAAGATAGCTTTATCAGATTTCGCATCGAATTTTCCAATAAGATCTTTGTTATTTAAGATATAGCAGTAACATCCAAAAACATGAAAGTAAGAAATGTTTGGCTTCCTATTTTTCCAGATTTCATATGGCGTTTTGTTTATGATCTTCCTAATAGATACGCGATTCAAGATATAGCAAGATGTGTTTATGGCTTCTGCCCAAAAATATCTTTCAACATTTGATTCTTCTAAGATAGTTCTTGCCATTTCTTGTAGTGTTCTATTTTTTCTTTCAACAACTCCATTTTGTTGTGGAGTTCTTGCACAAGAAAGATTGTGAGATATACCAAGTTCATCAAAGAAGTTTTTGAATGAGGCATTTATGAATTCTCCTCCATGATCACTTCTTACAAAAATGATGCTGGATTCTTTTTCGTTTTGAACTCTTTTGCAAAATGTTTTGAATGCTTCAAATGCATCATCCTTTTGTTTTAAAAATAGAACCCATGTAAATCTTGAGAAGTCATCAACAATAACAAAGCCATATTTCATTCCTCCTAGACTAGTTGTTTTGACAGGCCCAAATAAATCTATGTGGAGTAATTCAAGAGTTATGTTTGTTGATACAAAATCCTTTGCATGAAAACTACTTTTCACTTGCTTGCCTTTGACACATGCTTCACATATTTTATCTTTTTCAAAGTTGAGTTTTGGCAGGCCTCTAACAAGATCAAGCTTAGAAATTTTTGAAATTGTTTTCATGCTGATATGTCCAGCCCTTTTATGCCAAATCCATTTATCTTTATTGATTGAAATAAAGCATGACTCATCAGGTAATTCATCAAGATATAGAACATACAAATTTTTCTTTCTTTTCCCAGAAAACAGAATTTCTCCAGTTTTTGCTTTCTTAATTTCACAGATTTTTGGTTTAAAAATATCTTCGCACCCATTGTCACATAGTTGACTTATACTTAATAGATTATGTTTCAATCCTTCCACATATTGAACATTATTTATTTGAGCAGAGTTTGTCTTACCAATGGTTCCATTACCTTTAATTTGAGCTTGATTATCGTTACCAAAAGTGACTGAACCACCGTCCTTCTTGACGAAGGTTATGAAGCAATGTCTATCTCCCATCATGTGCCTTGAACAACCACTGTCCAAGAACCAAGGCTTTCTCTTTATATTTGGAGAACCAACCTGCATGTGATATTAGTTCAGCCTTAGCTACCCACTTTGTTTTGGGTCCTTGAGAGTTAGATTTAACATTTTCTTTGAATGAATATGTTACTTCTTTGTTTTTGAAGCTTGCTGGTTTTTTTACTATTGATTTTGAAACAGATTTCATAATGTATGTTTCAGAAATTTTTTGTTTTGGTTCAAAAGAGTTTCCAAATCGTTCATTCTGAGATGTTGAACTTTCTCTGTTTAGCAGCCATCTTGGAGATGGTTCTCCGTTTTGCAGTTTTTTTGAAACTGTTTTAACAGGATGTTTTTCCTTTTTGACAGGCTTTGCCTTTTTGAGTTTTTCATCTCTTTTTCTAAAATAGCAGGCAAATTCCAGATGTCCCAGTTTTTTGCAATAGGAACATCTAGTTTTGCATTTTTCTTCTTTTCTTTTAGGAACAAAGAATTTTTCATATAACTTGGTTTTTTGAGTTTGATTGAAACCAAGACCGGCTTTATCAAAGATTCCTATCTGAGATCCCATGATTTTATGAAAGGTTTCAGTGGCTTTAATGAAGTTCAATAAATCTGTTTTGAGAAGTTCATTTTCTCTTTTAAGCTGAACATTCTCCGTTTGTGGTGCAGAACGTTCTTGACATTCTTGTTTTTCAAAATTTTTTGACTCTTTTAACTCTTGAATGATGTTTTTTAGTAAATCATTCTTAGCCAGACTTTCTTCTTTTTCTTTCTTTTCTTTAAAAAGCTGATCTTTCAAAGCACCACATTTTTGAATGAGAAGATTTGAGTCATTTAATAAGTTATCAAATTCATTTCCCATTTGTTCACATAAATAGCAAGGTTCAGAATTCATTACCTCTTCTTCCTCTGTTTTCGCCACTAAGCACAGGTTGGCTTCTTCTTCTTCAGTCTCTGATTCTTCTGAATCGTCCCATGTTGCCATCATTGATTTCTTTTTGAATGGAAATCGTTTTGGTGGATTTTTGTTTAAAGGACATTCAGCTTTGTAGTGTCCTAGCTTGTTACATCCAAAGCATGTAACTTGACTTTTGTCAACATCAGTCTTAGGATTTCTGTTTTGAAATCCTTTCTTAATTTGATCTCTTCTTCTCATCATTCTCTGTATTCTTCTTGTGAGAAGCGCCACTTTATCAGCCTCTTCTTGTTCGTTCTCCTCTGGTTCTTCTTCTAGTTGTACTATAATTTTTTCTTGAGATGCTTTTAGTGCAACTGTCTTTCCCTTTTTGACAGGTTTGTCTTCTTGCAGTAGTATCTCATGTGCTCTTAGTGTTCCAATTAGTTCTTCCAGAGGCAAAGATTCAAGGTTCTTGGCTTGGCTTATAGCCGTTACCATTGGCCTCCAAATAATTGGAAGACACCTCATGATTTTCCTTACTCTCTCCTGTACAGTGTAGGCTTTGCCAAGAGAGCGCATTTCATTTACTATTGTAGTAAATCTTGAGTACAGTTCATCAATGTTTTCTCCTTCTTGCATCTCAAATAATTCAAATTTTCTTATACCAATGTCTATTCTTGTTTCTTTAACATGATTTGTTCCTTCATGATGAGTTTGTAGTGTGTCCCAAACTTCCTTTGCAGTTGTGCATTCATCCACTCTTTCACTTTCTTCCCTACTTAAAGCACATGATAAAAATAGCTGAGCTTTAGAATTTAACAGCACCTTAGTTTTATCGTCTGCTTCCTTTTTTAGTGCAGAGTTTGGGTCGTTTTGATCAACTCTTGGTGTGAAGTCTCCATCTGTAATAATGCACCACATTCCTGTGTCTTGAGACTTTAAGAATAGTTTCATTTTGTTTTTCCAAAAGTAGTAGTCTGATCCATCAAAGAATAGAGGTCTATTTGAGGATCCTCCTTCAACGATATATTTTGCTTTTGACATTTTTCTGGATCTTTTCTCTAACACTTGTTAGGTGTTTTTAAACTTTCTAGAGACTGATGCCAATTGAAGTAACACCGTTGATTTACAAGAAAGGGGGGTTTGAATTGTAAATTTCCCTTTTAAAAATTCCTGTTAAACTTTAAGAAAATAACTCAAGATTGATCTTGGTTATGAAAACAGAAAACGGAGAACGTTCTTGGTTTTGACTTTAAAACAGAGAACTTTCCTTGATTAGTGTTTAAACAGAAAAATCAGTTTATCTCTTATCAATATAGTGCAGCAATTAAGTAAATAAATAAGTAAATAGAGAAGAGAATACCACACACAGATTTATCCTGGTTCACCCAATGTGGGTTACGTCCAGTCCTCACGCTGTGAGTTTTTTCCACTAGATGTTTAAAACGAAGAACCTTCTTAATCTTACAACATTTAGTATAGATCACCCTTGATCTATTTCAGCCTCTATTACTTTCCACCCAGAAAGCAATGACAGCACCTATCTAATCTTGATAGGAAACAATCTAAAACAAACTATGAAGAAACTCTTATAGTTTGAGTTTTTACAAGTGATTGATTTTGACAGAATCTGATATTGCTCAACTCTTGTTTGAGAATAGATTCTTTACAGAGTATCTAAGGATAATTTCGCAGATGATATGTGAGTGTGCAGCAGTTACTGTTATGCGAATTGCAGAAAATAATGATTCCTTTGTTTTGCAGAATTTCAAGCTTTAAGTGATTCTATATGGTTGATTACTTGGTACTTGAATTTCTTGCCTTCATACTTGATTGAGGCCTTCTATTTATAGACTGGAGATGCACAGGATAAGCATGAAAGAGCTGTTGGAGAAGCCATGCTTTTCCTGGATTTAAGGCAGTAATTGAATAAACAACTCATGCTATGACATAGCCTTTTTTTTACTTTTGGATTTAGCATTTAAAGCCTTGATGTACTTTTCTGACAGTGCCTTTAATGCTTCTTCATTTTTTCTTTGATGATACATTCTCCATCTTAAGTCTTGAGTGCAGCTGGAGAAGATTAGAAACGAATTGCAGACTGAAACAGCGCTTGATGCAAGTCTGCTGTTTATTGTGCAGAAAAACGGATAACGTTCTGGTTATTTGAGTGAACGTTCTGGAGCTTAAACAATCATTATGGAGCTCCCGTTTTGATCATCCTGGTTTTCTTTTGTAATTTACTTGTTATATGTCAAGATTGATTGAGCTTTCTTGACATTTGAATTTTTGAAGTTCTTCAAGCTATCATGACTTTTGTCCAACTTAGAGTCCTCTTAACTTTGAGATCAAATGGCCTTTTTGAGCTTGGATGAGTCCTACTTGTTTCTTGCCATGAACTGATTAGATGTGAATAGATTTCCAGGACAGATTCTTTATTATCGAGGTAGATAAACTCTGAACAACATGTTGTGATGAACAATTCTACAAGTTGGAGATCATTCTTTGTTTTGCTGCAGAATGATCTTGTTTCTTCTGTTTTTTGTTGATTCTGTCTTTAATAAAATCCAGTCAAAAACACCAGTTAAATTAACATAATACTTTTAGAATCATGATTAACTTTCTTAATTAACTTTTGTTTGTTTTCATCAAAACTTTAATTATAGAGTTTGTCTCAACATATAATACCTGCTTGCAAGAGCTTGGTCACTTCTTTTTTTACAACATCAAGAATTAATGGGTTAAGTCGTTTTTTGGGGCTGCCTGACTGATTTTACCCTGTCCTCCAGTAGTATCCTATGCAAACATGGATGGGCTAATACCAGGAATATCAACCAAGGTCCATCTGATTGCCTTCTTGTGTTTTCTCAAAATCTGCAACAGGTTCTCTTCTTGTTCATCTTCAAATTTGGCTGAAATAATCACAAGTAACTTGCCACTTCCTTCTAAATAAGCATATTTCAAATTTTTAGGAAGTGGTTTAAGCTCTATAGTCGGTGGTTGTTCAATGGAAGGTACAACACCAGTGGTCAAAGTTAAGTCTGCAAAATCAATTATGTTAGTAGAAATATCGATATCGGCACAATGCTCAACTTGCAAGGCAGCTTTGATCTCAGCACACACAGAGCACAATTGAGTATTTTTACAGAATTGACAAGTATAAGTATCATCCAAACCAGGCATTGAAGGAAAATCAGTGGCAATTGGTTTTTCACTATTGTTTCAGGTACCTTTGGTATTTCAACACCTTTGCCAGACGTCAATGTAATTGAACTGACATTAAGAGCATTTGGATTTACTATTGACTGTGAAGGCAATTGGTTTGACCTCTGAGTCTACAATTGATTGATTGAAGTGGCTAGTTGACCAATCTTTGTTTCCAAATTTTGAATGGTGGAATTTGTTCTTTGTTGAAATTGGAGATTCTGGACAACCATCTGTTCAACGAGGTCCTCTAACGAAGGTGCATTGTTTTGATGTTGAGCAATATTTTGCTGTTGCTGCCTAGGTTGATGTTGTGCAAATGAGTTCCCCATCTTAAGTTGGGATGGTTTCTCCAACCAAGATTGTACCTGTTAGATGATAGATCATAGTTGGCTTGAGGATTGTATATATTTGTCGCATATGCTTGAGGAGCATCAGCAGTTGGATCTTCTTTCAATGTAGGACAAGATTCAGAAGGATGCTCTAGAGAAGTGCAAATACCACATACCACTACTTGGGTTTTACCTATTGCCAATTTTTTTACTAAAGATGTAAGCTCATCATGTTTTCCTTCTAAATTATTGTGGGAAGAAGCTTGAATTTCATTCACACCCTTAATCAACATTGTTGAATTGCTTTTAATTGTAAACTAATGAGAATTAACGGACATGTTCTCAATCAAAGCCCTTGTCGATTATGGGGTCTTATCGACAAGTGCTCCCCCACTAGCAGCATCCAAAATGCTTCTATCCATAGATAGCAAGCCTTCATTGGATGAGCAATTGTTTAGAAATCTGGTGATGAGGACAACTTGATACTAATTTCTTGAATCTCTCCCAATACTCATGTAATGATTCCCTGTCAATCTGCCTAATGCCACATATTTCTTTTCTAATTGACGCAACTTTTGAGGTGGGGAAGAATTTTTCTAGAAACAATATCTTGAGATCATTCCAACTTGTAACAGAACCTGGTTGAAGGTAGTATAACCAGTCCTTGGCAGTATCTTGGAGTGAAAATGGGAAGGCTCTTAGCTTAATGTGGTCTTTTGTGACTCCTTGAGGCTTAATGGTAGAATACACATTATGGAACTCCTTCAAGTATTTGTTGGGATCCTCACCTGCAAGACCATTAAACTTTGGAAGCAAGTGTATTAAACCAGATTTAAGTTCAAATGGTAGAGTAACTTCAGGATATGTGATACATAACGCATTATAATTGACATTAGGTGTAGCATGTTGTCTTAAGGTTCTATTATATGCATCAGCCATATTTTGCAACAAGTTGTCAATTTCGGTATCTGACTCTAACTCGTTAACACTAATAGCACTATTAAGTCTACAACATAAATGAAATGTCCTATCTAATTCAAGGTTCAAGAGAATGAAGATTCACAAAACTAGCCCTATTTATGCATCACTTGTAATACGTATTCCCGCATCATTAACACAATCTTTTAACTTAATCATCCTTCCATCAGAACCTTTAATATACTTGACACTTGCTCTAAGTTTCTTGAGTGCTTCATTGGCCACTTTTAAACTCTCTTGAACAATTAAGTTGAGTATATATGTTGAACATCGAACATGGAAATACTCGCCATCACATAGCAAATTGCTTTGTACATAGATGTTTTTTCAACTGGTCTTGCATGTTCTCATTGGAAAAGGCATTATCCAAAGTAATAGAAAATACTTTTTTTTTTATCTATTCCCGATTGCTTTAATTAATCAATGTCTTGCATGTTATCTTTAGAAAATACTTTTTTATTTGTTATTCCACCTTGTAGACACATCTAATCTTAAATCACTTGTAATGCTTATTCCCGCATCATTAACACAATCTTTTAACTTAATCATCCTTCCATCAGAACCTTTAATATACTTGACACTTTCTCTAAGTTTCTTGAGTGCTTCATTGGCCACTTTTAAACTCTCTTGAACAATTAAGTTGAGTATATCTGTTGAACATCGAATATGAAAATACTCGCCATCACATAGCAAATTGCTTTGTACATAGATGTTTTTTCAACTGGTCTTACATGTTATCATTGGAAGAGGTATTATCCAAAGTAATAGAAAATACTTTTTGATCTATTCCCCATTGTTTTAATTAATCAAACAAAGTGGCTTCCAATGCAATACCATTGTGTGGGGGCTTCATTCGACAAAAGTTGAGAATACAACTGGTTAACTTCCAACGTTCATCAACAAAATGAGCTGTTAAACAAATATAACCCTCACTAGCAGATGTTGTCCAGACATATGAGGTAAGACAAATTCTATTTGGAATCATACCCATGATATCCTTAAACTTAGTCTTGTCTTTGTTATATATTTTCTCAATATTCGACACAATGATAATCCTATGGACCATTTCAGAATAAGGATTCAAATAATTTACCCATACTGAAATTTTCTCATACTCAACAAAGCTAAAAGGAAGATCGTGTGCAATAATAGCTTCAACAAGCAAATCATAATGGGTTTTCTAGTTGATTTTAATCATGTTAGGAGGTTCATTTTGATTAAAAAGGTTCAACATGATACTCTTACAAAGAAAAATAGGACGAATTAGATGAGAAGTCCCATAATTGTGCCCAGAATTAGGGTTTTTCCAATGCAAAATTCATTACTACAAAAATTGCATGCAACTTTTTCAATCTCAATTTCATCTTTACCGATTTTTGTAAAAAAATTCCACAGTAGATATTGTTTTCTTATGTGTATCATCGGTAGTTCCAAATACTACAAAATGAGCTTCATCTTCTACATTCACAATTATATCCATATACTCTATACTATAATCTAAAAGGAAGTTTCTAAGCATTTAAGCAAATAACATACAATTAAACAATCTCATAAATGACCAATTTGAATAAATGCATCTAAGTATAAATCAAACACAAATCAGTCCCATCATATAACATAAAACACAAGACCAACGTTGAAGAATTATGCCATAAAACAGAGGACAAGTCAATTTGATTTTTTGTTTGTCTATAAAAGCAAAACAATTATTTTTATTAATTGAAAATTAGAGAAATGAACTACAATTACACAATTACCAACAATTTATAAATTTTAAGACCTTTTGGTAATTTCAGAGGCCAACATTGCAACGCCCTGCAATTTTAAAGACAAAATTGGTGATTCACTCTAAAATATGAAATTGGCAGTCTTTTCTAACCTTGTAGACTTGCTTCTTTGCATACCAGTGGAGGCCAAACTCCAACACATCATAACTGGATAATGCAAATCTTGATCATCCATATCCCAACTTGTACATTAACATCGCATCTAGATGGTAAGAAGTTCTGGGAGTTTAAGAAGAGAGTTAAAGGACTTATTTTTTGTAATTGATACAGACATTTGTTTATAACTTTGGGCAAGATTTGATTGACATCAAGCGGACCTTTCAATGTTTCTTCCTTTCAATGAATGCCACCAGTTAGTGTTTAAAACCATATTATTAAATTGCATATCTCTGAAGCCGACTTTTGGTTGTTTGCTTAAATTCATATACCAAAAAGCGGACAAATATTATGGCATATTTTGACTTGAAAATATTTAATAACAAGTTGAGCAACTCAGCCAAAGAAAAAAAAGAGTGAATAGGGAGAAACAAGATATCTCTCTCCCATTGATATGTAAAAATTTGACCAGGGCCAAATGATTCAAACAAAATAGAATCCCAGTATTTCAGTTAGTCTTGACAACAAGCTGAGATCTCTTGTATCTGTTTTTCCTGTGTGAATTGAACTGCACTGAAGATATCTTACGCGAAACTTCCTGCCATATCATGTTCACTGCATCCCCAGGCTGGGATGGATATTGGTACTCAAAGTGGTGAGTAATATCCTTCAATCTTTCCCACATCTTGGTCCACTCCTCGCGCTTGATTGAATGAAGAAGATTTAACAGGTAGCCTTTCTTTATGGCATTGGCAGCACGAACAAATAAAGAAAACTCAGAGTAGTCCAAAACATCTTCAAATGGCAACTCAATTTCGTCACTGATGATCACAGGAACACAATGGCTTACTATGGCATCAAAGAGTCGATTGGAAGATGGAGTATCTCCAGCAATGTTAAGGCAGAATTTGGATGTGGTCATGCCATGGCTTGCTTGATTAACCCCATTTCCTCCTATGCTCCCAAATGCAAAATGCACATCTTTCTCATCTTTTAGGAGATAATAGAGTTCTTGGCGAATAGCTCCTCCCTAGGGTTTCAACATGATAGTTAACCAATTAGAGTGAGGAAAAACTCATCTGGCTTATCTAGAATACATTAAAATTGTTAAGGGAAGTACAATTAAATGACTGAAGAAATCATGTCGACACAATAATTTTCATAAAGCAATATTAGCAGGATGTGTTGTTATTGTTTCCAATAAAGTGATCCTTATCATCTACGCCATCTATAACAATAGATGTCAAAGAAAAAATCTTACTAAAATCAGCAAAAATACAAGCATCAAAGTTCTATTTGACATTGGCAGCATGGTTTTAAAATTGGACCTCGGCTGTGGTTAAAGTGTAAACCTTTACATTGGGGTGGTGAAATGTGGGCATATGCAACCAAAATTGAAATTGTGGTTGCAATGCCGTTGCGGGGCAAAATCCACAATATTACAACTGCAATTGCTATTGCGGAGCTCAGTTTAAAACCATGATTGGCAGCATGCAACTGCAATATTATCTTGCGACATCAAAGAGTTGAAAGCATGTATACAATCTATAATAGTCCTCCTGTGCTGGTTCGCATTCTACATGACTATATATTAAATCAATGCATTGTAAGCTCATCAGAATCAGCTCAATTGCACTGCTACTATTTATAGCTTAATTGCTTTTAAAATTTCAATAAACACATGATCTACCATCTGCACCCTGAGGGAGGTGGACTTTGTGCAAAAAAAAAGCACATACCCTTCTATTTTTTAAATGAACATTCATCACTGTTATTTGTTTGGAAAATTGCACGGAGGTCCCTTAATTCCATTTTAATGATACATTCCTCTATATTTATTAATAAAGGGAAGGTGTGTAATCAAGGGAACATCAATTTCTTTAACAAAAAAGAGACTTGTATGTGTCATTTAAAAATAACTTAGGGAGGTGAATGCAACTTCCTCTAATTTAAAATTTGTGAGAAGGACATGGAGGTTGTTCTTACAAGCTATGAAGGATAATAGAATAGAATATTCTCATGTGCCAGATCTGTATACTAAAAATTTGTGACAAGGTGGTGCCAAAAAACAATGTTAAACCAAGGTGTTATGTTGTTAATTCTAAATTCTACCTGATGCCTACTTAAGAAGTTAAAGCACCTTGACGCCGCATCCATAACACAATAGAAACCAGGGAGTTTGCAATTTCAATGACCACAATCAATTACCAATGAAGTTCATAGATGAAGTTACCAGCAAAAAAAAGGGAAATAAATTGTATCACATATCAATATTAGACATTCTTCATAATAAAGTAATGATGCATCCACCAGATAACATGAGTGTCAAAGAAACTTACATCTTTCCTGTATATTGCCCCCTGAAAATACACCAATGTGGAACGTTCCTCATATGAAGCTGATTCAGTTCTTGGTATAGTAGTCACCAAATGTCTATAGGGAGCTATTATATCTTTCTTGATATTTGCTAACTCAACAGGATACCTTCCAAAATCTGCAAGCACCAGCATAGCAGAAGCTAATTTTCTTCTTGCATCAAACAGGCTGTTAGGATGGTGGGCTACAATTAGATGATTCCTCCCTCCTGAGCGTTTCCATTCTTTCTGGCCACTTAAGAAACGTACCAATCTGTCTTGCAACATTTTGTTAACACTAACTTGTTCCTCCCCGTTAGTCTTGGAATGGCGATTGTAACTCAGAGAAGAGAAAAATGGCACAAAAATAATATCTGCTTGACTTGAATTCTGCACTCTAATTGCAATGCAAGGTTGGCCGGATTTCGCAGTCTTTGATGACAGAAGATCAAGTGTGAGCCAGTATTCCACACTGTGCTGCAAATTTAATCCACCTGGATAGCGTGGGACATGGTTCGGGTTATCAACCTCTGGCCATGTTCGATTTACACTTCCCTTCCAACCCAATAACCCAAAGTGAAATTCAGGAGGCAAGTCATACATGAATACTTTCAATACAGCTCGAGTCGGGTCACATACCATATTTCTCTTCTGACCTACAGAAATTTCATTCTGACTTGAATTGGAAACTTTCCAATCAGATTCTCTAGGTTTTAAGGTTTGAAATTTTAAATCCTCAGATTTGTATGTAGGGAGCATGATTTGTTCCCTCTTAAAATTGGGCGTAAAGTAAAACGACGAGTTATTAACAATTATAAGCTCTAAAACTGATCTAGGTATCAAAGAATGGCTGCTAAACTGAAGTAGGAAAAGGGAAGACAAGACCAAAAGGAACATAGAAATTAGCATCACAAAAAATATAAACCTCGAAGGAACCCTGCTCTTCTCTGACATTGCTGAAGATTAAGATCCAACTAAAGAAACCTTTCAAGAAATAAAGTGCTAGAATAGCAAATCTGATTCTAAATTTAGAACACAGTGCACGAACACATCGATTGATCACAGAGTTCGGCCAATAGTTCCTGCACCTTAAACAGCAATACAAAATCAGATAGAGGTGTCTCAAAGAGTATATGCTATTTCATTAAAAAAAAAAAAAATACATATTCAATCTTCATCCATAGCTCAAAGTTCATCAAGATAAAAAGCAAATATCCACCTAGTAATGATTCTTCAATCTTCTATAGTGTTGGGCAAGATCTCAAACAGAAGCTTTCAAGCAAATTGATTCTGCATATACAAATCAATATGAAAACCCTTACTTCTTGTAGAAAACGTGGATGAGATGTAGTAACAACAGCTGTCAACCAAGACGGCCTTTGAAATTTAACTTGTGTTGACCCAATTCAAAGCTAGTATAAGAGAAAGAAAATTAGAGAGGAATAAGCATATGGGTAGTCAAGACCTGATGGAATGAGTTGAGGAAGAGAGGGTACCTCAAGATTGAGATTGATGCAGCGTTCACTTCATCACAGCGACATGTATTCGCACAGTGAAAAAGGAAGAAACTTTTTTTTTTTTTTATCGATAAAAGGATTATGCTCTGTCAAACGAGTCAAGTGTGCAATGGTTTGTACTTTGTGGATTAAAACAAACAAATATCAAAAAACGAATTTTAAATAGAGATACAGACGAGGAAAGAAAAGCTTAAATTTAATTTTTATCTAATATTTACTTTTATTTTTTATTTATTTTTCCTTTGTATTAATCTTTCATTTTTTTATTTGTTTTAATCTTTTTATTTTTTTATTTGTTTTAATCTTTTTATTTTTTGTGATATTTATTTTCATTTTTAATAAAAGGAAAGTTTTATAATTTTACGGAAGATAAATAATTAAAACGATTATTTAATAAAAGATAAAAAGTTTAAATAAAATACAAATAACTAAATAGTATATAAAAAAATCAAATTAATAAATAAATATAAAGAATCAAATTCATTTTAAATAAAAAGAAAGCATCAAAATTATATTTTAACCAAAAATAATTATGAAAGGTAAAGACTAAACACGAAAAATATATTTAAGTCAAATATATTTTATTTTTTTCTTAATTAGAATAAATAATAGACAAAATTATGCTATGAGTTTTTTATCTATGCATGTTTAATACTTTAACTTTATCTTTTTTGAGTTAATAATATTTTTGGTCCTTGTAATATAGATCTAATTTAGTTTTAGTCTATATAAATTTTTTTGTTTTTTTTTTTTAGTGTTAATAATTTTAGATTTTTCCATTTTTAGTCCTTAGTGATGATGT
>JBBPBS010000233.1:3731246-3785242 GCA_037974835.1 Cicer judaicum | reverse complement strand
GTTTAGGAGGCCTATAGGACTACTTTTTAAAAAAAAAAAAAAACTATATGTTTTTTGAGAAATAAAATTTTTTAATTTTTTTACCAATAAAATTTTTTTAATTTTTTTATATAAACTTTTTAGATTTTTTACTATAAAAAATTTTCGATTTTTTTCTATAAAAATATCCGATTTTTTTCGATAAAAAATGTCCGATTTTTTTTATGATAAAAAATGTCTGATTTTTTTTTCGATAAAAATGTCTGACTTTTTTTGGATAAAAAAATAACCGTTTTTTTTCTATAGTAAATTTTCATTTTGTTTTGAATAAATTTTTTTTCAAGAAAAAAATCTCAAAATTAACAAAATATTGGAGGTCTATAGCCCCCTCCCTTAAGCCCCATAATATAATGGGTCGATATTTAAAAAAAAAAAAATTTGATAAAGGGCCTAATAATAAAATAAAAAATTAAGGGGCCTTATAGTTGGAGTTTTTTTTACGGCTCTAATGATGTCTATAAGTAAAAAAAAAAAAACAATAATTTTACAAAGTGACTTGGCAAACAAAAATTTCTTGTCATGTTTTAATGGTGTGTCAATTTGTATTATTTGAATCATTATTTATTATTTAATAAAATATTTTAATTTATAAACCAAAACAAAATAAAAAGTATTCACCTTCTTCCCTTTCCTACCCAACTCACTCCATATCACAATTTCTTCCTCAATTTGTTTGGGGTTAAGGAGCATATGGAGATAACACATAAGGTTGAGAAAATAATGGTGATGGTGGGTCAGTTGCGTAGGAGAAGGAAAGAAGACGAAGTGTTTTTATTTTATTTTTGTTTATAAATATTATAAAATAAAAAATAAATGATATTTCAAATAATAACATTAAAATGTCATTAAAAAATAACATGAAAGTTTTTTATTTGTCACATTACTTTGCTACTTAATCATTTTTTGATGAGTAGAAATCTCCAAAGACTAAAAATGGAGGAATCAAAAATTACATGGACTATATTAAAAAATAAAATTTTACATGGACTAAAACTAGATTATACTTATATTACAAACCAAAAGCATTATTAAATTAGTTTGTGTTTTTAAATCATGTTTATTAATTTTAAATGTCATAGGAAATTAAAATAAACATAAAATAATCCACTTCTGCGTGCCACGTCAATAGATTCACATGGACAAAGATAAATGAGGGGCTAAAATTAAAATATATATATATATATATATATATATATATAATATTATAGGAATGAAATCTTAATTGTTTTTTTTACATGAACTAAAACAAGAATTGGCCTATATTACAAATGTTAGAACCAAATTGGTTTGAAGAATAATGATTTAGATTTTTAGTCTTAATGATAACAGAGTTTACGTGAGAATAATGTATATTTTAACATATTATCTTACTGTAGATACCTCTGACAAAAGATTTTAAGCATATCCACCAAACTAGAGATACGTTGACACATCATTTTTTGTTCACTCTTATGCAAGTAATTGATTTGTTTAATCAAGTAGTTTAACACAATAAATTGGTCCTTTAATCAACACTCTAATAAAAGTTAAATCTTATGATATCAAGTAATCATCTAAGAAAAGTAATTATCTAATAAACTAAAATTTGAACACTATATGATCAACAAATTTGACTCAAGTCAATAATCTGATTTAAGCATCTACAACAACATGATAAGAATTCTCTAATGCTTACGTTTTTTTATCAATCTAACTTGGTGAACAAGATATATTTTGAGGAAATTACAAAGTGAGAAAAGGTCAAAAGAATCTTTTTTTGAAATTTATGTCAGTTGTCATGATACTACAATTTGTACAATCCATACAAGATAAATGGCATACTCCCTACATCAGTAAGAAAATTAACGACATCAATTCAGTACTATAAAAGGACACTAAAGTGTCATTGTAAATAGAGGGAAAAACACATAAAATGAACAATTTGTGAATTCCTTTAAGCACCTACATTGCACAAACTCTCACATAACTTATTTTCAAAATCCTTTCAAAAGAAAGTTATTCTAATATTCGAAAAACCTCATTGTATATCCTTTGTTATAGAGTTATCTTAATACGCACAAAACAACCTCCATCCTTTGTACCTTGGTCGAGTAGTGATTGTTCCTCAAAAGATTGACTGTACTAAGCTAGAAATATGAGAAGACTAGAACATAGTTAGGTCGACTAGTAGATGTTCTAGTGGTATTGATAACAATTAGATTGATTTTAGTTGAAAAATCCTTCATGTGGAAGGGATTGGATATAGTTATTGGATTGGTAGTGAACTATGATAAATTGCTTGTGTTTCTTCTCTCTATCTTATTTCTTTTGTTTCAAAGTTTTAATTTTTCCAAATCAAGTGTGTTTTAAATTTTAAAAGAAATTATTTTTATCACACAATTCACACCCTCCCCCCTCCCCCCTCCCCTCCTTTCAGGTATGTTTTCTACCTTCAATTGACACTAGAGTTCGGTCTCTTGCCTAAGTACTTAATGGTGCTTAAGAAAAGATCCTAAGATTTTGTGTAAGTGATTAGTACTAACACTTGGGATGAAGCTTTAAATGGCAACATCAAATGACCTCCATTGTTTGATGAAAAAATATTTGAGTACTAAGAAGATAAGTCGAGAAGCTTCTATATTTCATATGACTTTGACCTTTGGAGTATGATTATAGATGGTTATGTTGCTCCAATAAGTGCATGGTTATGTAGCTCCAAAAAAATACAATTAGAGTTGAAATAAAAAGCACTAGTGGATGTTGCACATTCATTGGTGATAATCTCGTCTCCTGGTCAAGTAAAATACAAGAAACAATTGCTTTATCCACTATAGAAGTAGAATATATTTTAGCAACAAACTACTTTGGATGAAACATCAACTAATAGGACTATCAGATAAACATCCCCATCTTCTATTATAATACTTTTTTCCTTTTCTTAACTGAAAATTATATTTTACATTCTATAGCCAAATACATAGAGATTAAATGTCATTTTATTAAGGACTATGATTAGAAGGGTATGCTATATATAAAATTTGTTGACTCGGACCATCAATGGGCAAACATTTTTACAAAATCTCGTACTCTGACCATCAAGGTAAGTAGTATATGTAATATTGTGTTAAGAGTAATTATAGAAGCAGGGCCGACCCAACATGTTATGAGGCCTAAAGCAAAATTATCAAACGAGACATTTTCAAAATTAATAAATAAATTATTTATATTTTATTTAAAATTTGTTTTTTGCAATTTTTTTCGATGCAAAATCATATATCAAATTATTGTAATCGATTTTGTTTAACAATTCTTTTTCAATCGATAATAAAGCTAATCCATTTAATCTTTCTTGTGATATACTAATCTTAGATAAGATTTAATTAATTTGAGTTTCAATTTTTTTTTGCTAAAGCGACAGTTACATGAATTGTTAATATTATTCTATAAGCAATATACGTATTTGGACAAAATCTAACTTTCTTATATAATTAAGTATGTCAATTGGTGTTTCATTTTCTACTTGTATTATCTCTCTTAGAACTTTAAATTCTACAAATAAAAATAATCCATAAATATCTTATTTGTTCTTATATTTTAAAGAATGTTCAAGGTTAATGTAATTTTCTTTTAATTTTTTATTATTTAATTATTTTAATTTCTCAATATTAAATAAAAAACTATAAATAACTACATAAAATTTAAATTGTTCAAATCTACTTTTAAACGAAGTAATTAATCTAGTGAAAAGTAATTCAAATAATGATTACGCTAAAAATTGAAAATTAACTTTTTTTTAGAGGTCTTTATTTGTTATGTGCATTCTTGTGGAAGATTTAAAGAGTTTTTATAATTTTTTATTGGGTCTATGTAAATTATAAAAATCAAAATAAAAAAATTATTTTTTGGTGAAGTCTAAAACGTGTAATTTAGGCGTCTCTCCCGTTGGCTGGCTAAATTGTACACAAGGAGCTTCTCTCCTGGCAAATTTACAACATATAGGAGAAAAAAGATTAATAGCTAGACTCAGAGAACTCATGTCCTACAACCAAATTGAAAGAAAAATAAATACGAGAAATAGCTATCAATTAAAATTAATTATATTCATGTATTAAGAAAGAAATACACAAACTTATAACTCAAGGAGTATAATCTTCTATTGGCTAAATTACATCCGTGGTCCCTTAACTTAATTTCAGATAAAGTTTTAGTCTTTTATTTTTTTTTTTCGAGTCGGTTCTTTATTTTAATTTTAAGTGACAATTTTTTATTTTATGTTTTAAAATTTCAACAATGCTATCATTTTTGTTACAAAAATTCAAAAAAAAATCATCAAAATTTTCAACCAATACCCATAAAATTAATAATCATCTTCAATATAATGCAAATTTTATCAAATCCATAACTCAAATACTCAAATACATTCATATTTTCATCTCCAACATCATCAAATAAAGAATGAAAATATGAATTTATTTCAAGATTGAAGATATAGATTTGATTAAATTTGTATTTTATTGAAGATGATCATAAATTTTATGGATTTTGTTTGAAAAATTTGATGATTTTTTTTGAATTTTTGTCAAAAAAAAAGAACAATATTGTTGAAATTTTAAAACATAAAATATCAAATTGTCACTTAAAATTAAAATAAAGCACCAACTCAGAAAATAAAAAGATAAAGAACTAAAACGTTACCTGAAATTAAGTTAAGGGACCACAAATGTAATTTAACTTGTTCTATTCTACCACTTATGTCATAGACTCCAATTGCTAGTATTTAACCAAAAAGTGAATATTGCATAAATAAAACTAGTTGGAATTAGAGAGACAGTTGAAGCCAATTATAATAGATAAGTTAATGTGATTCCAGATTTAGAAGACTTGCAAAATAAGACACTGACACTGATAGTGATAGTGGTCATTGTAACACCCCGATTTTTAACAGAGCGAGTATATTTTTTTTTAAAACAAAGAAATAAAGAAAGAAATACTTTTAGATGAAATATTTAAGTCGTAACACAACGACAAAAGTCAACAATATTTATAAACAGCGGAAATAGTTTTTGAAACCAAATCCAAAGTATTTAAATAGAAAAATACAACGCGGCTATGAGACCTATCAGACATAGCTCATACCCTTGGAGTATTCTCGGCAGACACCTGCATAAAAGCACTACCCCAAGAATCTCTACTTTCTCCACGTCACATCAAAATGTGGAACATGGACCCATTAAAAGAAAAGTCATCAGACAGTTTAAGCATAGATACAATCTTCCAAAATGAAATAAATACAATCCCAAGAGAAAGACATCTAGTCCTTATACAACCACCTAATCGGATCATGCTACAAAACTACACAACCCTAGTGATCTCCACGCGCCCTGCAAGATCCTCTTACCACAACTTTGGTCATGTATGTCTAACTACGTGACCATCTCCAGGGTACCTACTGGTAGGACGATCCTGGTTCTCATCTGAGGGCAAAGCCCAGATTTCCACAATAATTGTAAAGGGTCACCAACCGAAATTAACAAATATCACTTAGCAAAATTCTTATATTTTCAAATGCTCAAAAGAACCTTTCGTCTTAGCATACTCCTCGAAAGGGTTTTCATATGTCCAAAAATGCATAAACAATGTTGAAAAATGAAGTTTTGATAAACTACATTGTTGTAGCCGAATACAATTGAGAAAATGCAGATTTTCAATTCTAAAATGTCTCTAAATCAATCAACACTTCAAACATTTATATTATCAATTATGAACACATAATTAACACGAAATTAATCTCCACAAATTCACACCTTAATCACACATCGAATATTCATTAAATCAATTATGAACACAAAAATACATCAAAACTTAATCAACCCAACTTCACACCTCAAAGCAATTACGACAAATCACAACAACAACCGAATATGTATATACTATCATCAAAGTATAACAAACATGACTCACGTGTCAAGCACCCTAATGCAATGCGTATATGCCAAAATGCATGATTCCGAAATTCCAAACCAAAACCCTCCTCAAAGGGCGTAAATCATAATTGTACCGCCTATCACAGACCAGTACTAATTATCGAGGTGCCACCTATCACGGGTCAGCACGATTTACTAAAAATCATAAATCGTAAACGTACCGACTATCACAGACCAGTACTGTTTACCGAGGTGCCACCTATCATGAGTCAGCACGATTTACTAAAAAACGTAAATCATAAACGTACTGCCTATCACAGGCCAGTACTGTTTACCGAGGTGCCACCTATCACGGGTCAGCACGATTTACTAAAAAGCGTAAATCGTAAACGTACCGCCTATCATAGACCAGTACTGTTTACCGAGGTGCCACCTATCATGGGTCAGCACGATTTACTAAAAATATGTAGTCTATCACAGACCTACACGACGCGAAAATCCCCGCAAGGATAAGATGAACCAATAGATCACATGGCATCATCTCGTGGCCCATCACGGTCACCACTATCACCATAGCCCCATCGCGATTACCATGTACTATGAAATGCATAAGCACACTCTAACTCTTTTCATCACAATCATTAAGTAAATGTTGCTATTAAAAGATTCTCCATTTTTAATACTCATTTAACACTTATGATTTTTTATATACAACGCATAATATACTCAAACATATTTATTCACATCAATTTCAATTTCCACAAACACACCTAAATCACATTTCCAAATTCAATCCACACAAATTGAATTAAATTCATTTTCCACAAATCCACACATAAATAGAATTAATTTCTCTTTCCACCAATCCACACATAAATTTTTCTCAAAAATTCATAATATTAATTATGAACACATCAATTTCACCAAACATGAGTCACTATAATTTTCAAACAATAATCCCCCATATTCAATCTCCAAAATTTTCAACCATAAATCACCACAACAATATTAATATATCAGAGTTCTCCCCACCGCTAACTCGGTGCCAACGGTCTCGATTCCTTTTCGAGACTTAAGGAGCTAACTACATAAACATGAATATTTATAACAATTTGTTCACAATAAAACTAATCCACACACAACAAAATTCCTAAAATTAAATCTTTCTCTCACACCAAACTTTTAAAATTAAATAATTTATATTATTTACTTAAAACAAATATTGTCCAAATTTCACATTCACATAATCGACTATTAAAGCACCGAAACATTTGAGTTAATAAAATACTATAAACTTTTTTTCTTTTTAAACTCAATCAAAGAGTAATTAAAGGAGTAGCATTTTAAACTCTAACCATTTTTAATTTCAATCTGTCTTTTTGCTCAAACTCTAAATTTTTCGTAAAATTTCAACTTCAGTTCAAATTCATTTATATTTAAAAATAACTCATTACATAACTCAAACACATCAAATTTAATTACCTCCATTTCACACCAAATTCAATCAATTCAATTCCACAACACACATATAGCACCTCAATTAAATGTCAACAATTCAAACATAACTCACCCAATTTCAAAATTCCACATTTTTACACATAAACTACCAAATTTCATCAATTCATTTTCTACAAAATCCACAAATAAATCACATCTCATAAATTCATAATAATAATTATGAACATATAAATCACACCAAACTTGAATCACCACAAACCACACCTCAAATTTAAATTCCACTAAATTACACATAAACACATTAAATTAATTTTTCACAAAATCACATCTCAAATACATCAAATTTCTTTTCCACAAAATCACAAATAATGTCCTAAATACAAACTAAAAGTTTAGAAGGAGCCCTTACCTTAACGATAGCTCTAACACGCGATTACATTACTGTAATTAATTCCGGTAAAATTTAAGTTCGTGACGTCGCATCGAAAACTAGTCCACTAGCACCGTAGCATGGCAAGTAGCAACTTTCTTTTCTGTCACTTCTCGAAACGAAGCTTAGATCTAAGAGAAAAGTAAAGGTTTTTGTTGTTTGTGGATTTTAAAAACAAAGAAAACTTAGCAAGAAAGGAAAGAAATCTCGCGAGGCTGTTCTGGGTTCTGTTTCTTCCTTCTTTCTTAAGTATATATATATATATATATAATATTTAAATAATAATATGTTATAATAATAATAGTATTAAATATTTAAACAAATATTTAGATATATATAAATATTTAGATATTTTTATAAAAATCATCATTACGTCTATCATCTCATATCACATTATAAATTACTTTTTTAGAAAAATATCTACTCTCGCCACAATTCTATCGGCAGATGAATTTTTCTGAAAAATGTTGCATCTCAGAAAAAAATTTCTTCGACAAAAGATTCACTGTAATTAAATAAAATTATTCATCGAAAAATAATTTTAATCGCGTCTCTAAAAATATATTTTTGGCATTTATCTCATAAAATTGGCTAAAAAGCTTCATAAATTCAGCACAAAATTCCCTAAAATATATAAATAGAATTTAAAATTAAGGGTCTTACAGTCATTCTGAGTTGAATTATGATATATATATATATATATATATATATATATATATATATATATATATATATAAAAGTAATGTTGTAAGCAGGAACTTACTCCATGGCATAAAATGTAATCATACTCCAACGTCTTCAGTATGCTCTTGAACGGATTTGCATTTGTTGTAAGCCAACCAAACAATCATTAATTTGAAAACAAAATATATATTTTTAAATAATGAAATGAGAAACTGAAATGTAGATTCCTTCGACAGACTAAAAATACCAAACGCTGCAAAGGAATTTCACAAATTGACATTGTTCACTACTAGAAACAACGCTTTTAGAGACCTATTTTTCGGTCAAAGAAAATCGATCACTAAATTTAATAGTGGCCGACTTCGTGACCAATGTAAATCAGTCTGTAAATTGCTAGTCGCTAGTTGCGACAAAATTAACGATCGAAATTAGTGACCGATTTAGTGATCGAATATTGTGACCGGTTTTTTAGACTAATTTAGCGGCCACGTTGAATTAATTTGTTGTGTTATTAGCGACTAATGTAGAAACGATATTTGTGACATAAATGGTTATTTTATTAAATACTTGGTCACCAATTGTGTCTCTAAATGTTGTTTTTTTAATTCATTACTTTAATGTCCAAAAAAATAATATAAATAATATTTTAATTTGATTTTATTATCTAAAAAGTTCATACACCAAAATCATTTAAAAATATTAATCATATCACCGTATATAACTAAAAAATATAATATTTTTAAATAATATTTCTAAGTACTCAAAATAATACAAAATAAAATCTTAATTTAAAAAATACATATTCTATCACATGAGTAATATTTCTACAATACATATATCTATCACATTCCGGAAAAGTTCACTGGTCATGAGTTTTTCAACATATGTTCCAATCTCTTCTCCACTGCCACGACCTAACATGCCAAGATCCTAAACTCCTGCGATCTTTGACGCAAATCTAACACACTTGTGGGAAGAAAGAGATATTCCAACAAATATGTATGAACCAATAAAGTGCCCAACCTGGTAAGAAGACTATAAATTAGTTATCAAAACGTCATTTCAGTATATGATATTGAACCTTTTTATAAGCAGAACAATTTTTGGATAAAATAAGTTTTACGTAAAATCATTTAATTAAACGTTCTTGCCAAATAATTATTGTTTTCCAAATCCAATAGATATGTATGTGCACAACATTTATAAAATCGAAAATGGTAAATCAATTTATAGTAAAGAACTAGACATATAACTCCAAGGCCTCCAGACATAAACTGACTAACTTTATCTAAGAATGAGTCTCAAAATAAAACAAACTATGAAAACAACATACATAATAGAAGCATGTAAACAAAATTTATCTGTAAAATTTAGCTTGACAATCGTTCGCATTAACACAATCATTGCAGTTAGAGCCATCACAAAAGCCCCCAACTACACTACTAGAAAAATCTAATTTACCGACGGATTTTAGAGACGGAATTTTGTCCATCACGAATGAAGACGGAATTAGAAACGGAAAACAATTTGTTGAGACGGATTTAAAAAGTTTTATGTTTGAGAAGGAATTTAGAGCCGGAATACCCCGTCACAAAGTTAATCTGTCTCTAAATCCGTCTCAAGCTTTGTTTCTAAAAGTCACACTTGCACTCTAAAAATAAATTTTTTTATGGAGACAAAATGTAGAGACGGAACAATGACGTCTCAAATTTTTTCCGTCTCTAAATTCCAAAGTTTTTCACAAAAAATTCCCTCTAACTATACTCCTTTTAAAATTTTCTCCAATCCTCCAAATTCAGTAGTAATAATAATAATAATAATAATAATAATAATAATAATAATAATAATAATAATAATAATAATTATTATTATTATTATTAGTATTATTATTTAGAAAAACAAAAAAAAAATCCAATTAAGATGTTAAGATGCTAACAAACACCGTTTGCATTTTCTCCACCCCTCCACCTTCACTAACATTAAGCGTTGCAAAATTATATACAAGTAAAAAAAAACTCATTCTCATATAACTAAAAAACGCACTCATTCTCACTTGTCTCTATAGAATCCTAAACCCTTCTTCTTTTTCCAACCTCATCCAGATTGCAACCTTCTCCAACCCAGATTCCCGCCGCTCGTCGACTCATACCCCTCCAGCCGCTACCTCGACGTTCGCTCGCAGTCGTTCACAGGTTCTCCCTCGCTCTCTCGTTCTATCTGTCTCTCTCTCTCTCATTCTCTCATTCGATTTTTGCTATCTCTCTCGTGTGCTCTCTCTAATTTGTTCTATTTTCATGATTATTTGTTGATTAAAGGAAAAAAGAAATGATTTATAGGTTGATTTGCAAACCCTAAATCATTCTCCGATTTTGATTTGCTAATAAAGGTTCAACTATTTAGGTTTGTTCACTTTTGGAAAGGGGAAATTGTTAATTTTTTTCTTCCAAATTTGTTAACTACTCTTCATTTCTTCTCTTCATTACAGGTTCACTTTGACTGTTTGTATCGCGGAATTACAGCTATTTCAAGTCGGGAATCTAAACTCCTTGCTGGAAATCGTGCTATTGTTCAGGTTCCAATTAATTACTTTACTATGCTAAGAAAATAGTTGTCATGGATAGAAGATGAAATGCTAGTTAATGAAGATGTATTTATGAAAATAATGAAAACAGTTTTTGACACAACTTTTGGAAAATGAAAATAAGAAATATTTTCAAGTAAATGGACCCCTAATGTGTCTGATTTGTGTGTGTGTGATCAATGGAAGTTGCAACTATAGGCTACTAATATTAGCTTATCATATAATAGATTGGTTAGTTTACTTATCATTAATCTTCTAACTGTTAGTTGTTATTAGTTTGTTAAAACCATTATTGATTATTAGATTATCATATAATAGATTAGTTAAATAGTGTTGAGTTCTATGTCCAAAGTCATATGTCTTATATACTTTAGTGATCTTTTGCCTGGAAAGAAAGAAAGAAAGAATGATGGTTGTTAAAAATTGGCTGCTGAAAGGTACTATCTATGGCTTGACATTTTCTTTAGTTTTCTAGAACTCTGATGAAGGACCATGCATTTTTCAGGGATTCAAACTGTATATTAACATTATTTTAGTTTGGTTCCCGTTTTGTAGCAACAGGAGCTTTAAAAATCAGCATTCACTTCATTATGTCAAAGCATTCATAAAATCATCGTCTACAGTTTGTGATGTATCATCAGAAAAAGTTGCTGCAATGGAAGCTAAGATTGAAGCTTTAACGATTGAACTTGAACAAGAAATTATTAAAAAAAAGATGGTGCATTGGGAGCGGATGTTTGAGAGTATTATGCCTCACTGTAATCAAAATTCTACACTTCAACTGGAAGGAGAAGGTGATAATGGAAATGAAAAGATGGGTGATGATATGGATGATAACCTTATGCACTGATTACTTCCATTTAGATATTTTGTTAAATCAAATATTATTTGTTATGTTTTGAACAAATTGAAAGATTGATTGCATATGGTGTATTGTTAATGTTTTTTGTGTGAAAGAGTTATATGAACTTTTATGACATTGTTGTTAAATTGGTGTTGATCTAAATATAATTTTTGTGAAAATCTAGTGTTATATATTAGAGACGGAATATACATTTGTCTCAATAGAGACGGAATGCGATAAGCTAGAGACCGACTAAATTAAATCCTATTGGAGACGGTAATGATATATCCCTCTCTGATAGAGACGGACATACTCCGTCTTTGATTAGAGACCGATGATAAAAATCCGTCTCAAACATCTTAGAGACGCGAAAACCAACCACGGAAACATGTCCGTCTCCAAATCCGTCTCAATACTGTTTAGCGACATAATTTGTTAAATTTAGAGATAGATTATATCCGTCTCTATTTTCGTTTTTTCTAGTAGTGCTGCAAGGCTCCTTTATTTTTTTATTTTATTATTAGGTCCTCTATCAAAATATTTTTTTTTTAAATTTCGCCCTATTATTTCATGGGGCTTAAGGGAGAGGGCTCTAAGGGCCTATAGGCCCTCAATATTTTGTTAATCTTGATATTTTTTTCTTGAAAATTTTTTTATTCAAAACAAAATGAAAATTTTTTATCGAAAAAAAAATCAGAAACTTCTTATCGAGAAAATTGGGAAATTTATTATCGAAAAAATTGGATATTTTCTATCCAAAAAGAGTTAGACATTTTTTATCGAAAAAAATCGGATATCTTTTATCGAAAATGGAAAATTTTTATCAGAAAATTTTTTATCAAAAAAAAAAAATCAGACATTTTTTATTATAAAAAAATCAAACATTTTTTATTGAAAAAAAATTAGAAATTTTTTATAGTAAAAAATCTAAATAAGTTTGTAGAAAACAATCAAAAAAATTTTATCAATGAAAAAATTAAAAAACTTTATTTCTCAAAAAAGAAAATAAAGTTTAGGAGGTCCCCTAAGCCCACAAAATTTTAGGGGGCTTGTTTTTGGAGGCCTTTTAAATTATTAATTGTTTTGGCTCCTTTAAAATATGGCTGAGGTCAATAATTAGGGGCCTTGTCAAATTGACAGTTCTAATTGCAGGGGACCTTAGACTTGGACCTTTAGACACCACCACGTTCACCACAACTAAAACATCTAACAGTCTATTTCGTAAACTTTAAAAAATTGATAAAACTCGAGGTGATAAATAACTGAATAATGAAGAAGTCGCGACGCAGTGGTCTCATGAGGACATCGTGATTAATGAGTGATGAACGTTATTGAGCAACAACGACGACTTGCAATATTGACGAGCGACGGCTCGATAGTGATGACATAGGCGATCATAGGAATGAGTTTTCTGAAAGTATTAGGTTACTCAAAGAGAGAATGTGAAGGAAGGTAATATGGAGAGATTATAAGGTTTAAGAAATATAGAAGACTTCCCCTCGGTCAAATAATTACGATGTTGTGAAAAGTGTCGAAGGAATAAGTTTTTCAATCGTTTAAATATATTCTACAACTGTGACACAAAAATATATTAATTAATTATTCAATATATTAAATATAATCCTAGAAAAAATTCATACTCTCATTCTATGAAAAAATTATTTTAATATATTAAATATAATCTTGTCAAAAAATAATATTAACTATAATAAACAATATTATTTAAATAATAAAATGTAACTTTTAATTAAAGTAAATGTCATGGAAATAAAATTCTTATCTCACAACTTTTTTAATAAATTCATTAGTATCACCTCAGTGCTACATCATCAAAAAGCGAAGGACCGCAAAAATCCTAGTGTTCTTAAAATAGGAGACCAAAAAATACAATTTAGATAAATGGAAATTAGAAGTTAAATTTGAAAAAAAAATGAAGGATCTAATTAAATTGCCTTTAACCTTATTAAAAATAAAAATTTAAAAATATGTATGACAAATTTTATTTAAATAAATTATTTGTAACCTCTTAATCATAATACACATATAAACAAAGTTTACTAAGAATATGTATATTTCATAATAAAGTATAATGATATATTTTAATAATTCTTTTGGGGAATGATATTTTTAAATTTAATAAAAATATATAGTATTCAAAAATTATAAATGGATTTATATCATATAATACTATTTAAGTAATTATATGTTATTATTTTTAAATAGACACTACGCCAAAAATGATATTTTATAGCGCACTTTTTACAGTGCTTACTAAATACAAGTGCTGTTGTAAATATATTTTAAAAATAACGGAGCATATAACAACGCTTTTTTGACAAGCATTGTGGAAAAAACGTTGTTGTAGGGTCATATAGCGTTTGCACATAATATTTATAAGTCTTTTAGAGCGCTTGTACACAAGCGCTGTAAAATGAAGCGCCCTCACATAATGTTTTACAGCGCTGTAAAAGACATGCGCTTTCAAATAATTATATGACCTATTAGAGCGCTTTTGTTACAAGCGATGTAAAAGCCTTACGAATTCACATAATTAAAGGATCTTTTACAGCGCTTATTACACAAGCGCTATAAAATCATTCTCTTTAAATAACAATCATTTACTTTAAATAAATAAAAACAAATTTACGAACCCTCATCCTCTACTCTGGGAACCCTCCTCTCCTCTACGTACTGTGCGGCCATTTACTGCTCCTCCTTTAAAAAAAATTGGATACGTTGTCTCAGGTACTGTATTTATTAATTTGTTTTTGCCACGAAAACTAATAAATTGTTACATAATAAATCATATAAAATCTTTTCTTTTTTGAAATTTTTTGATCTAATCTGTTTTGAAATCTTTTCTGTTTTGAAATTGTTACATAATAATGGACCTTAGTTTCCATTTTCCAATATTAGATATGTGTACTATATATTGGTATAATGATATTAGTAGCTTATTATTTTTGTAACTGCATTTATATAGGTCATATAATATGGACTGGAAATGGATGTTTGTCAAAAGAGTATGAAAATGGAGTGAAGGAGTTTGCAGTGAAGAATGCAAAAGATCCAAATAGAGTCGTTTGTCTTTGTTTAAAATATTGTTTTGGAAAACGCGTTAGAGAAGATGAATTGGAAGGACATTTAGTATGGAATGGAATTAATCAAAGCTATACATGTTGGATAAGACATGGTGAGAAAAAAAAAAAGGAAACATTAATTTTGAGAATGGTTTGACATATGCTTCAACTAACTTCGATACAAATACATATGAGCCAAACCGAGTAGAGGAGATTGCAAAAGTAGTTGAAGAAGATCTTCGGGATTGTCCTAAAATGTTTGAGAGCTTGTTGAGTGATGCAGAGAAACCATTATATAATATTTGTACTAAATTCACAAGACTATTAGCGATATTAAAGGTGTACAACTTAAAAGCGAGTAATGGATGGTTTGATAAAAGCTTCACATAATTATTAACACTCTTAAAAGATATGAATAGGAAGGACATTTAGTATGGAATGAAAATCAAAGCTATACATGTTGGATAAGACATGGTGAGAAAAAAAAAAAGGAAACATTAATTTTGAGAATGGTTTGACATATGCTTCAACTAACTTCGATACAAATACATATGAGCCAGACCGAGTTGAGGAGATTGCAAAAGCAGTTGAAGAAGATCTTCAGGATTGTCCTAAAATGTTTGAGAGCTTGTTGAGTGATGCAGAGAAACCATTATATAATGGTTGTACTAAATTCACAAGACTATTAGCGATATTAAAGGTGTACAACTTAAAAGCAAGTAATGGATGGTTTGATAAAAGCTTCACATAATTATTAACACTCTTAAAAGATATGTTGCCAGATGATAATGCTCTGTTGGCATGAGTTACGAAAGGATTTACGTGTGTCCTAACAATTGCATTTTATTTTGAAACGATTATGAATGACTAAAGGCGTGTCCGAAATGCAATGTCTCTCGATATAAGAAGAAAGAATCTACTCCAGCAAAATTCGTCTGGTATTTTCCTATAATACCAAGATTTAGGCACATGTATCATAGTGAATAAGATTCAAAACACTTGACATGGCATGCAGATGAAAGAATTAGAGATGAAAAGTTACTATACCCTGCAGATTCCCCACAATGGGCAAAAATTGATCACAAATATCCTAAATTCGGGATAGAGTCAAGAAATCTAAGACTTGCACTTTCTACTAATGGAATGAATCCACATGGTCTTCAAAGCATTTCACATAGCACGTGGCCTGTGATTTTGTTGATTTATAACCTACCTCTATGGTTATGTATGAAGCGTAAGTTTATGATGTTGTCTCTGTTAATTTCTGGACCCAAAAAACCAGAGAATAATATCGACGTATACTTGACTCCTTTAATTTAAGATTTAAAAATTATGTGGGAGACAGGTGTCAAAGTTTATGATAGGTATAAGAAAGAATGTTTCAATTTGAGGGCTATGTTGTTCGGCACAATTAATGATTTTCCAGCATATGGTAATTTATCAGGATATAGCATTAAAGGTCAGTGTGCATGTCCTATATGTGAAGAGAGTAAAAATTGGATGTGGTTGAAACATTGTAAGAAGAATGTATTTCTTGGACATCGTAGATTTTTACCTTATAGTCATCAGTATCGTGGGTGGAGAAATGCATTCAATGGAAAATCAGAGAAAGTTAAAGCTCCTTTTAGCACCAACTGGATATCAAATACTTGAAAAAGTACAAGGTTTGACCAATAAATTTTGCAAACCTTTTACGGGAGAACTGGTCTAAATTGGGTGGAAGAAAAAGTCAATTTTCTTTGAATTGCCATATTGAAAGTCATTGTATATAAGACATTTCCTCGATGTGATGCATATTGAAAAAAATGTATTTGATAGTGTTATTGGTATGTTACTCAATGTTCCACGAAAATCTAAAGATGACATCAATGTAAGATTAGATTTGGTCGATATGAGAATAAGAAACGAATTGGGTCCTATAAAGAAAGGAAATCGCACATATCTACCTCCAGCCGCTCATACTCTATCTAGAAAGGAAAAAATTGT
The DNA here is from genome assembly GCA_037974835.1 of Cicer judaicum. Taxonomy (NCBI): domain Eukaryota; kingdom Viridiplantae; phylum Streptophyta; class Magnoliopsida; order Fabales; family Fabaceae; genus Cicer; species Cicer judaicum. The sequence goes on along the minus strand of JBBPBS010000233.1, from coordinate 3,768,237 downwards.
TTTATGGAAATTTCTACATGAAGTTAAAGTTCCAGAATGATACTCTTCAAACATTAAAAATTTGGTTTATATGAAATACCTCAAGTTAAAAGGTTTAAAGACCCATGATTGTCATACTCTAATGGAGCATTTGCTACCAATAGGTATAAGTTCCATTTTACCTGAAAATTTTTGACGAGCCTTAACTAGATTATGTTTCTTCTTTAGGGAAATTTGTAGTAAAGTGATCGATCCTCAGAAATTACCGACATTGCAGAGGGAAATTGTTGTTACTTTGTGTGAGCTTGAAATGTATTTGCCACCCTTCTTTTTTTATATAATGGTTCAGCTTACTGTTCATCTGGTTAGGGAGACACAGCTTTGTCGGCCAGCTTATATGAGATGGATGTATTCGATAGAACGATATATAAAAATATTAAAAGGGTACGTAAAAAGTAGAAGTCGACCAGAAGGTTGTATTGCTGAACGGTACAGTGTTGAAGAAGCTGCTGAATTTTGTACTGAATATCTGTCCAATGTTGAATCTATAGGGCTTCCCATGTCTCGTCATTCGGGAAGAATATCAGGATAAGGGATAATTGGAAGGAGACTAATGACTATATCAAGGACAGAATGGGAGCAGGCACAATTGTATGTTCAACCATATGTTACAATACACATGGATCAGTTATCTCGTTTGAACATGAATAGGAATGAAAATTGGATAACTCGAGAGCACAATCGAAGTTTTATAACATGGTTAAAAAATCACATAAAGTCAAAGTTTGATATAGACCCCGGATCAATTTCACAGAGATTGAGGTGGCTAGCAAATGGTCCGAGTTTACATGTCTTTTCTTACACTGGTTATGTTATTAACGGCTACACATTTTATACGAAAGAACAAGATGATTAGACCACTATACAAAATAGCGGAGTCACTCTCGTAGCTAAAGCGATACATGTCTCAAGTGCAACAGACAAAAATCCAATATATACAAATCTATCATATTTTGGGGTTATCGAGCGCATATTAGAGTTAGACTACACAATGTTTCATGTTTCCATATTTGGTTGCAAGTGGGTCGATAATAACAATGGCTTTCGGATTGATGAATCACGATTCTTGCTTGTCGATTTTATTAGGGTGGGATACAAAGACGAGTCTTTTATTTTAGCATCACAAGCTCAACAAGTGTTTTATGTCATTGATCCTGCAGATGATAAATGGTCTGTTGTCCTATCGACCAATAAAATAAGTGATGATAACAATAATGATGAAGATGTTGGTAACAATCTTTTATTTGCAACATCACAACAACCACACGAAATTGATTCGACTAATGATGGTTTATATCTTAGAGATGATCATGATGAGAGAATTTGGATTAATCCATCGTTTCGTATTATAAATGGACAAACAAATGTGAATCCCACCAGGAAAAGAAGAAGGGCATCTTAATGTACATGTTTAATTGTTTTATCTAAGCCATGTAATCTGAACTGAGTTCATGTAATTTAATATAAAGTAGTAATTTACATGAATTGAACTGAATATAAACTAGTAATTTACATAACTGAATTGAACTGAAAAAAAAATCCAAATATAGGTAATTTACAGTGCTTATTCTACAAGCGCTGTAAAAGAGCCTTTTAAAAATAAAATAAGAAGGCCTTTAATAACGCTTATTTGAAAAAGCGCTGTAAAAAACCTTTTAAAAAAACAGTCACATAACAAAAGAAAACAAAAAGGTCTTTTATAGCGCTTATTCTACAAGCGCTGTAAAAGAGATTTTTAAAATTAAAATATGGAGGCCTTTTAGAGCGCTTATTTGAAAAAGCGCTGTAAAAGGCTTTTAAAAAATACAGTCATATAACATAAGAAAACAATGAAGTCTTTTACAATGCTTGTAGAATAAGCGCTGTAAATGAGCCTTTTAAATAATAAAATAAGGAAGCCTTTTATAGTGTTTTTCTTACAAGCGCTGTAAAAGGCTTTAAAAAAAATAGTCATATAACATAAGAAAACAAAAAGGTCTTTTACAGTGCTTATCCTACAAGCGTTGTAAAAGAGTCTTTTTAAAAATAAAATAAGGAGGCCTTTTAGAGCACTTTTCTAACAAGCGCCATAAAAGGCTTTTAAAAAAATAGTCATATAACATAAGAAAACAAAGAGGTCTTTTACAGCGCTTATTCTACAAGCACTGTAAAAGAATCTTTTTAAAAATAAAGTAAGGAGGCCTTTTAGAGCGCTGTAAAAGGCTTAGGTCTTTTAGAGCGCTTTTCCAACAAGCGCTGTAAAAGGCTTCTAAAAAAGCGATGTAATAAGGTTTTATATATAACAGTAAACCGCTTCAATTTCCTCTTCATTACGTAAACTCCACTATCATCTTCTCTTCATCGTTCTTCTATTCCTTTGCGAAACCTATCATCTCTTCCATATAATCTCTCTCATTTCTCTCATTTTGAAGATCATCTATTTTTATCCACGAATATATAAACATTATCTTCCATCCACGAACCATTTCTTTTCAATGAAATATGTAACCCTCATTACGTATTTATTCGAACCATACTTCAGTTTCTACGAACCGTATTTTTGTGAACCCTCATTTATGCGCATTACGTATTTCTTCGAACCCTCACTATTAAGGTATTGATGTTATTAATTTTTTTTATCATTAAAATGCATGTTGAACTTATACTGATACGTACTTAGACTACTACATGTCGAACTTGTTAAAGTTATGCTGAACTGCATGTTGAAGTTGTTGTAGATAAATGGATACCAACAAAGATTTAGATTGTCAAAATGAGGAAGTTGTCAACACTAAGACTTACGAAAATGAAGTCAAATATGGTGCAACCATCATGCAAAAGGTCATAAAAGCAAGGAGCAGTGGCATAAAATTTGAGGTATACTATACTTTGTTTGCTGTTTATTTTTTATCTTTTTTGAAAGCATGTACTTACTATATGAGTTTATTAGGTTAGATGGAATGAGAGTGGTCAACCAATTGACCCCAATAGCTCCATGTTTGTAAGTTACATTGGGGCTGTTGTTCGTCAGAATATCCCCATTACCATTGATGATTGGAGAGATAAGGCGTTGAAGGATGTGAAAGATATACTGTGGAATGATATACAAGTAACTTTTTTGATCCACTCTTTTTTCATTTATAATTTTTTCCATTGTAATACTTTACTCTTTACTCAAACTATATCTTTATTTCTCTTGCAGACTGCTTTTGTTCTTGATGAGGTGAGAAAGAATTACGTCTTGAGAGTTGCTGGGAAAATACACCGGGATTTTAGATCTCACCTCTCAAATTTCTATCTAAAAGATAGTGAAGGAAATATGAATGCTGAAGCTCCAAGAATATATAAACATTATATATCAAATGAAGAATGGAGTGCATTTTTATCAAAATGTTCGGACCCCGCGTTTGTGGTAAGTGATTAATTTATTAGCATTTGTTTTTTATTATTCATATTCATAGCGTAATTTAAATTTTTACAAGCTTGTTATTTTTTTTATATCGAATATAAGTAAGGCAAATCGCGAGAGGGCAAAAAATCCGACGCACCCACACAAAAAATCACGTATGGCATATGCACATCTAGAGCAAAGACTTGTAAGTAATTAAACATTACTATTATATAATGTGGGAATTTGTATTATAAACTATAGTTTCTAACTAATATTTTGTTTATGATCTAAACGAATAGCGACAAGACACCCAATCCGATCAATAGTTGGGTCGTTATATCTTGTGGAAGGAAGCTCGTGTAAATAAGGATGGAGTGGTTGATAACGAAAATGTTCAAAAAGTAATAGAATTTTGTGTAAGTATATTATCACTTTAATATTTTTTAATATTGTATTTTATCACTTTAATATTATCATTTTAATATTTTTTAATATTGTATTTTAAAAATGATATTGAACTTATCTTTTTAATTCTACATGTATTTTAGGAGAATATCGAACAAAGTTCGGAAAATCAAGAGGACAACAAAGCTAGTTGTAGGGACTTTCTCGGTAAAATGTTTAATGTTCCTAAATATTATGGTCGTGTGTGGAGGAAAGGATTTGGCGTAACTTCTAAAAGCTACTTTTTACAAGAGAAACGCCAAAATCCATCCAATAAGGAAGTATTAGAGAAGCTCAAACTCTTGGTGAAGACGAATAAAGACAAGCAACTCTCGAATTAGCTCCAATGTGAAATATAAATGGAGAGTGAAAACGGGAGTTGCAAGATTGGTCTCAAAAGTCTTCCCGAGCTAATTAATTACTTACTTATGTATTAACCATTGATTTAGGGTGTCAGTCCTTGCGTGTTGTTCTTAGCCTCCCCTACTCGTCGGAAGGTCGGAAAAGGAACATTGTACAATACTTCGGAAGAAGTATTGCACAACACACCGATCCTTGCGGGCCATATCAAAGTATCACCAATTATTGCTTTGGAACCAAATGCACCGTTGCCTATACCAGACAACGATGCATATATGAAGTTTTTGGGCGAAATAGTTGGTAGTTACGTGGCATGGCCCACACATCTTGTTGCCCTTGATAAGGTATGTTTAATTAATTGAAATGTATGTTTAATTGATATGTATATTTAATTGCTGGTTTTTTTTCCACTGCTAATTTTAATTTCACATTTATATTTAGATTCTGAAAAAGCTTATAGGGAATGATAAAAAGATTCCTAGAAACAAGTAATGTTACCTACGTTTTTACATATGGAAAATCTATTAGTAACTTTATCCACGGAAAAGCTATCAGTAACGTTACCCACGGAAAAGCTTTCAGTAACGTTACCCACGGAGAGTCGGTGAATCATACTGCCACGGACAGTCCTTAACTAAATGTATTCCACTGCTTTTCCGTCAGTAATAATATTCCTACGAGCAAAATTTCTACGAACCCGCATCTGTGGGTAACCTGTGAGTAATTTTACATTATCTACGAATATTTTGTGGGTAAAGATAAAATATGTCGTAGGTAGCAATAGCTTTTCTTGTAGTCATGTGAAGTTGGGTTGATTAAGTTTTGATGTAATTATGTGTTCATAATTAATGTTATGAATATTCGATGTGTGATTGAGGTGTGAATTTGTGGAGATTAATTTGGTGCTAATTATGTGTTCATAATTGATAACATTAATGTTTGAAGTTATGATTGATTCAGAGCCATTTTAGAATTGAAAATCTGCATTTTCTCAATTGTATTGGGCTATGACAGTGTAATTTGTCAAAACTTCATTTTTCAACATTGTTTATGCATTTTTGGACATTTGAAAATATAAGAATTTTGTTAAGTGATATTTGTTAATTTTGGTTGGTGACCCTTTACAATTATTATGGAAATTTGGGCTTTGCCCTCAGATGATACCCGAGTCCATTCCACCGACTGTTTGGGTATATGACCCCACCTTAAGTAGGGCTACTTATACGGGGAGGGTAGTGAGGACTAGTAGGAAAGTTGGGGCAGTATTTCTTGTGGAACTCACTCGCGAGAAAATCGATTATCTGGTACCTTATAGATTGGTGCTTGGGATGAGTGGAGCTTGGGAAGATACGAAGGATTCCTCAGTTAGAGTTGAGGCGGAGGCCACCGTGGGAGTTGAGGATATAGTGGTTGGACGAGGGACTGGCAGAAAGGATAAGGGGTTGATGCCCGTGGAGCGAGAGATTGTAGGGCCATCTAGGCGGGCCGAGTCAGAGCTTCCTCTTCTAGTGAATGATCCCTTACCGACTGTCACTAAAGTAGCAGACTATTTTTAGGTTTTGGCGCCACCGAAGCCATCTATCTTGTGGGTGGATATGACTTCTGAAGAGAGCGATTCGATTATGGATGTTGATGTGGATGAGGTTGCCTCGAAGATGGATGTTGCGTCAAACGGGACTTTTGGAGTGTGTGGAGGTCACCAATGTTATTGTAGTTGCTAGAGTTTGATCAGGTTAGTTTTGTTGTATAGGGACTTGATATCTTTCTTTTGGTGGTTGTACTTACTTCATTTTGGGGTTACTGTAACTATACTTATACGGTTAGATGACTTCTGCTTTGGTGGGTCCATGTTCCATTTTTTTGACGTGACCAATGGGGGGATTAGTATTTCTTGGAGAAGTACTTGTACAGGTGTCTGTCGAGAATACCCCAGGGGTATGAGCGATGTGTGATAGGTCTCACAGCCCCGACGTATTTTATATTTGGATATTTTGGTCTATCGCCTCAAAAATATTTCAGTTTGTTATAATTATGATGTAATTAATTATGACAATTGTCGTTTGTGCTACGCATTGGCATTTTATTAATTGGTTTTTTAAATAAAAAAATACACTCACACTGTTAAAAATCGGAGTGTTACACTGTAAGTACAACTTGTTATTTATCCAACCGAGTTATCATTCGACCAATATTAAAGAAGACTCCATATGAACTCTACAAAGGTAGAAAACCCAATATCTCTCACTTTCACATTTTTGGATGTAAGTGTTTTGTGTTGAATAATGGTAAGGATAACCTTGGAAAATTCGATGAGAAAGCCGATGTAGGTATCTTTATTGGTTATTCATTATCTAGTAAAGCTTTAAGAATTTTCAATAAGAGAAATTTGTCAGTCGAAGAATCTATGCATGTATCATTTGATGAAACTAACCCCTTGAAATAGGACAAAACTATCTCTTATGATGATGATGATTTTATAAGTGATGATACAAGCAAAGACAATCAAGATGATCAACTAACTCAAGAGAATGAAATCAACAATGAACAGCAAGATCAAAATGATAATCTTACTAAGGAATGAAGAACCCATAGAGATCACTTCATTGACAATATTATAGGTGATATCAACAAAGGAGTTACAACATGGCTCAAACTCCAAGATTCTTGCTTGAATATGGCATTTGTTTCTCAAATAGAACCCTCCAAGATTGGTGAAGCATTTAAAGATGATCAATGGATATTTGCCATGCAAGAATAACTAAACCAATTTGAAAGAAGCAAAGTATGGGAACTTGTCCCTAATCCTGGAAATAAACACATCATTGGTACCAAATGGGTGTTTAAATATAAACTAGATGAAAATGGTATTGTTGTTTGAAACAAGGCATGGTTGGTTGCTCAAGGATACAATCAATAAAAATGGATTGACTTTAACGAAATATTTGCTCTGGTAGCAAGGTTAGAAGCAATTTGGTTTTTACTTGCTTATACTTGTTCTATGAATTTTGAATTGTTTCAGATGGATGTCAAGAGTGCTTTTCTCAATGGCTACATTAATGAAGAAGTATATGTCAAACAACCACCCGACTTTGAAGACTTCAAGAATCCTTCATATGTTTTCAAATTAAAGAAAGCTCTTTACAGTTTGAAACAAGCTTCAAGAGCTTGATATGATAGGCTAAGTAACTTCTTATGTGAACGGGGTTTGAAAACGGTAAAGTTGATAAGACACTATTCATTAAAAGAACTAATGATCACACTTTACTAGTTCAAATTTATGTTGATGATATCATATTTAGATCAACCAATAATAAAATATGTGAAGAATTCTCATTATGATGCAAGGAGAATTCGAAATGTCTATGATGGGAAAGTTAAAGTATTTTCTTGGACTCCACATCAAGCAACTCAAGAATGGCATCTTTATAAATCAAGCAAAATATTGCAAGGAATTGTTAAAAAGATTTGAGATGGACAACAACAAAGAAAGTGCAACTCCTATGGGCTTTAGAACATATGTAGATAAAGATGAATCCGGTAATTCAATAAATATATCAAAATATCGAGGTATGATTAGGTCACTTTTATATCCAACGGCCAACCTTCCAAATATTATGTTCAATTTCTGTTTATGTGCAAGATTTCAGACAGATCCTAAGTAATCACATCTTGTAGCAGTAAAGAGAATTATGAAATATTTGAAAGGAAAAACCAATTTTGGCTTATGGTATCCAAAAGTTAGCATATGCAGTCTAGTTGGTTATTCTGATAGTGACTATGCAAGATGTAAAATGGATCTGAAAAGCACAAGCGACACTTGCCATATCTTAGGTAATGCATTAATATCATGGTCTTGTAAAAAGTAAGCTTGTGTGGCCTTAATCACTATTGAAGTATAATATATAGCAGCATGAAATTGTTGTGCACATATTATATGGCTCAAGAAGCAATTATATGACTATGGACTTGATCTCGGATGCATCCCACTAAGATGTGACATTAACAATCTAAAATTTATGGACTTGATATACGTCATCATTTTCTGTGAGATCATAGGCTCAAAGGAAATGTTCAAGTAACATTTGTGGATACGCACAATCAACTAGCAGACATCTTCCCAAAGCCACAACCTAAAAACTCATTCTACAAGATACAGAGAGAACTTGGCATTTGAAATGATAACGATCTCTAATGCAAGATATTTATACTTTGTAAGTCATTTCTCTTCACGATCTAAAATTTTCAATTGATAAGTTGATAAAATTGATTATTTGATTTTTATGTGTTTTGTAAATGTGAATATGTGCTTTACATGTTATCTTTTTAGTGAAAACTTCATTTTAAAAACAAAATTTTGATATCATAGTCGAATAAACATCATATGTATTCGAATACATGTTTTGAGAACATCTTTTATTCGAATACAACTCATGTGTAGTCGAATACATGTTTCCATAATAACCTGTATTCGAATACAATCAATGTGTAGTCGAATACATATTCGTGGTTTTCCCTTATATATAAGCTTTTTCACGTTTTTGGGTTACTTTCTGAATTTCTGTAATCGAATACAGTCGTCTCCTTTTTTCTTTCTTCAAAAGAAATTTCATTCTCTCTTACTTGCAACAAGTTACCCAACTACTACACAGAACTACATTACATCTAAGATCACTCTTAACTCACAACTATCATTTCAAAATCAAATTTATCAAAGCCAAAAACCCCATTTTTCCCAAAATCCAAAAATCTTCACTATCACCATGGAAGCTCGCAAAAGAGGATCAAGAACCAATAATGCTTCAGTGGGTCCTTCCAAAAGGATGGATAGAATCGATAATGTGGTTGATTTGTCTCGCTTGCTTCACTCACTGAAAGAAATCAATCGGATCCGCACACACTACTCCAACAAAAAGATCATCACTCCTAAGTATGGTACTCTTGATTCCTTTTCTGCTTTTAAGTTTCTTGAGTTACTTAGGGCACAACAATTAGAAGAATTTATTGGTTATAACGGTCCTATTTATCCTGACTTAGTTAGGGTACTTTACTGTAATCTCAAGAAAGAAAGGTCTAAGTTAATATCTCAAGTTAAAGGCAGAATCATTAACTTAGATACTTCAACTATTGGTGAAATATTGCAGCTTCCATTTGAGTTAGTTTGACAAGAACACGACAGAACGAAAAAGGACACAAGTTGGTTAAGAATTTGCTAGGCAAAGATATGGATTTGGAAATCTAACCATCGACTATAGGCTCTTGTATTACTTTCTGAGTTATATTATGATTCCTAAGGCTGGAAATTACTCTTAGATATCTGAATTTGAGCTTCATATTATGTTTTTCATGTTTGAAGGATGTCAATTCAATTGGTCATATTTAGTCTGCTCTATCATATTTGCTTCCAAAGATGCCATTGGTTTACCTTATGCTAAGGAAATCACTAGAATCTTGGATTACTTTAAAGTAGATTTTTCCGGCGAAGTAATATATCAACCATCCAATGACAATCTGCTCGATTTGAGTGTGCTTCTAAGTATGAAGATTATGTGGAATGAATAGCTTCAAGTCTATGTCCATAAAGGTGATATGTGTCAATCTTCTACTATTGTCCAAGAGGAAGAAGACACAGAAGAAACAACATCTAATGATGATCATGTTTCTAACCGCATAGTCATGGAAAAACTAAACTTTTTACAAACAGTCATCACTACCCAATTTCAAAACATGGACACCTCCATCAACACACGTTTTTCAAACCATGGAACCCACTATTGCCCACAACCATGAAACCTTATTGCATGAACTAAATGGGTTATCTGTCAAAATCAACCACCTTTACCTCCCATCGAATGATGGCATGTAGATCAATACTGGAAATGTATTTGATGTATTTTGTTTGTCTTTTTAATGTTTGATATTGTTTTTGTTGAAACTCTTTGCCTATGTCTTCTATTGTGATGTAATATTTGAACATGATTTCGTTTTAGTTATGTGATGTTTTTTTGTTTACCTTTTGTGATGCTTTTCCTATATGATTATTTGTATGCTTGGATTGTATTTTCTATTTTTCTCCTTCTTTTTGATCATGTCAAAAGCGGGAGAAAATTTGGTATGTAATTGTTGTCAAAACCTTTTGTAGTTCTTCAAAAAATTTAAAATATGATAGGCATGAACTCAAGTTCAATGGGGGAGTATGCATGAATTATAGGGGAGAAATTTAAAAACATTCAAACACGTCGAAGGCTCATCAAACAACAAGATTTTGTTGTAATCAAAAAGGGGGAGAAGGTAAAACACTTATGTTTTTTATGAAGACAAAGACCAAGGAACGTGATCAAGTAGCAAGCTCAAAAAGAAGTCAAATAATCAAAGTTAACTATGGTCAAACTTACTAAGAGTTTTATAAACGTAAAGGTACATGATGCAATCTAATATTTTTGTTTTTAAAATGAGCATAAGAACCTTTCGTTTTAGCATATGCATCAAAAGGATTTTTTAATGTAAAAATGCATAAACAATGTTTGAAAATAAAGTTTTTGACAAAATGCAATGTAGTATTCGAATACAGTATATTGTAACCAAATATAGGTGATAAGTTAGTAGCTAAAATTGAAGATTTGTATTCGACTACGACATGGTGTAGCCGAATATCGGTGGTAAGAAGTGAGGCACACCTAAGAGGGGGTGAATTATGTGTTTAGAAATTTTCTTATTTTAGATAGTGTATGACAAAAAGTAAATGGCTGAAAAATAATGAACACAACAATATTATCTTGGTTCCCTTTATGACCATGGGTACATCCAATCCTCTTGTACACCACAAGAGATTTTTCCACTATTGTTAGAATATGTACAAATCATACCCTAGGATCTCTGCTACAAACTTCTAACACACTTCCTAAGATAGCACACCACTGCCTTATATTAGACTACTTGAAGAAAATACACTACTTCCTTCAAAACAATACAATAACTTCAATGATTGTGTTCAACAATGTTATTGACTAAGAACAAGAATATAAAAGTTTGTACAATGATATCAATCCAATATAATTTCGAGTATGCTAGAGAACTTTTTTCAATGATATGAAAATGTAGCGCAAGTACTTGAAATATGAAAAATAACTTTGAGAATATTTCAAAAAATTGTTCAAAGTTGTTCAAAGTTTGGTAGTGGGATTGATGTGTTTAAAACTAAAGTTATAGGGTATATATACTCCATAGACATCACTTTAGATCAGTTGCCATCATTCCTAGAGGTTTGATGAACAAATGCAATGATCCATAACTATTTCAGAATTGAAAAATTGCATTGTTTCGCAGTTTTATTCGGCTTAAATTTGTGTGTAGTCGAATACACCTCTATAACGTTCAGTTTTTATTTAAAATTTTAACATCGTATTCGAATATGAAACTTTGTATTCGAATACAACTGAGTGAATTTTTCCACTGACTTGTTGTTGTATTCAACTACACCAGGTTGTAGTCGAATATAAAAATGTGTAGTCTTAGCCACTGACTTAACACTTGTATTCGACTACACCATCTCGTAGTCGAATATAGATGTACAGTTTTAGCTACTAACTTAGCACTTGTATTCGGCTACACCATGTCGTAGTTGAATACATATATTCAATTTTAGCTACTAACTTATCACTTGTATTCGGCTACAATATAGTGTATTCGAATACAACATCGCATTTTGTCAAAAACTTTATTTTCAAACATTGTTTATGCATTTTTGACATTTGAAAATCCTTTTGATGCATATGCTAAAATGAAAGGTTCTCACGTGTATTTGAAATATAAGAATATTAGATTGCATCATGTTCCCTTACATTTATAAAACTTCTAGTATGTTTGACCATAGTTGACTTTGATTATTTGACTTCTTTTTGAGCTTGAAACTTTATCACGTTCCTTGGTCTTTGTCTTCATAAAAAACATAAGTGTTTTACACCTTCACGATAGACAAAAATATAAAATATTTTCTAATTATTGATTCCATATTACTAAATAGCCAAGCAATAATAATAGAGTTCTCAGATTTCCAAAACCTGTAATTTGGACCAATTGTGGCAGGCATTTGCACCTCTCCTGTGAGGAAACCATATTTTCCCTTACTGTCGATTTAGACATTGCCACTGCCTAAACCAACAATGTCACCGTTGTTGACTACTTCTGATTTTTCACCTAAATTATTGTCGTTGTTGTTGTCGCTGCTACCCATAAGGGTTGTTTTCCATTGGGTGTTATGTGCCATTAAGTACATAAAAAAATAGGTTGGACTCTTTAGCTCAATTGGTTTGAGTGTGTTACTGTTAACCACAAGGTCGGAGGTTCAGCCCTTTAGGTTTTGGAGCCCCAACCCCTAGTGGGTTGTGGAAAGCTTTATAGAACCTTAACCAAGAGCTATGATACCATGAAGAAAGTAAAAGGCAAAATACTTTCATATTTTATTATTACAACTCTATGTTGTTTATATAGGAGAAAATATTGCAATAGTAATATTGAATAATAATGACATAATCATAAAATAAAAATAAACAGAATAATATAGAATAAAAGAGAATCAAATATAAATTTCTTTTATTGTTCAACAGAAATTATAAATAACAAAAGTATGCATACTTTAAGAATTCATATTTTCTCTCATTTTGTATTTTGTAGCATAAACTTCACCTATTCCTTTTAAAATGAAAATAGTGTCAGGTTGGAGAAAATCATCACTCCGTTTGAGAGCTTTGGATTTCTAGTTTTGAAAAATAATTTTTAATTTAAGAAATAGTAGACCATATGCATCACTGTGAAAAAAGCGCTGTGAAAAAAGCGTTGTTGTAGGGTCATACAGCGTTTGCGCATAATGTTATAAAGCTTTTACAACACTTTTCTCACAAGCGCTGTAAAATGAAGCACTTTCACGTATTATTTTACACCATTTTTTTCACAAGCGCTATAAAAGACATGCGCGTTCAAATAATTTAACTACCTATTACAACACTTTTTTCACAAGCACTGTAAAAGGCATGCGCTTTCAAATAATTGAACTACCTATTACAGCGCTTTTTTCACAAGCGCTGTAAAAGACATGCGCTTTCAAATAATTGAACTACCTATTACATCACTTTTTTCACAAGCGTTGTACAATACATGCGCTTTCAAATAATTTAACTACCTATTACAGTGCTTTGTTCACAACGGCTGTAAAATACATGCGCTTTCAAATAATTTAACTACCTATTATAGCGCTTTTTTCACAAGCGTTGTAAAATACATGCGCTTTCAAATAATTTAACTACCTATTACAGCGCTTTTTTCACAAGCGCTGTAAAATACATGCGCTTTCAATCAATTTAACTACCTATTACAGCGCTTTTTGCACAAGCGCTGTAAAAGACATGCGCTTTCAAATCAATATCATTTACTTTTAATTAAATAAAAACAAATTTATGAACCCTTATCACCTCTACTCTGGGAACCCTCATATCCTCTACGTACTGTGCGGCCATCTACGTTGTCTCAGGTATTTTTTAATTTGTTTTTCTCAAAAAATCTTTAGTTTTTTAATAATTAAAAATTAATAAATTTTTATATATTAAATCATTTCTTTTTTAAATTTGTTGATGTGTTCTGTTTTGAAATCTTTTCTGTTGTGAAATTGTTATTAGATATGTTGATATTGGTTTCTTTTTTAAACTTGTTGATATGTTTTGAAAGCTTATTATTTTTATAACTGCATTTCTGTAGATCGTATAATATGGATAGGAAATGGATGTCTGCCAATCGATTGTCAAAAGAGTATGAAATTGGAGTGAAGGAGTTTGTTGAGTTTGCAGTGAAGAATGCAAAAGATCCAAATAGAGTCGTTTGTCCTTGTTTAAAATGTTGTTTTGGAAAACACGTTAGAGAAGATGAATTAGAAGGACATTTAGTATGTAATGGAATTGATCAAAGCTACACATGTTGGATAAGACATGGTGAGCAAGAAAAAAAAAAGGAAACATTAATTTGGAGAATGGTTCGATATATGCTTCAACTGACTTCGATACAGATACATATGAGCTGGACCGAGTTGATGAGATCGCAAAAGCAGTTGAAGAAGATCTTCGAGATTGTCCTAAAATGTTTAAAAGTTTGTTGAGTGATGTAGTGAAACCATTATATAATGGTTGTACTAAATTCACAAGACTGTCGGTGATATTAAAGTTGTACAACTTAAAAGCGAGTAATAGATGGTCCAATAAAAGCTTCACATAATTATTAACACTCATAAAAGATATGTTGCCAGATGATAATGAACTTCCCAGTCGAACCTACGAGGCTAAACGAATTTTGTGTTCTATTGGCATGAGTTACGAAAGGATTCATACGTGTCCTAACGATTGCATTTTATTTCAAAACGAATATGAATTACTTAAGGCGTGTCCGAAATGCAATGTCACTCGATATAAGAAGAAAGAATCTACTCCAGCAAAAGTCGTGTGGTATTTTCCTATAATACCAAGATTTAGGTGCATGTATCGCAGTGAAGAATATTCAAAACCCTTGACATGGCATGCAGATGAAAGAATTAGAGATGGAATGTTTCGACACCCTGCAGATTCCCCACAATGGGCAAAAATTGATCACGAGTATCCTAAATTCGGGATAGAGTCAAGAAATCTAAGACTTGCACTTTCTACTGATGGAATGATTCCACATGGTCTTCAAAGTATCTCACACAGCACGTGGCCTGTGATTTTGTTGATTTATAACCTACCTCCATGGTTATGTATGAAGCGTAAGTTTATGATGTTGTCTCTGTTAATTTCTGGACCCAAACAACCGAGGAATGATATCGACGTATACTTGACTCCTTTAATTGAAGATTTAAAACTTATGTGGGAGACAGGTGTGGAAGTTTACGATGGGTATAAGAATGAATGTTTCAATTTGAGAGTTATGTTGTTCGGCATAATTAATGATTTCCAGCATATGGTAATTTATCAGGATATAGCATTAAAGTTCAGTGTGCATGTCCTATATGTGAAGAGAGTATAAATTGGATGCGGTTGAAACATTGTAAGAAGAATGTATTTCTTAGACATCGTAGATTTTTACCTTATAGTCATCAGTATCGTGGGTGGAGAAATGCTTTCAATGGAAAATCAGAGGAAGGTAAAGCTCCTTTAGCACCGACTAGATATCAAATACTTGAAAAACTACAAGATTTGACCAATAAATTTGGCAAATCCTTTTGCGGGAGAGCTAGTCAAAATTGTGTGGAAGAAAAAGTCAATTTTCATTGAATTGCAATATTGGAAGTCATTGTATATAAGACATTTCCTCGATGTGATGCATATTGAAAAAAAATGTATTTGATAGTGTTATTGGTACGTTACTCAATGTTCCAGGAAAGTCTAAAGATGGCATCAACGCAAGATTGGACTTGGTCGATATGGGAATAAGAAATGAATTGGGTCCCGTAAAGAAAAGAAATCGCACATATCTACTTGCAGCCGCTCATACTCTATCTAGAAAGGAAAAAATTGTTTTATGTAAATTTCTACACGAAGTTAAAGTTCCAGAAGGATACTCTTCAAACATTAAAAATTTGGTTTGTATGAAAGACCTCAAGTTAAAAGGTTTGAAGACCCATGATTGTCATATTCTAACGGAGCATTTGCTACCAATAGGTATACGTTCCATTTTACCTGAAAAAGTTTGACTAACCTTAACTAGATTATGTTTCTTCTTCATGGAAATTTGTAGTAAAGTGATCGACCCTCAGAAATTACCGACATTGCAGAGGGAAATTGTTGTTACTTTGTGTGAGCTTGAAATGTATTTCCCACCCTCGTTTTTTGATATACTGGTTCACCTTACTGTTCATCTGGTTAAGGAGACAAAACTTTGTGGGCCAGCTTATATGAGATGGATGTATCCGATAGAACGATATATGAAAATATTAAAAGGGTACGTAAAAAGTAGAAGTCAACCAGAAGGTTGTATTGCTGAACAGTACATTGTTGAAGAGGCTGCTGAATTTTGTACTGAATATCTGTCCAATGTTGAATCCATAGAGCTTCCCATATCTCGTCATTCGAGAAGAATATCAGGAGAAGAGATAATTGGAAGGAGACTACTGACTATATCAAGGACAGAATGGGAGCAGGCACAATTGTATGTTCTGTACAATGATGAGGTTCAACCGTATGTTACAATACACATGGATCAGTTATCGCGTTTGAACATGAATAGGAATCAAAATTGGATAACTCGAGAGCACAATCGAAGTTTTATAAGATGGTTAAAAAATCACATAAAGTCAAAGTTTGATATAGACCCCGGATCAATTTAATAGAGATTGAGGTGGCTAGAAAATGGTCCGAGCTTACATGTCTTTTCTTACACTGGTTATGTTATTAACGGCTACACATTTTATACCAAAGAATAAGATGATCAGACCACTATGCAAAATAGCGGAGTCACTCTTGTAGTTGAAGCGATGCATGTCTCAAGTGCAAAAGACAAAAACTTAATTATGCAAATCTAGCATATTTTGGGGTTATCGAGCGCATATGGGAGTTAGACTACACAATGTTTCGTGTTTCCATATTTCGTTGCAAGTGGGTCGATAATAATAATGGCGTTTGAATTGATGAGTCAGGATTCTTGCTTATCGATTTTAATAGGGTAGAATACAAAGACGAGCCTTTTATTTTAGCGTCGCAAACTCAACAAGTGTTTTATGTCACTGATCCTTCTGATGATAAATGGTATGTTGTCCTATCGACCAATAAAATAAGTGATGATAACTATAATGATGAAGATGTTGGTAATGATCTTTTATTTGCAAAATCACAACAACCACATGAAATTGATTCAACTGATGATGGTTTATATCTTAGAGATGATCATGATGAGGGAATTTGGATTAATCCATCGTTTCGTATTGTAAATGGACAAACAAATGTGAATCCCACAAGGAAAAGAAGAAGGGCATCTTAATGTACATGTTTAATTGTTTTATATAAGCCATGCATGTAATCTGAACTGTGTTATTGTAAATATGCATGTAATCTGAACTGTGTTAATGTAAATATGCATGTAATCTGAATTGTTTGAACATTTTTATATAACCAGCCATGTATTTCTGATTAATTTATTTTCTGCTTATATTTAGCTTGATTTGAGTGTTTTATACTAAGTTCATGTAATTTAATATAAACTAGTAATTTACATGAACTGAATTGAATATAAATTAGTAATTTACATGAACTGAACAATGAGGCCTTTTACAGCGCTTATTTGAATAACTGCTGTAAAAGACCCTTCTAACATTAAAATAAAGAGACATTTTAGAGAGCTTTTTTGAAAAAGCGCTATAAAAGACTTTAAAAATAACATTCATATAACATTATAAAACAATGAGGCCTTTTACAGCGCTTATTTGAAAAAGCGCTGTAAAAGACTTTAGAAAAAACATTCATATAACATAATAAAACAATGAGGCCTTTTACAGTGCTTATTTGAAAAATCGTCGTAAAAGACTTTAAAAAAAACATTCATATAACATAATAAAACAAGGAGGTCTTTTACAGCGCTTGTTCAAATAAGCGTTGTAAAAGACCCTTTTAAAAATAAAATAAAGAGACCTTTTACAACGCTTATTTGAACAAGCACTGTAAAAGGCTTTAAAAATAACATTCATATAACATAATAAAACAAGGAGGTCTTTTACAGCGCTTATTGGGAAAAGCGCTATAAAAGAGCCTTTTAAAAAATTAAATAAAGACGCCTTTTAGAGCGCTTTTCAAACAAGCGCTGTAAAAGGCTTAGGCCTTTTAGAGTGCTTTTCTAACAAGCGCTGTAAAAGGCTTATAAAAAAGCGTTGTAAAATGGTTTTATATATAACAGTAACAGCTTCAGTTTCCTCTTCATTACGTAAACTTCACTATCATCTCAACCTTCATCGTTCTTCTCTTCTTTTGCAAACCCTATCATCCCGTCCATTACGAACCTTATTTCCACGATCATCTCCTTCATTTCGAACCTTATTTCCATCGAAGATCATCTCTCCCATTGAACACAATATATTTTCATTGAAATATGTAACCCTCATTACGAATTTCTTCAAACCGTATTTTTGTGAACCATATTTCTGTGAACTTTCTGCGAACCCTCTTTTCTTCGCATTTCGTCTTTCTTCGAACCCTCATTATTCAGGTATTGATGTTATTATTTTTTTGTAATCATTAAACTGCATGTTGAGCTTGTTTAAGATATACTAATACTGATATGTACTTAGAATAACTGCATGTTGAGCTTGTTGATGTTATACTAAACTGCATGTTGAACTTGTTGTAGTTAAATGGATACAAACAAACATTTAGAATGTCAAAATGAAGAAGTTGGCACCACTAAGACTTATGAAAATGAAGTCAAACGTGGTGCAACTATAATGCAAAAAGTCATTAAAGCAAGGAGCAATGGCATCAAGTTTGAGGTTATACTATACTATACTCTGTTTGCTGTGTATTTTTTTTATCTTTTTTTAATAGCATGTACTTACTATATGAGTTTATTAGGTTGGCTGGAAAGAGAGTGGTCAGCCAATTGACCCCAACAGCTCAATGTTTGTAAGTTACATTAGGGCTGTTGTTCGACAAAATATCCCAATTACGATTGATGATTGGAGAGATAAGGCGTTGAAGGATGTCAAAGATATACTATGGAATGACATTCAAGTAACTTTTTTGATCCACTCTTTTGTCATTTATAATTTTTTTCATTGAAATACTTTACTTATAATTTTTTTCATTGCGGACTACTTTTGTTCTTGATGAGGGGAGAAAGAGTTATGTATTGCGAGTTGTTGGGAAAATCCACCGGGGATTTAGATCTCACCTCTCTAATTTCTATCTAAAAGATAGAGAAGGAAATACAAATGCTGAAGCTCCAAAAATATATAAACATTATATATCAAATGATGAATGGAGTGCATTTGTATCCAAACGTTCGGACCCCACATTTTTCGTAAGTGATTAATTTATTAGCATTTGTGTTTTATTATTCATATTCGTAGCGTATTTTAAATTTTTACACAATTGCTATTTTTTTTATATAGAATATTAGTAAGGCAAATCGCGAAAGGGCAAGAAGTCCAACCCACCCATACAAAAAATCAGGTATGGGATATGCACGTCTTGATCAAAAACTTGTAAGTAACTAAACATCACTTTTATATAATGAAGTAATTTGTAGTATAAACTATAGTGTCTAACTAATTTTTATTATTTTGTGTATGATCTTAACGAATAGCGACAAGACACCCAATCAGATCAATCGTTGCACGTCTAAATAAAGACAGAGTGGTTGACAATGAAAATGTCCAAAAAGTAGTAGAACTTTGTGTAAGTATATTATCACTTTAATATTTTTTAATATTGTATTTTATCACTTGAATACTTTTTAATATTGTATTTTAAAAATGCTATTGAACATATCTTTTTAATCCTACATGTATTTTAGGAGAATATCGAACAAAGTTCTGAAAATCAAGAGGGCAACAAGGATAGTTGCAGGGACATTTTGGGTAAAGTGTTTAATGTCCCTGAGTATTCCGGTCGGGTTAGGGAGAAAGGATTTGGCGTAACTCCCAAAAGCTATTTTTCTCAAGAGAAGCGCCAAAAACCTTCTAATGAGGAAGTATTAGAGAAGCTCAAAATCCTTACAGAGCAAGTGGCACTTTTGGTGAATACGAACAAAGACAAGCAACTCCCGAATGAGCTCCAACATGAAATACAAATGGAGAGTGAAACTGCGAGTTTCAACGTCGGTCTCAAAAGTATTCCCGAGGTAATTAATTACTTACTTATGTAATTACTTATGTATTAAACAAACTTATATATTAATCGTACTTATGTTTTAACTATTGATTTAGGGTGTCACTCCATGTGTGCTATACTTGTCCTCGCCTACTCATCAGAGGGTGGGAAAAGGAAAATTGTACAATACTTCGGGAGAAGTATTGCACAATACTCTGATCCCTGTGGACCATGTCAAAGTATCACCTGTTGTTGCTTTGGAACCAACTGCACCGTTGCCGATATCGGACAACGATGGAGATATGCAGTTATTGGGCAAAGCTATTGGTAGTTACGTGGCATGGCCCACACATCTTGTTGCCCTCGATAAGGTATATTTAATTAATTGAAATGTATGTTTAATTGATATGTATATTTAATTGCTGATTTTTTTCCACTCCTAACTTTAATTTCACATTTATATTTAGATGCTGAAAAAGCCTAAAGGGAATGATAAAAAGATTCCCAGAAACGAATCAGTTACATCTCTCGAAAAGGTTTGTCACATTTATTTCCTAAGGTTTGTCATTTTTTCAGATTCAATAAACTAACATTTAACCTCATTTTTGTAGATCCAATTAAATAAACCACCCGTACAGCTAAAAAAAGCCAGCAAACCTCAAAAATTGGAGGGTAATAGAGCTGGGAAACTACAAAGGTTGAAGGGTAATAAAGCTGCCAAAGTTGTAGCAAGAAAACTGGATCGAGAAAAATCGGTCGCTGCTGCTGCTGCTCCTAAAATAAGTCAGCCATGCCTTGCTAAATACGGGGCGTGTCTTGACATCCAAGTAAAAAGGAACATGGGCAGCAACGATGATTCGCGCATCATACCCATGACTAAAGCTATATTCAGAGATGAGTATGATGAATTTCTCGAAAAGGAGCACATTTACGAACTTCTCAACCATAAGGAGCTTAGTGCTACTATCATGAGCTTATACATAAGGTAAAAAATACTTATAATTGCATTTATTGGTAATTAATTAAATGTATTGGTAATTAATCTAGTTTAAAATTTTCATTGAAGGTTTTTGTATGAGAAGGTTGTGTGCACGCGCAAATTGTCAAATAAATACTCATTCTTGTCTCCGCATAAGCTGTCAATGTGAAAACTCGATCCAGTAAATGTAAAGAATTACATTATAGATATGTTATTAAAAAATATAGAAAAGGATAAATTGTTCTTCGCACCATATAATTCAGGGTACGTAATTATATATTATTTATTTATATCTTTTTTAATTGATGAGATTTTAATTTATTAGGTTTGTATAAACAAAATTGCTTAACCAAATTTTTGTTGTTGTAGGGCACATTGGGTGCTATTTGCAATCAATGCGGTCTCTGAAGTTATATACTATTTGGATCCCTTGTATGACAATTACAACAATCACTCTGATATAAAGACTATGTTCGACACGTAAGTAATATTCATTTATTTCTTACATATGTATATAAATAATGTGTTTGTTAATGCTATAATAATCACATTTATTCATTCTATAGTGCCTTACAAGGTTTTCGAGCTCAAAGAGGTGCTACAGTGTCGAAGCAAAAGTCTAATAACATCACATGGATCCCAATAAAGGATTGAAATATATGCCTTTAAATTTTCACTTACAAATATATGCCTTTACGATTAATGCACAAATATTTTATTGACTTATATGTTTTATTTTATAGTGCCCTCGTCAAACAAACAACATCGATTGTGGGTACTACGTATTGAGATTCATGAAGGAGATTGTTGACAAGAATAAAACTATTATCCCAGAAACGGTACGGTATTTTTATTATATGATTTTCATATATAAATTATCTATATATTTGATACTAACTTAATATGTTCAATTTTTATATTGCAGTACTTTGACAATTCCAGTCCATCATATTCTAAGGAAGATCTAATGGAATTAAAGGAAGAATGGTGTCAGTATGTGCTTGAAATGAAAATTATTTAATTTTCTGGGAAATAGCATGTTGCTAGACAAGGGATCTAAATATTATATGGTAGCTAGTGCATATTCTGTATATTTTATTAGTTATTATATGTATATGATCATAGGACACAATATATGAACATGTATATGAATATGTAGTTAATTAGGTTGTAAATTAGGTTCAATGTATATGTAGTTAATTAGGTTGTAAATTAGGTTTTATATATGTATCTGAATGTAGTTAATTAGGTTGTAAATTACAGAGTTACATATATGTTAATTAAGTTATAGAGTTCTTTTTTTTGTCTACTGATTGTGTGAACTGCTTTTGGTATTTGAATATGTTTTGTTGTTGTGTGAACTAATTGTGAACTGATTCTGAATCAAAAATAATTTTGGATAAAAAGATAAAAGACAGCGCTTTCTAAAAAAAATGCAATAAAAAGCTAAAAAGCGCTTTTCAAAAATTTAATTTACAACGTTTTAAAAAAAAAATTGCACATTTTAGAGCGCTTTTTTGAACAAGCGCTGTAAAATATGCACCTATAATTCATATGTTGGGTGTACATTTTACAGCGTTTTTTCCAAAAGGCGTTGTAAAATATACACCCAAAAGCGCTGTAAAATGCACACCCATAATTAATATATGGGTGCATATTTTACAGCACTTTTTTGAAAAAGCGTTGTAAAAGACGCACCCAATATATGAATTATATGTGCACATTTTACAACGTTTTTTCAAATAAGCGCTGTAAAATGTGCATAATAATGCATATTATGTGCGTGCATTTTACAGCGTTTTTTTGAAAAAGCGATGTAAAATATGCATAAAAAGCGCGCATTATATCTACATGTTTTATAGCGCTTTTTTAAAAAGCACTGTTGTATCTTTTACAGCGCTCGATTCCACAACATTTTCTTTTTTTTGAAAAAGCGCTGTAAAATCTTATTTTTCGCATAGTGTATAAAGTTTGTGTTCAAAATATAGAGAAATGAGTCTACTTTCAATTCCAACAGGAGTCATTTGAAAAAGATGATTACACTTAAAGATATGATCTAAATATTAAATATAATCAAAATTGGGATTTTCATTTTCAACATCAAATACACAACTTCTTAGCATGAAGGTTTATTTCACATAATAAATGTTAATATGTAATACACCAACACATATTGGAACATCTCCATATTTTTATTTCCAAAAAAATTACCTTAGAAATATTCAGTTTATTATGTACATGTTATATGTAAAATTTAATAGATTGACTTTAAAATTGAAGCAACAATGACATCTGAAAACTATTATGAGAAGATATGAAATTTTAAGAATAAAATTCGAACAAATGACTTGAAGTTTCAAACAACAGAGGTTTGAGTGAGACATGAGATACCAAAACATCAAAAATAGGTTGAAAACCTGCGTTTTCGAAGGCTGATACTTAGAAACTTTTTCGCATTAGGAATTTTATAAAGAAGCTATGAGGCAATTAAAGAAATTGAAAGAAAAAAATACACGTGACGTGCCAAACAAGGTCTAGTTGTTATAAAATTTAGTCTATAAATAGGAGTTTTATTTTTTGTTTGAGGTGATAGACAATTCATATAGAAAATATCATAAAAGATGTATACAACCTTTTTCTTCGAAAGTTTATATATGTTCATAATCTTCATTAATGTAATTATTTTCTTATGTATCTTTACTTTTCTTTTTCTTTTGCAAGTTTCTTGTTTTGATTGTTATAACTAGTTAAATTGATTTCATAAACTTGTCAACTTAAAATCCATTAAGATCTAATTCCAGTACTAAATTGATATTCAAATTTATTTGTTGAACGAAGGGTCCAAAATAGTAGTTTATAATAATTAGGTTAAATTAAACATGTGGTCTTTTAACTTAATTTCAACTAACTTTTATTTTTTTCCCATTTTAGTATTTAATATTTTTAAATAATTACAATTTTACACTTTAAGTGAGTTCTGTTAAGACAACATTAAAAAATTATCTCATCCGTTTTCTTCTCAGTTTTCTTCTTTTTTCACATTTCTAAATATCTTGTTTGGTCTTCTCTTCTCCCACTCATTTTCTTCTCCCATCTACTGGTCTTCTACTATCGAGGGTTTCTCTGATTAAGATGAGTGAATATATTCGATCGATTAAAGAACGGAAACCTCGATATCTCCAAAAATTCAATGAGATTCTGAATTTTCTAATCGCAAAGATACAAAAGTTGCTTTCGATTTCAATTTTTAGTGGAAAATTTGATAATCAAAATCGATCTCAATTTTTTCAATGTCGAATTTTTTTCTAAGGTTTACTCTTTCTCACCTTGGAATTGATGTGGTGGTTGACAACGGTGCTGAATTTTCGGCGGCGAAGGAGAAAATAACCGGAGTTTTTTTTTAAAAAATATTTGTATTTTTGTTTTTGTTTATAGACACGATTTTTTATTGTTTTTTCTTTCTTGTTGTTGCATGAAGTAATTTTTTTGATATTGTTTTATTGGTTATTATAGAAAGTTTGAGAGAAATGTGTGTTGAAGATTAGAACAAGAAGTTGGGTTTCTATTGCTTTTTGTAGTTGGTTTTGAAACTAAGAGAAAGAGATAAGACTTTAAAGAAGTTTTGCCAGAAAGTATCATTGAATTTATGGATGGAAGAAGAAAACAAGAAGAAGAAATTGAGTGGGAGAGGAGAAGACCAAACAGAAATTTGGAAATGTGAAAGAGAAGAAAATTGAAAACATAGAAGGAAATTTCTTAATGTTGTTTTAATGAAAATCCACTTAAAGGATAAAATTATAATTATTTAAAAACATAAAATACTGAAATAAAAAAAAAATTAAATAAATAAATGACTAAAACGTTAACTGAAATTAATTAGGTTAAATATCTATATGTGTAATTAATTAACTTAATAATTATAGAACCAAGGGGCAAATGGCCTTAAAAAAATTTGAAATGTTTATTCAACTTAGATAACTCATTTGAAAAACACTTGTAGTTGGTCCGATTTCAAAATTCTAAACAAATAAATTAAAACAATTCACACTAAAACCGATTTAAATGGAAATCTCTGCAATCTCCTGTTTGTACCACTTTTCTTTCACACAAAACAATACTTTAAAATTTACGACTTCAAAAAGATTTATATCAGTTTAAACATCATAAAAATTGTTTTTATATCTCATAAGACATTACTCCTCATTTTTTCTAAAATAACCTTTAATTTATGAACCACTATTTTGTAAGTAAATCATCACTAACTTAAAAAAGAAATGGGAATATACGCCCAGCTGTTTGGTTATTGTTGTGACGCATAATTTTTAGTTCAAATAATTTTTTTTTTGGTTTCCGCAAAAAAAATATGGAGAATAGATTGTGACACATCATTTTACTTATTTATATGGTGTATAAAACTGTGTTCTCACAAAATAATTAATTATTACTTGGTGTATAATATTAGGTGTAAACAAAAATACACTGTTAAATTAGAGTGTAAATTAAGGATATAAGTGTTGAAACAATGGGTAAGGTGATAGAGTTAGAGAATTGAGTGATAAGAAAAATTCAACGTTTTATTAATTTAATAAATGGTAGTAGAAAGTGCAACTAGACTAATAGTTAAGGGAATTAAAATGCTTTGAACCCAAACAAATATAGATATAAAAATTTTAATGAGAAAAACGAATTATTATAAATACATTGATACGATTTACTATTTTATATCGATTCTCGAAAGGCTTTAAATTCTCTCTTTTTTGCAAATTTACAATACTAAACTTTTACTATTGAATTAGCATTTCATCAACAAATACTAACCATTTCATATTTACACAGTATTTTAATTTTTCTTATAGAGAATTAAAGAGATATTGACACCTATCGAAGGTTTTATTCAAAACACCTATTAATTATTTATTCTTTAAATTTAGATACTAAAATATTCTTAATTAGAAGGTAACCTAAATTTTTGTTAGAGAAAACTAATATGAAAGTAAAACGTGTCAAAAAATTTTAACTTTTTTTTTATAGAAAGTTTCTAAATTTAATTGAATATTATCTGCACTGTAAACAAATTACTTATAAAATGATATATAGTACATGTGACATGATATCAATCATTTTCTATTTAATGATTTCTCATAACTAATGATAATATTTTAATACAAAAAAATCAATTTCAACAAATAAAGTTATAATTACGAAAATCAATTTAGCATATAGGAACATCTGATATTATGACTAATTCTTTTTCGTAAATATGGTACAAATACTAAATGTCAAATTTTTGAATGACATAATCAAATTAATTTTTGAATTAGTTCCGTTTATATTGACATAATTTTTTGAAAAGATTTTAAAATGTCAATTTTGAAAAATTATTTGTAATAATTATCTTAACCTAAATGTCATAAATTTTTGTCTGGATAATACAAAATCATATCAAAAATAAATACAAATTCGTATCAATTCTATCCATTTAATAAAAATATATTGACAAAAAATATTAATTTGGACAAGCAAAACCATAATTACGAAAAGTTATAACACACAAATAAAATCAATTTGGAAAAATAAAGTCATAATTAAGAAAATTAATTTGGCATACAGTAACAACTCATATTATGACTAATTATTATGCGATAATCAAATTAATTTGGAATTAATTGTAATAATCGGTTGAAATCGTCTTTGTAATAATCTTCTTAATCTAAATGCCATATACTTTTATTTGTATATTATAAAAGATAAAAACAAATTCGCATCAATTCTACACATGACTCCTACAGTAGCATTTTCGAAACCAACACAACAAAAAAAATTATATAGTCCGAATGTTTGTGTGGTACGACTATGATTTGATTGACACCCTAAACCATAACTTAATATTAAACTTTTTTGATTATTTATAAAATAATGAAGTTCTTTAAGAAAATATATAACCCTTGATTGTAACCCTCTACAATCAGGTTCATTCAGTTGTACTTCCCTAAATCACTATGTTTGTCAGATCTTCCCTATATGATGACAAAATAGTCCTTACTCCAAAATCTAGAACACATATCTCATATTTATTATATTATCATAACTCAACAAGCCTCAATTTGAATTCACAATATTTGTTAGAACTTACATCATCATATATGTATATCTTTCAATCACAATAAAATCCCATTATTTAGTTTACACTACTCAGAATGCACAATCTAGTCTTATCAATCACATAATAAGAAATCAACAAGTGGAGCATCCAAGTAATATCACAATTTCAATCAAGTAGACAAGAGCACTCAAATATACATCATTCATATAATAACAATTAGTATAAGGTTTCATAAAATTAAATAACACGCGATATTGATATAAATTATTTCACAGTAATTCTATAGGTTTCTACATTATATTTTAGTCTTCACTATTACCAATCATATGTTATTAAATTAATTATTATTACTAATGGGTCTCGACCTTACGTAGTATACCCTGAATGAATCTTTGAGAATTACGGCATTTACATTCATCCTACGTTATTTTATACTCATATAATCGAACATCCTCTCACCCCTTACCTTAATTGAAAATTTCACCGAATGAATCTAATATGTTAGTTTGTCGCGTCTCCATCGGCCTCCGTCTCTAATAATCCGTTAGAGGATTTTAGTCACGCAACCACCAAATAGAAATAAACTACTTACTAAAAAAAAGTTATCTATTATTTATAATATAACCCAAAAATATATTTAATATAATTAAACATACATATTACTATAATCAAATTTTGTTTGAACTAAACATGATAGAAATAACTAAATATTATATATATATATATATATAGCTTTGGTTTTTTAAATAAATTTTTATATATATCACATGAGTGCATGTAATAATAATTAGTTGCTGCTTATTATTAACTACACTAAATTTTATTGTATAATCAAAATAAATTAAACCTTTTAGTAGAAAAACTAATTAGACTATTTACCTTATTTTGTTTTCACGGAAATCGACATGAATTTCATGTTGCCTTATTAGAAACAAATTGTTTTCTTCATTGAGTTACTTTTCAACGATTCCATTTAGAAATCAACTGCATCTCAATACTACTAATAATTTATCTGCTAACTTATCTTCTAGAAATTTGTATGACAACAACTCTTATATAACATAGTCCTTCTTTTAACGAAAACAAAAACAAAACATTGCAATTGTATGCTTCATATCTGAGAATATATCAAACGCCAAGAAAAAGTGAAATAACTCTTCAAACTACTACCATCAGCCCCAACTGCTGATAAAGGCCATGATGCCACACATTACTTTGTTATAGCAGCACCATGTAAAATTAAGCATCTTCTAAAATCCAATTTTAGAGACAATTTACATTGAATGCTGAAAAAAATTTATTTACCATTGACATATGATGTCAATGGAAGTATGTGTACTCTCTTCAACAAAACGTTAGAAATGCCATGTTTAATATAATTATAGTCTAAACTCTTGAAGAAGAACTTTAGAAATCTCAGAGCAAGACAAGGATAAATAAAACCCTTCGTGAATCTTGTTTTATAATTTATTTTCCATCTCACAGACATGTAGTATGTGTTGGAAACCAAGAACGTTCTTGGTGTAAGTGTTAGAAAACGGAGAACATTCTCCGTATCAAAATGTTGTAATACAAGTTTAGTGTTACTTGTATATCATAATTAATTAACTAATTACTTAATTAGTTAGTTAGGTAGTTAGAGGACAATTATAATAAACTATGTATAAATACCACAATTCATTCATCTAATAAACAAGTCCTACAACATCTATCTCATCCAATATTCTATCATTGTTGCACTTGAAAGAATTGCTTGAATGCTTACAATTGGTATCTAGAGTAAGGTTTTCGATCTCAGAGTGATAAATACAATTGAAGTGTAAGGATCAAACATGAGTGAAGTGAGAATGTGTTCAAGTGGAAACAATGGATATTTCCCAACCATATGCCACATTTGTAAGGAAAGGATTGGGATAAATGGAGAGTGCATATTCGAGCATTATTTAGGTTTCAAGAAGTGTTGGAAATCATAGAAAAAGATTTTGAAGATTTGGGAGTAACAGAGGAGCAGATGTCAAACTTTAAAGAAAACAAGAAGAATGATTGCAAGCCCACCTTCATTCTTCATCAATTCCTTGACGCAACCAACTTCGACAAAATTTCTGATACAAGAAGTGTAAAAGAAGTCTAGGATATTCTTGAGAAGTGTTATTCTAGAGGAACCAAGGTCAAGAAAGTGAAGTTGTTGACCTTATAGAGAAAATTTAAAGTGTTGCATATGGAGGAGCAAGAGAAAATATCTGATATGATTTCAAGATTGAGGAGTATCACAAATCAAATGATTGGTTGTGGTGAGAAGCTTAATGAACAAAAACTATGTGAAAAGATATTGTGATCTTTTCATCCCAAGTTTGATTATGTTGTTTGTGTAATTGCAGAATCTAAAGACATTTCCACATTGAGTCTTGAAGAGTTGTAGGAAACTTTAGAAGCAAGAGAGTTGACAATGGATGAAAGGAGTGGGAGTAATTCTGGGAATCAGACATTAGTAGCATATGCCAACAAGAAAGGAGACTAGAAAACGAAATGGAAGAAGAATAAATTCAAGGAACCCGATGAAGAGTTTGAATCTTCATTAGAAGAGGGCAATGGAAGTGGTAAATCATTAAAAAGATCAAAGAACTTTTACAAGAAGAACGTGCTGATGAATGATGGGCTGACAACAAAGGGGAACGTGCTTCTCAAGAATGTTCTTCGTCAAACTCAGATACAGTCTTGTTGATGGCTACCACAAATGGAGAATGTTCTCTGTTTTCAAACACAATTTTCTTGATGGCTACCACAAATGGATAATGTTCTCCATTTTTAGCCAGTTTTGAGACATGTGTTGATTGAAACAAAGCATGATCTGAGCAGCCTGGACTGAAGGAGTCTTGTGATTCTGCTAAGCAAGGCCAAGATATGGAGTTTGATGTATCTAAAGAGGCTTCTAATGAGGTTGCTTATTCGGATGAGGCTGAGATACGAGAGTTGAGGATGGAGCTTGGTGAAAAATTCTTTTTAATTGAAAAGCTGAGGAGATAAACCAGCTCAAAGTCGAGCTTGTCTCGGTTAAAGCTGAAACAGTGCAGTTAAAATCTAGATGTAGTCGAGGTAAGATATCAGGATCAGTATTTCAAAGCACATTGGATATTAGAAATGCTTTTGAACAGTTGGAACAACCAAGCAGCCCATCAGCAAAGAAGTTAGAGGAGAAAAGTGTAGTAGTTGTACTTGAAGTGAAGTGAAAGCTTTATGTGAAGTCAAGTGTTAGTTGTAAAGTTGAAAGGGAAATAATTCCAGTGGACGAAGTGTTTAAGCAACTAAAATGTTCAAGAGAAGGATTAACATCAGAGGAAGGATCAAATCATCTTCAATTATTTGAACACATGTTGGAAGAGAAAAAGGAGAGCAAATTTTTGAAGTTCTTAGAGGTTATGTGGAACCCTTTATCATGGGTTATGGAAGCTACTGCATTAATGGCAATTGATTTGGCTAATGATAGTGGAAGACCTCCTGGTTGGCAGAATTTTATTGGTATTATTGTTCTTTTGGTTATTAATTCAGCAATCAGGTTCATTGAAGAAAATGATGTTGGTAATTATGGGTTTAAGTCTATCATTCATGATTATGTTGATGGGGATGATTAGAAAGTGCTGGAATTGGTTCCTATTGTCAAGGTTGATGGTTTAGGTTTTGATGAAGTTGTCCCGACTGATAAGGTGTTGAAGAAGTGTAAGAAGGATAAGAAAGATAATGTTGACAAAGAGAAAGAGGCAAATAGGAAGAAACATGAATTAAGGGAGAGTGTTGGAAACCAAGAACATTCTTTGTTTCGGTGTTAGACAATGAAGAACGTTTTTCGTATTCAAATGTTGTAATTCAAATATATAACTTAATTAACTACATATATATATTCAGATATTGTACAACAGCACATATTCATATACATGTTCATATATTGTGCCCTATTCATATACATATAACTAACAGAATACATAGAATATAACTAGCACCATATATTCAGATCCCTTGCAGCATGCTATTTCCCAGTAAATATGATAATCTTCATTTAAGCACACACTAACACCAGTCTTCCTTTAATTCCATTAGATCTTCCTCAGAGTATGATGGACTGGAATTGTCAAAGTACTGTGCAATATAAAAATTGAACATATTAAGTTAGAATCAAATATATAGATAATTTATATATGAAAATCATATAATGAAAATAATGTACTGTTTCTGGGATAATAGTTTGATTCATGTCAACAATCTCCTTCATGAATTGCAATACGTAGTACCCACAATCGATGTTGTTAGTTTGATGAGGGCACTATAAAATAAAACATATAAGTCAATAAAATATTTGTGCATTGATCGTAAAGGCATATATTTGTAAATGAAAATTTAAAGGCATATATTTCAAACCTTTATACAATTTGTAGTCAAATTCATCCTCACCATAACCAATGAAGATACACTGCTTTGACTTTGCACCAAACTTGGATCTTTCATCCTTCAGAACATGCACAATAGTCTTGCAACCAAAGACTCTCAAGTGATCATACTTGACATTATTGCCAAATCATATCTTGTTTGGTACTTCACTATTCAAAGCAAAAGTAGGAGTACGATTAATAACATGCACCGCCGTGTACAGTGCCTCACCCCAATAATGTTTAGGCAACTTAGCTTAAAAGAGCATACACCTCACTCTCTCAACAAGTGTTTGATTCATCCTCTCTGCCAAACCATTCAGCTGAGGAGTTTTAGGAGGAGTCTTTTCATGTGCTATACCCTGCTGTTTGCAATAGACATCAAAGGGTCCACAATACTCACCACCGTTGTCAGTACGAACACATTTCAACTTCTTACCTGTCTGCCTCTCAACCAAAGCATGAAATTATTTAAATTTCTTCAACAGTTGGTCTTTTGTCTTTAGAACATTAACCCATAGTTTCCTAGAACAGTCATCAATAAAAGTAACAAAATAAAGTGCACCACTAAAAGATTTTACCGTTAAAGGGCCACAAACGTCAGACTACACCAATTGAAGCAACTCTGACTTTCTAGAGGGAGGATGCCTTTTGAAGGATACTCTAGTCTGTTTACCAATCATTCAGTGAGAATATTTCTCCAAATCTACATTCTTCAATCTTGGAGGCATATCCTTTCTAGCTAAGCAATTTAACCCTTTTTCACTAATATGGTTAAGTCTTCGATGCCACAAAGATGATTGGAGGCATATCCACGACATTCACACTGTCTTTTGCAACCAAAGGTTTTGTCCAATACAGTTTACTAATTTTCTCCCCTCTAGCCACAACCAAGTTACCTTTACTGAGTTTCCACTTTTCAGAAGCAAAATGATTATCAAAACCACTTTCATCAAGCATATGCACAAAGATCAAATTGAAGCGAATATCTAGAGTATGTTTGACTCCTTTAAGCAACAATTGCATTCTCGTGTTGGTTTGCAAGAATACATCACCAGATCCAATTACCTTAGATACACCATCATTACCCATCTTCAAAACTCCATAGTCACCTGAAGTATAAGATGTGAAGAACTCCTTCCTCGGTGTAACATGTAGTGTAGCACCACTATCCATTATCCACATGCTCTCATCAGATACAAGATTAATGGACTCATAGTCACGGAGAATAACAAGATCATCACTAGTAGCAGTAGTAACACAATCGTCATCACTCTCATCATCATGACCCGTTTGTTTCTGCTTACTCTTCTTGCCTTTGTTCTTCTTTTTCCACAGAAAACAAAACTTCTGTGTGTACCTTATTGTATGACAATAATGACAGTCCATATTTTTGTATCTAGACTTGGACTTGCTTCTTCTATTTTCTCTACCACCCTTCAGTTCTTTTTTCTGAATTCTCCCCCTATTCTCAGTGACATGAACTTCAGATTGAGATGAAGAACCCTGTGCCTTCCTTCTCATCTCCTCATTCAAAACACCACCCTTAGCTGTTTCCAAAGAAACAACACTACTAGGAGCTGAACTTGTTATAGAAACCCGAAATGTCTCCCAAGAATCTGGTAAAGATAATAATACGAATAGTCCCAATAGTTCATCATCAAACTTGATACCCATTGCTACCATTTGATCAAGGAGCCCCTGAAATGCACTCAAGTGGTACGAAATAGACGTTCCCTCCTTATACTTCAGACTTATGAAGCTATTCAGTAAGAATAATTTATTATTCCCTGATTTAGAGGCAAACAAAGTCTCTATCTTATTCCACATAGTTTTTGCATCTGTCTCATTAGCAATATGATTATAAACATTATCTTCTACATATTTCCTAACAAAACCACATACATGTTGATGATCAAAATCCCATTCTTCTGTAGATTTATCAACCGACTTTTTAGAAAAAATAGGAAGATGCATTTTCTTCACAAATAACAAATCTTTCATCTTGCCCTTCCACAAATGGTAATTAGTACCATTCAAGAATACCATCTTTATATTCATATTTGTCTCCATCCTTCAAGCATGTCAAATAGCCCTTCAACCAAGAGCTCTGATACCACTCTGATGGGAATAAACACAATAACAAGTAAAACGCAGCGAATATAAAGTTCCCCTAACTTGCAAGAACTCGTGAGGAGCAACAATAAATATATGGCAGCAAATTAATCAAAATAAAAGACATAATGAACTCCAATATTTTAACGTGGAAAACCCCTCAATGAAAGGGTAAAAACTATGGGTCGTCCAGACCAAAGAAATAGCTCCACTATAATCAAATAAGGATACAAGAGAGTCTCAAAGGGATGCAGAAAGTGTGCCTACAACCAGCCAAAAAAACAAAGCAATAAAGCCTACAAATGAAAAACAAGAAGAAGAAAACACCAAAAACCTGCTGCTGCGCGAGCACGGATTCTCCCTCTTTGAATGTCTTTTCGCCGATCCGACCGTTGAAAACGAAGACCTGAATGTTGCGAACATGCTGTCCAAAAATCAGCCTGATCCAACGGTTAACAAATGCACAATAGATGTTTTACCGAGATAGATTTAACAAAATTGAGAATAGGGTTACTGATCTCTTTTCTCTTTTGGTGGTTGTCTATACTATCACAATAGTCTCTCTTGTAACCCTAATTAGACCACTCTCCACTTAAATAAGTGAGACACATGGACTACAATATTTGGGTTTTTCTCCACATAGGAAGGGAGCTTAATACCCAACAATTCTTTCAATTAGTATATTATTGATACAAATGTGGCTATATATATGCATTCACACACAACAAATCAACATATAATACATCAAAGAATGATATCTTATCAAATTTCTCTTACTAGATATTTGAATTAATTGAATTCTCCATTTCAACACCATCACTAGTACACATCTCCTATTTAACATCTCCTATTTAAATGATTTTAAATGTGGTTTAATTATATTTGATTGGTGTGTTTAAAATGATATGTCGTCAAATCTCTTATTTCTCTATTTTAATTTACAAGGGCTATATATATTTATAGTTCTAAAAAAACTATGATCTTTCAAGTTTAGTCTTTTAAAGAAATTTATCCACTTTTATTCCATGTATTGATTTTATAGGGACTCTTTTTAAGGACTAAAAGTAACAAATATTTTTCAAGAAATAGACTAAAAGTGAATAAATTAATGATTTTAAAGAGTAAAAAGTTGAAAAAAAATTTATAAGGATTAATTTTAAAATTTTATAGAGGCTAAAAATTTATTTAACTTAATTTACAAAAAGATGTTTTAAAGTTGGCAAATGGTAACAATTGAGACATGTTAAGAAATCAAATACAATTTATTTCAAGTGATTATAAAAGAAATAAAAAAAAAATTTGAATAAAAAACCAAATATAACAATATTTAAAATATTTAAAATACAAATCACCAGTCACTTAGGCAATCACAAGGACAAAATATTTTAAATTAAATTTTTTAATCACATAAGGCATCAAATTTATATTCTCATGAATGTTCATAGTTATAGCTCAATAACTTCAACATATCAAATATCTCAAAATCACCACTCTTATTTTAATAATCCATAAGATTCGATTTGACTACGTGTTGTTGATAACAATTAAAACTCATATCACCAAGAATACAATAACAACATAAATTTCATTCATTTCACTATAAAGTTTTCAGCATTCTAAAAAAGGACTATTCATTAAATTTTATCATATTATTAAAATTAAAGAAATTTAAAATTCTCATCAATTTCGTCAAGACACATAATGTTCATAAAAGAAGTTTTAAATTTAAAATACTCAAAAGTCAACGCTTAAAATCAAATATATCATAATAAACATATTACTAATAACATCATTATAAAAATTATAATTTTATAATTAAATACTCTAAAACACGTAAGACATTAAACATTTTCACTAAAAATATATTTAACAAGGTATAATAATAAAATAGAACTCAATAATTAATTTCATCAAGATAGAAG
The DNA here is from genome assembly GCA_037974835.1 of Cicer judaicum. Taxonomy (NCBI): domain Eukaryota; kingdom Viridiplantae; phylum Streptophyta; class Magnoliopsida; order Fabales; family Fabaceae; genus Cicer; species Cicer judaicum. The sequence goes on along the minus strand of JBBPBS010000233.1, from coordinate 3,732,678 downwards.
TATTACTAAAAAAAACAATCAAAGCATTATAGTTAATTTATTTACGATGAAAATAAAATCAACCTTTTTCTTTTAAGACATCCAGACATCATATCAATATTTTACGAATCGCTAATTTAATATATAGCCTAACTCTGCATGGAGAAAAGCTCTTACATTTGATGCTTTTCTTCCACGTAACACTATATAAAAATTATAACTTTATAATTAAATACTCTAAAACATGTAAGACATTAAACATTTTCACTAAAAACATATTTATCAAGGTATAATAATAAAATAGAACTCTATAATTAATTTCATCAAGATAGATTTATTAATAAAAAAAATAAAATAAAGCATCATAGTTAATTTCTTTACGACGGGAAAAGCCCTTACCTTGGACGCTTTCCTTCCACGTAACACTATATAGCCCCCAAAAATCTCATAAAGTTGAAGGAACGAAAGATTAGGACTTCCACAAAAAAGATATGTGGGTGGTTGTTTGAGTGACTTAGAAAATATTTGAAATTAAATAAAATATAATGTTGGGAACGGCGTGTGAGGTATGGGTGATTAGGACTTTATTCTGCTCTATTGTGAGTTTTATTGTATTCTATGAGAAATATGTGTATGAGACTAATACGGAGACGTGAAGCTGATTAGAGAATGAGAATAATTTTTTTCATTGAGGTTAATTGCACACATTAATAAGGTATTCAATTGGAATAATATCCTTCAATGACCAACCATTATGAATTAACTAATATTCATGTACTTATTTTTGCTTGTTACAGATTTGAGTAGATGTAAAGTAGAAAACACATTGCTCTATAACTAAGTGATATTAAAAATAAAATATGGCTATCAAGAGTAGTAGTTTGGATGATTAAATTTTGACCAAAATTGATTTTGTCATTGTTCACTCTAAAAATTATTCCTACGAGTTTTAATTAATTACTAACAAAACCCCAACAATTAATTAATTAAATAATTAATATAAATATATTTCATCAAATAATTAAAGACAAATTTTTTCTATTAATTCATTTTTTATTTTTTTTAACAATTACTCTTAATACACAACTTAGTATGACCCTTTAAATGAAATGAAGTACATATATATTATAAATCTTAAAAAATGATTCAAATTTTTTCTCATCAAATGGATAATTCTATTGCCAAAGTATTATATATTATTTATGATTGTATACAACAATGTGATGAGCTATTATTTTAGTCCAACTACAATAATAAAGATTAATAATAATTTTTTTTTTACATTTCAATTTTTTGAGATTGTATTTAGGAGAATGATTCATTAATACGTCGTTAGAGTATAAAATTCATATATGAGACAAATGTTTGTCACTAATCAATTAGTTAAAAAAAACTTCATATTTTTTTATCATCTAAATAAAAAATTAAAATAATTATTATATACTAAATTGAT
>JBBPBS010000233.1:3698099-3721439 GCA_037974835.1 Cicer judaicum | reverse complement strand
TAATAGTTTGAATTTTTGTATATTAAAATTTTAATATATCAAATTTAAAAAAAAAAAGTTTCACAATTATTACCAAGATTGATGATTGAAATGAGTGAGAAAAAATATATTTGTATTTGATTTTGTACTTCTAATATTGATAAATATATTGTGTATAAATATTTAGAAATGATGGACAAAGTCATGACTCTTTGAATTTTGGTTAACTTTATTTTATTGAAATTAATTAAATTTGATTTGTTGTTTTACAGTGTTAATATATTTGATTTAAAATAATTTTTTTTACAATTACCACACAGATCAATGATTAGAATGATTGAGTGAAAAAACAAAAAATATTTATATTTAATTTTCACTTTTTAATATTGATAAACATATATAGCATATAAATATTTAGAAATGATTGACAAAGTCATGTCTATTGAATTTTGGCCGGCTTTATTTTACTAAAACTATTTAAATTAAATTTATTATTTTATAGTGTTAATTGGCATGAAATTAAAGTAATTCATTTTCAATTATTTGTATTTGATGTATATTTATAATTATTTGACGATTAATATTTTGTAATTGTTATAAATTTTGAATTTCAATTTTAAAACCAAATTGTTAATCATTATGATTACTCTGTTAGTGTTGTTTGAATGTTTGTAAATTAAAATTCTAATATATCTGATTTAAAATAAAAAATTTCACAATTACCACAAAGATGAATGATTAAAATGATTGAGTGAGACAAAAAAAATGTAATAAAATAAAATACAAAATGAATGTATTTTCAACTATTTCACTTTAATTATTTTTAGTTTCAGCAATAAAGTAATATATTTTATAACTCAATTGTATATCAATTGAGTCTCTCTCTTGATTTTAATTGTCAAATACATTACTTCAATATTTGATATATCCATCAATCTCAATATTAATAAGTTACTTTATTTATTCAAGTCATTCTTCTAAATTGATATATCTCTTTTATGAATTATATTAATAAAATTGTATATATATTATTAATATAAATACTAAATTAAAACATACAATTTCATATTAATTCTTTTTAAATTCATTTAAATTAAATAAATAAAAATATACCCGCGCCTTATGCGGGTTAGCATCTAGTTTAAAATTAATGTCTAACGAAAATTTGAGTTTAACTTGAGTCTAGCAAATACGGATATCTTGCTCGGTTTACAGAATCAAGAAGAGATGTATACGCTTAATAAATAATAGTATCTCAAATATAATTAGTTTTGCTAAAAATAAATTATCAGAATAAAAAAATAATATTTATTTCATAGTATGTACAAAAAAAATTATATACACATTATTTTAACGATTAACATTTACAAATAATATATTTTTAAAAAGAATAAATTATTATATAATTACAAATAAACACCACAAATTAAATATATTTTGATTTTTAACTATAATAAAAAAGATTAATAATTTTATATTGACAATATGATGTCCCGCGTTTGGCACGGATACATACTAGTTAGTATATATAAATAACAATACAATATTTAATTAAATAATGTAAATTGTTTATGATGAGGTGTTACGATAAAAACAAAACAATGTTTTTAATACTTATTTTCAATAAAAAAAATAATTTGATTTAATTTTTTTTGGCTAAATACCACTTGTGGTCCGTTAACTTAATTTTAGTTAACGTTTTAGTCTTTTATATATTTTTTTCTTCTCGATTTAGTTATTTATTTTAATTTAAGTGACAATTTGATCTTTTATGTTTTAAAATGTCAACAATGTTATCTTTATTTTTTGCATAAAGTCAAAAATTTCATCAAAAACTTCAAACAAAACCCATATAAAATTAATTATCATCCTCAATATAATGCAATTTCATCAAATTCATAACTTAAATCTTTAAATAAACTCATATTTTCATCTCTAACAACATCAAATAAAGAATGACAAATATGAGTTTATTTGAATATTTTAGATACAAATTTAATGAAATTTATTTTATATTAACGAATATAATTAAATTTATGAGTTTTGTTTGAAATTTTTGATTTTTTGTAGAAAAAAAGATAACATTGTTAACATTTTAAAATATAAAACATCAAATTGTCACTTAAAATTAAAATCACATCGGAAAAAAAAAAATAAAGGACTAAAATTAAGTTAAGGGACCATAAATGGTATTTAGTTTTTTATTTTATTTTTAAATTCTTATATAAATTAGTTGGCATAAATATACTAAAAAAATGGTTTAACAATTACCCTGATTAGTTCCAGTCAATTTCAGATCTCTCTCATATTGTTTCCGCCGTTAATTTGTTACATAAAAATATAGATTATATCATATATTATTTGCGCTATTAAATTTGTTACATAAAGGTATGCATTCTATGATATGTTGATTGCACTATTAAATTTGTTACATAAAGGTATGGATTTCATTCTTCCTCTTGTATCATGAACTTGTGTATCTCATTTTTTTGTTATGTTTCGTTCTATGACGATTCATCCATTCGATTATTTTATATATTCTTTTTAACTTTTGTTGTGTTGTTTCTTTCCGATATTTGTTTTCTCCATTAATGTTTTGATTTCAATAATTTACTTTTGAAATGAAAAATAATTCACATGAATTTGATACCTTGAACCATTCTTTGTAGTAGTAATGTTAGAAATAAAAAAAAAGTTTTTGAATTGATTTAGAATCTTAAAATATCCCTTAAGATTGAATTTTATATTATTAGTTACAATTATTACGATTTGTTTTTAATTTATTATTGATTAATAATCTTAGAATGTTTTTTAGGATTGAATTTTATATTATTATTATTATTATTAATTGTTCTTGATTTAAATTTAATTTTATATTATTATTTATTCAACATTTAAAATTGAGTCTAAGTATTACTATAAATACATAATAATGTTGAGTCTTTAGTAACACAACTTATTTTTTTAATTGCTTTGTTAATCCTATTATTAAAATTATAATCTACTATATCTTTCCGCTTATCCTCTTCCCTCTTTTATAAAAAATTCAGTAAAAAAAATCTTTTAGAACACTCCTATACTAGATTTCTCAAGCGTGACTCACCTGAGAGATACTAGTTCACAATAAGATAAATCATATGTTATGACTGCAAGAAGCACTCTATTTACTATTTCTTTACTAGCTAATTCCCCCTTTATTGAAGACATCAACTCATGTATATAATTTATCAAAATACATTTATTTACTAACACATTGACAAATTTAATAAAATATGAAAGGATGTTTGATTTGAGTAAATGACTACTCATTGCAAAGCTAAGGATGTTTAGTTTTCATCAAAATAATCATTTTTTAACATGGAGGTATATAGAAAAAGATATGAACGAAATACTAAATCTATATAAAGATGAGTTAGATACATCAACAACTTGAAATAGATAGTTAATAAAACTTCTCCTACTGTCAAATTTACTTTAACTATTAACAAATTAACAACAGCACAATAACAAAAAAAAAAATCAATATCAACAAAACTAAACAATAAAGGAAGAACAATAAGAAAATTAAAAATTAACCTTTAGCACTAATATCTCACAATTATCAATAACATATCAAACTCAAACAAAATATGAAACTACAATGTCTCAAATTTTACATGCAAGTAAAAATTAAAATCATATTAGAGAATAGTTCATTTCAAGCAAATCTAAGCACACTCTAGAGAGGTTTTAGAGTTGGAGTTCTATGTTACCTTGAATTTTCCTCTAAGAAAAAAAGATATTGAGAATTGATGACGATAAGAGTACTGAATAGTAATTACATAGTAGCTATATAGTCACTTACGTAGCAGTTAATGACTTTCCTTTCTGTTTTGCTAGTTGCTGATGTGGCTTCACATTAAATTTGGATTTTTTTTATTTCATACACCTATTGCGGAAAGTGTTGCGTTCATACACAATGTGATTAACCTATAGAATGTCCTACAAGACAGATTTATGTACAGTGATAGAATCCGAGTTGCTTTGTTGCATCAAGAAATAGCAAATCTGAAGCAAGGTGATAACAAAGTCTCTCAATATTTCACAAAATTGAAGAAACTTTGGGAATGACTTAGAGTAGTACAAACCTATGCTGCAATGTTCTTGTCCAATTGTTTGCAATTGAGAAGCAATGAGAAATGCAAAATTGTTCAAATTGAGAGATAGAGTGATACAATTTCTAATAGGCTTGAATGATGTGTATCAACGGCTTCTTCACAGGTTCTTTTAATGGAACCATTGCCTCAACGGAACAAAGTATTTTCTTTGATACTACAACAAGAAATAAAGATGAACTATAGAGTATCATCCACTACAATTGCTACTGTTGATGATCCAACGACATTTGTAAATGCAGTAGCTGGTGGAAGGTCCTATGGTCGAGGAAGAAGTGGTGGACCTCATGGAAGATGTAGAGTAGGTGGCATGGTTTTCCCCCTACTGTAGCAAAGTAGGTCATACGGTTGAAACTTGCTACAAGAAGCATGGTTTTCCCCCTAGTGTTAGACAATGTGCTATTCTTACCAGATTTTGCTGTCAATTTGATATTTGGTTCTAAATTGTAAATTCCAGATGTCCAAGTTTTTTACAATATGAGCATCTATTTTGCATCTTTCTTCTTTTCTTTCTAGTACAAATTTTTTTTTCATATAACTTTGTTTTTTGAGTTTGATTAAACCCAAGACCAGCTTTATCAAAGATTCCTATTTGAGATCCCATAATTTTCTGAAATGTTTCAGTAGCCTGAAGGGACACTCTGCTTTGTAGTGACCTAATTTGTTACATCCAAAACACGTGACTTGGCTTTTGTCTACTTCTGTTTTGGGATTTTTGTTTTGAAATCCCTTTTTGATTTTATCTCTTCTTCTCATCATTCTATGTATTCTTCTAGTGAGAAGAGCAAGTTCATCATCATCTTCTTGTTCCTTTTCTTGTGGTTCTTCCTCTGTGATTTTTTCTTGAGATGCATTTAGTGTTATTGCCTTTCCCTTCTTGATTGGTTTGTCTTCTTGTAGCAGTACCTCATGTGCTCTTAAAGTTCCAATTAATTCTTGCAAGGGAAGTGATTCAAGATTGTTGGCTTCGCTTATAGTTGTGTCCATTGGTCCCCATATGATTGGAAGGCACCTCATGATTTTTCTTACTCTTTCTTGAACTGTGTAAGCTTTGCCAAGAGAACGCATTTCATTTACTATTGTTGTGAACCTTGAGTACATTTCATCAATAGCTTCTCCTTTTTGCATTTTGAACAGTTCAAATTTCCTTATACCAATGTGTGTTCTTGTTTCTTTGACATGGCTTTTTCCTTCATGGCGAGTCTGTAATGTATCCCATACTTCCTTTGCAGTTGTGCATTCATCTACTCTTTCACTTTCTTCTCTACTTAAAGCACATGATAAGAATAACTGAGCTTTAGAATTTAGGAGTACCTTAGTTTTATCATCAGCTGTCCAATCTGCTTCTTTCTTTATGGTAGAATATAACAGGATGTGTTTATGCCTTCAGCCCAAAAATACCTTTCAGCATTGGATTCTTCCAAGATGGTTCTTGCCATTTCTTGTAATGTTCTATTTTTTCGTTCAACAACTCCATTTTGTTGTGGAGTTCTTGCACATGAAAGATTATGAGAAATGCCAAGTTCATTAAAAAAGTTTTTAAACGAAGCATTTATGAAATCTCCTCCATGATCACTTCTTACAAAAAGGATACTGGATTCTTTCTCATGTTGTACCTTCTTGAAAAATATTTTAAATGCATCAAATGCATCTTCTTTTTGTTTTAAAAATAGCACCCAAGTAAATCTTGAGAAATCATTAACAATGACAAAACCATATTTCATTCCTCCTAGACTTCTTTTAACTGGCCCAAAGAGATCTATGTGAAGTAGTTCAAGAGTTCTATTTGTGGATACAAAATCTTTTGAATGAAAACTACTCTTGACTTGTTTTCCTTTTGCACATGCTTCATATATTTTATCTTTTTCAAAATTCAGTTTGGGTAATCCTCTAACAAGATCTAATTTTGAAATTTTTGAGATTGTTTTCATATTGATATGCCCGACTCTTTTATGCCATATCCATTTATCTTTATTGATTGATATAAAACAGGATTCGTCAGGTAGTTCTTTAAGATATAAAACATATAAGTTTTTCTTGCAATTTCCAGAAAATAAAGTTTGTCCAGTTTGAGTTTTTCTGATTTCACACATTTTTGGTTTGAAAATAACTTCACATCCAGTATCACACAGCTGACTTATGCTTAACAAATTGTGTTTTAAACCTTCAACATACTGAATATCAATTATTTGAGTTGAGTTTGTCTTACCAATGGTTCCTTTACCTTTAATTTTGAGCTTGGTGGTCATTTCAAAAGTGACCGATACTCTATCTTTCTTGGTGAATGTTATAAAGCCGTCTTTATCTCCTGTCATGTGTCTTGAACAACCACTGTCCAAGAACCAAGACTTTCTCTTTATATTTGGAGATCCAACCTGCATATAACGTTGGTTTAGCCTTAGGTACCCACTTTGTTTTGGGTCCTTGAGAGTTAGTTTTAAGATTTTCTTTCTTCTTAAAATAACACATTGTTTTTCCATGATTGATTTTGAAACAAGTTGAACATTTAATTGTAGATTTTGGAATTGATTTGATAATCTGGGTTTCAAAAGACTTTAAATTTGTTTTTGAAGCATTTCATGATTGTCGGGCCAGAGATGGTGAAACAGACTACAACTAAGGTAAGGAAGATCAAGGAGAAAATGAAGACTTCACAAGATCGTTAGAAGAGTTACGTGGACAAGCGACGTAGACTTTTAGAATTCGAACAGGGTGACCATGTATTTCTAAGAGTCACACCTACTATTGGAGTTGGTAGAGCCTTGAAATCGAAGAAGTTGACTCCGAAATTCATTAGACCATATCAGATTTCTGCACAAATTGGGCCTGTTGCTTATCGGATTGCATTGCCTCCGATACTGTCCAATATTCATGACGTGTTTCATGCAGATCCAACTCCAATAGTAGGTGTGAGGACGAAACTAATTTTAGGGAGTTAGTAATATAACACCCATAATTTTAAATTATACTTTATGTATTTTTGTGTATTTTGGGTATTGAACTCGGAGGCTTTTAGCCAAGTTATTAATATTTTGTGAGCTTAAATACCTAAAAATATATTTTGATGCCTCGATTAAAATTATTCGTCGATAAATAAATTAAATTAACTGCGGTGGATCTTTTACGAAGAATTTAATTCTGGAGAGTTTTTTTTAAAATATACCGAGTTGCTAAAAATTGTATCTGTCAATTGAGTTGCGACGATCGTAGATATTTTTAACAAAAAGTGGTTTGGGAAGTGATGGGTGAAATGGTAATTTTAATAAATATCTAGATATTTTGAGATATTTGTTAATTATAATTAATATATATATAATGAATATATGTTTGGAGGGAAAGGAAAAAAGGAAGGAAAAGAAGAAAGAAAGGAAAAGAAAGAGAAGAAAAGTAAAGGAAAGAAAACCAAAAGAAAGAAAAATAGAAATTCTTCCTCTCTCTACCTGCCTCGCGACTCTCCCTCCTTTCTTCTTCTTTGGTTTCACTTTCTTTTTCTTTCTTTGGCTTCAAGAATAGAAACCCAAGGCTTGGTGGGTGAGAAGACAAGGATCTTTCATCTTCATACTTCCTCGTTGATTCGAAAACAAAGAAAAATGATGTTAGGGATTTTAAAACCGTCAAACACAATCTTCCACGTTTCATCTAGATCCAAGCTTCGTTTCGCGAAGAGATAGAAGGGAAAGTTGCTCACCACCACGCTACGATGCTAGTGAACTAACTTTGGAAGCGACGTCACCAGCGGAGATTTTACCGGATTTACTCGCGGTACTGTAAACGCACGTTAAAGCTATCGTTAAGGTAAGGGCTCCTTCCAAACTTTTGGTTTGCATTTAGGGACTAATCTGTGGTTGTGTGGAAAAGAATTTGTTAGGGTTGGAGTGTTGATTTGGGGAAAATGAATTTAATGCTTTATGGGTGAAATTCTAATGTGGGGGTTTTGGTGATATTGATGGATGTTTCGCAGAAAAATGAATTTAACTCATTTATGTATAATTTTGAGTAAATGAAATTTGTTGTGTTTGAGTGATGGGTTGTGTTGATCTGTGTCGTCGTATTCGACGTGTTCATAATTAATACTTATGAAATTTGAGATGTGTTTGGTTGGATTTTGTGAAAAAATGAATTGATGTGATTTGGTGTGAAATGTGGATTGGATTTGATAATATGTTTGTTTGTTTTGTGTGCAATTTGAAAACTATTAGAGTTAAACGAGTATTAAGAATGGGGAATCTCTTAATGTCTATGTTTACTTAATGTTGTCGTGAAAACCATTAGAGTAAACGAGTATTAAAAATGGAGAATCTTTTAATATCTCTGTTTACTTAATGTTTGTTGTGAAAACCGTTTAAGTTAAATGAGTATTAAGAATGGGGAATCTCTTAATATCTTTGTTGACTTAATGTTTGTCGTGAAAACCATTAGAGCTAAACGAGTGTTAAGAATGGGGAATCTCTTAATAGCTAAGTTTACCTAATGATTGTCATGAAAATTGTTAGAGTTAAATGAGTATTAAAAATGGGGAATCTTTTAATATTTGCATTTACTTAACGATTGTCGTGATAAAGTCAGTGTATCCTCATGCATTTCATAGTACATGGCGACCGGATGGGCCATGGTGATAGTGGTGACTGAGATGATTCCATGTGATTTGTTGGTTTATCTCATCCATGGGCCACGAGATGATTCCATGTGATTTGTTGGTTCATCTTGTCCATGGGCCACGAGATGATTCTATGTGATTTGTTGGTTCATCTTATCCTTGCGGGGATTGTTGCATCGTGTAAGGTCTGCGATAGACTACACATTATTTTTGTAAATCGTGCGGACCCGTGATAGCTGGCACCTTGGTAAATAGTACTTTGGCCTGTGATAGGCAATACATTTACGATTTACGTTTCTTGTTAGTAAATTGTGCATACACGTGATAGGTGGCACCTCGGTAATTGAGTACTTTGGCCTGTGATAGGCGGTACAATTATGATTTACGACCCTTCAAGGAGGGTTTTGGTTTGGAATTTTGAGTCCATGCATTTTGACATATACGCATTGCATTAGAGTGCTCGGCACACGAGTCGTTTGATTCAAGTTTATGATTGAGTGTTTAAACTTGAGATGTCATTGTGATTGTGTTGATTTTACTAAGTGTTATGTTTTGAAATTGTGTGTAAGTGTAATTGATTGAAAAACCATTTCAAAACTTAAGTTGTCGTGGTGATTGTGTTATAATTGCAAGGTGTGGATGTTTTGGAATTGTGTGATAGTGTGTTTGATTGCAAAACCATTTTGAAACTTAAGTTGTTGTGGTGATTGTGTTATAATTGCCAAGTGTAGATGTTTTGGAATTGTGTGTAAGTGTGATTGATTGCAAAACTATTTCGAAACTCAAGATGTCGTGGTGATTGCGCTATAATTGCTAAGTGTGGTTGATTGGATTGGTGTGTAAGTGTTGATTGATTTCGAACCCTTTAAAAAGCTGAAAAATGCTGAATTTTGCTGTTTTTCTGTTGCTGTCTGATGTGTATTCGAATACAGTAAGCTGTATTCTAATACAGACATGCTGTTTTGCCTCTGACTTACTGTGTAGTCAAATACAAACTGTTGTAGTCGAATACAGACATGCTGTTTTGCCACTGACTTACTGTGTAGTCAAATACAGACTGTTGTAGTCGAATACAGACATGCAGTTTTTGCTGCTGAATGCTGAAACAACCTTGTATTCGAATACAGAGATGCTATATTCAAATACAACAGTGCTGTTTGTTAAAAACTTCAATTTTCAACTTTGTTTATGCATGTTTGGCATATGGAAACCCTTTTAAGGTGCATGCTAAGTTGAAATGTTATTTTGTGCATTTAAAAACTTAAATGTTATGTGTTCATTGTTAATTTCGGTTGGTGACCCTTTACAACTATTGTGGAAATCTGGGCTTTGCCCTCATATGAGAGCCAGGACAATCCTACCGGTTCGTACCCTGTGGATGGGAATGTAGTTGGAAACATCTGACTAGAGCTATGTTAGGAGGATCTTGCGGGGCACATGAAGATCACTCAAGGTGTATAGTTTTTTGTAGAATGATCATATTAGGTTGACGTATAGGGACTAGATGTCTTTCTTTTGGATTGTGTATATTTTAAATTGGAAGACTGTACCTATACTAATATTGTCAGCATGACATTGTATTTTCGATTGGTTCTATGTACCACTTTTTGATGTATAAATACTTTGGATTCATATTTCAAAAACTATTCCGCTGCTTGTAAATTATATTGACTTAAATGTCGTTACGTTATGACTTAAACAATTATCCAAAGGTATTTTCCTTATTTATTTCTCTGTTTTATTTTACTGTCTTTTGAAGAAAAAAAAAATACACTCTCGCTTTGAAAATCGGGGTGTTACATGATTCAAGATTGTTGGCTTCGCTTATAGCTGTTACCATTGGTCTCCATTTGATTGGAAGGCACCTCATGATTTTTCTTACTCTTTCTTGAACTGTGTAAGCTTTGCCAAGAGAATGCATTTCATTTACTATTGTTGTGAACCTTGAGTACATTTCATCAATAACTTCTCCTTCTTGCATTTTGAACAGTTCAAATTTCCTTATGCCAATATCTATTCTTGTTTCTTTGACATGGCTTGTTCCTTCATGGTGAGTCTGTAGTGTGTCCCATACTTCCTTTGTAGTTGTGCATTCATTTACTCTTTCACTTTCTTCTCTGCTTAAAGCACATGATAAGAATAACTGAGCTTTAGAATTTAGGAGTACCTTAGTTTTATCATCAGCTGTCCAATCTGCTTCTTTCTTTATGGCAGAATATAACACGATGTGTTTATGGCTTCAGCCCTAAAATACCTTCCAACATTGGATTCTTCCAAGATGGTTCTTGCTATTTCTTGTAATTTTCTATTTTTTTGTTCAACAACTCCATTTTGTTGTGGAGTTCTTGCACATGAAAGATTATGAGAAATGCCTAGTTCATCAAAAAAGTTTTTAAACGACGCATTTATGAAATCTCCTCCATGATCACTTATTATAGAAATGATACTGGATTCTTTCTCATTTTGTACATTCTTGAAAAATATTTTAAATGCATCAAATGCATCTTCTTTTTTGTTTTAAAAATTACACCCAAGTAAATCTTGAGAAATCATTAACAATGACAAAACCATATTTCATTACTCATAGACTTGTTTTAACTGGCCCAAAGAGATCTATGTGAAGTAGTTCAAGAGTTCTATTTGTGGATACAAAATCTTTTGAATGAACACTACTCTTGACTTGTTTTCCTTTTGCATATGCTTCACATATTTTATCTTTTTCAAAATTCAGTTTGGGTAATCCTCTAACAACATCTGATTTTGAAATTTTTGAGATTGTTTTCATACTGATATGCCCAGCTCTTTTATGCGATATCCATTTAGCTTTATTGATTGATATAAAACAGGATTCGCGAGGTAGTTCTTTAAGATATAAAACATATAAGTTTTTCTTTCGATTTCCAGAAAACAAAGTTTCTCCAGTTTTAGTTTTTCTGATTTCACCCATTTTTGGTTTGAAAATAACTTCACATCCATTATCACACAGCTGACTTATGCTTAACAAATTGTGTTTTAAACCTTCCACATACTGAACATCAATTATTTGAGCAGAGTATGTCTTACCAGTGGTTCCTTTACCTTTAATTTTGAGCTTGGTGGTCATTTCAAAAGTGACCGATACTCCATCGTTCTTGGTGAATGTTATAAAGCAGCCTTTATCTCGTGTCATGTGTCTTGAACAGCCACTGTCCAAGAACCAAAACTTTCTCTTTATATTTGGAGATCCAACCTGCATACGACGTTGGTTTAGCCTTAGGTAGCCACTTTGTTTTGGGTCCTTGAGAGTTAGTTTTAAGATTTTCTTTCTTCTTAAAATAACACATTGTTTTTCCAAGATTGATTTTGAAACAATTTGAACATTTGATTATAGATTTTGGAATTGATTTGATAATCTGGGTTTCAAAAGACTTTAAATTTGTTTTTGAAGCATTTCCAGATTGTTCTCCTTTTTCCAGTTTTTCTGGACAAAGTTCAACTTTAATTTTGGAACTTTCTCCGTTTTGAAGACAGCCTGAAGAATGTTCTCCGTTTTGCTGTTTTCTAGTAACGGTTTGGCAGAACAATTTCCTTTTTTAATCAACCGTTTTTTTTAACCTTTTCAACCCTTTTTTTTTAAAAAAAATAGCAAAAAAAATTTCAGATGTCTAAGTTTTTTACAATATGAGCATCTAGTTTTGCATCTTTCTTCTTTTCTTTCTGGTACAATTTTTTTTCCGTATATATAACTTTGTTTTTTGAGTTGGATTAAACCCAAGACCAGCTTTATCAAAGATTCCTATTTGAGATCCCATAATTTTCTGAAATGTTTCAGTAGCCTTAAGGGACACTCTGCTTTGTAGTGTCCTAACTTGTTACATCCACAACACGTGACTTGGCTTTTGTCTACTTCTGTTTTGGAATTTTTGTTTTGAAATCCCTTTTTGATTTGATCTCTTCTTCTCATCATTCTATGTATTCTTCTAGTGAGTAGAGCATGTTCATCATCATCTTCTTGTTCGTTTTCTTGTGATTCTTTCTCTGTGATTTTTTCTTGAGATGCTTTTACTGCTATTGCCTTTCCCTTCTTGATTGGTTTTTCTTCTTGTAGCAGTACCTCATGTGCTCTTAAAGTTCCAATTAATTCTTGCAAGGGAAGTGATTCAAGATTGTTGGCTTCGCTTATAGCTGTTACCATTGGTCCCCATATGATTGGAAGACACCTCATGATTTTTCTTACTCTTTCTTGAACTGTGTAAGCTTTGCCAAGAGAACGCATTTCATTTACTATTTTTGCGAACCTTGAGTACATTTCATCAATAGCTTCTCCTTCTTGCATTTTGAACAGTTCAAATTTCCTTATGCCAATGTCTATTCTTTTTTCTTTGACATGGCTTGTTCCTTCATGGTGAGTCTGTAGTGTATCCCATACTTCCTTTGCAGTTGGGCATTCATCTACTCTTTTATTTTCTTCTCTGCTTAAAGCACATGATAAGAATAACTGAGCTTTAGAATTTAGGAGTACCTTTGTTATCATCATGTCCAATCTGCTTCTTTCTTTATGGTAGAATATAACAGGATGTGTTTATGGCTTTAGCCCAAAAATACCATTCAACATTGGATTCTTCCAAGATGGTTCTTGCCATTTCTTGTAATGTTCTATTTTTTCGTTCAACAACTCCATGTTGGTGTGGAGTTCTTGCACATGAAAGATTATGAGAAATGCCAAGTTCATCAAAAAAAGTTTTTAAACGAAGCATTTATGAATTCTCCTCCATGATCACTTCTTACAACAATGATACTGGATTCTTTCTCATTTTGTACCTTCTTGAAAAATATTTTAAATGCATCAAATGCATCTTCTTTTTGTTTTAAAAATAGCACCCAAGTAAATCTTGAGAAATCATCAACAATGACAAAACCATATTTCATTCCTCCTAGACTTGTTTTAACTGGCCCAATGAGATATATGTAATGTAGTTCAAGAGTTCGATTTGTGGATACAAAATCTTTTGAATGAAAACTACTCTTGACTTGTTTTCCTTTTGCACATACTTCACATATTTTATCTTTTTCAAAATTCAGTTTGGGTAATCCTCTAATAAGATGTAATTTTTATATTTTTGAGATTGTTTTCATACTGATACGCCCAACTCTTTTATGCCGTATCCATTTATCTTTATTGATTGATATAAAACAGGATTCGTCAAGTAGTTCTTCAAGATATAAAACATATAAATTTTTCTTTCGATTTTCAGAAAATAAAGTTTCTCCAGTTTCAATTTTTCTGATTTCACACATTTTTGGTTTGAAAATAACTTCACATCCATTATCACACAGCTGACTTATGCTTAACAAATTATGTTTTAAACCTTCAACATAACTTCACATCCATTATCTCCTGTCATGTGTCTTGAACAACCACTGTCCAAGAACCAAGACTTTTGCTTTATATTTGGAGATCCAACCTGCATATGACGTTGGTTTAGCCTTAGGTACCCATTTTGTTTTAGGTCCTTGAGAGTTAGTTTTAAGATTTTCTTTCTTAAAATAACACATTGTTTTTCCATGATTGTTTTTGAAACAATTTGAACATTTGATTGTATATTTTGTAATTGATTTGATAATCTGGGTTTCAAAAGACTTTAAATTTGTTTTTGAAGTATTTCCAGATTGTTCTCCTTTTTCAAGTTTTTCTGGACAAAGTTCAACTTTAATTTTGGAACTTTCTCCGTTTTGAAGACAGCCTGAAGAATGTTCTCCGTTTTACTGTTTTCTAGTACTGGTTTGGCAGAACGATTTCCTTTTTTAATCAACCCTTATTTTAACCTTTTCATCTCTTTTTTTTTTTTAAAATAGCAAGCAAATTCCAGATGTGCAAGTTTTTTACAATACGAGCATCTAGTTTTGCACCTTTCTTCTTTTCTTTCTGGTACAATTTTTTTTTCATATAACTTTGCTTTTTGAGTTTGATTAAACCCAAGACCAGCTTTATCATAGATTCCTATTTGAGATCCCATAATTTTCTGAAATGTTTCAGTAGCCTTAAGGGACACTCTGCATTGTAGTGTCCTAATTTGATACATCCAAAATACGTGAATTGGCTTTTGTCTACTTCTGATTTGGGATTTTTGTTTAGAAATCCCTTTTTGATTTGATCTCTTCTTCTCATCATTCTATGTATTCTTCTGGTGAGAAGAGCAAGTTCATCATCATCTTCTTGTTCGTTTTCTTGTGGTTCTTCCTCTGTGATTTTTTCTTGAGATGGTTTTAGTGCTATTGCCTTTCCCTTCTTGATTGGTATGTCTTCTTGTAGCAGTACCTCATGTGCTCTTAAAGTTCCAATTAATTCTTGCAAGGGAAGTGATTCAAGATTGTTGGCTTCGGTTATAGTTGTTACCATTGGTCTCGATTTGATTGGAAGGCACCTCATGATTTTTGTTACTCTTTCTTGAACTGTGTAAGCTTTGCCAAGAGAACGCATTTCATTTACTATTATTGTGAACCTTGAGTACATTTCATCAATAGCTTTTCCTTCTTGCATTTTGAACAGTTCAAATTTCCTTATGCCAATGTCTATTCTTGTTTCTTTGACATGGCTTGTTCCTTCATGGTGAGTCTATAGTGTATCCCATACTACCTTTGCAGTTGTGCATTCATTTACTCTTTCACTTTCTTCTCTGCTTAAAGTACATGATAAGAATAACTGAGCTTTAGAATGTAGGAGTACCTTAGTTTTATCATCAGCTGCCCAATCTGCTTCTTTCTTTATGGCAGAGGTTGAGTCATCTTGATCAACTCTTGGTGTGAAATCTCCATCTATAATGATGCGCCACATCCCTATGTCTTGAGATTTTAGAAACAACTGCATCTTATTCTTCCAAAAGTAGTAATCAGATCCATCAAAGAATGGTGGTCTGTTTGAAGATCCTCCTTTAACGATGTATTTGTCGTTCGACATCTTTTCTTTTAGATCTTTTCTTTAGCAATTGTTAGGTGTTTTTTTTTTAACTTTCTAGAGACCGAGCTCTGATGCCAATGCAAGTAACAATGTTGATTTACAAGGAATGGGGGTTTGAATTATAAATGCACCTTTTAAAAATTCCTGTTAAAACTTAAAAATAAAACTCAAGAATGATCTTGGTTAAAGAAACAGAAAATGGAGAATGTTCTTGGTTTTTACCAGAAAATGGAGAACGTTCTTGGTTAGCTTTAAAACGAAAATTCAATTTATGGTTTATCTCAGTTAATTATTTAAGCTTAATAAATAAGAAGATAAGAGGAAGAATACCACACGAAGATATATCCTGGTTCACCCAACTTGGGCTACGCCTAGTCCTCACAACTTGTGAGATTTTCCACTAATTGTTCCAAAAAACAAAGAACCTTCTTGGTTTTACAACGCCTAGCTTACATCAACCTTGACATGTTACAAGCTCTATTTCTTTTCACCCATAAAGTAAATTAATCACCTATCAATCTTGATAGGATTTGCTATAATCTACTCAAACTATAATTAAACTCTTATAGCTTGAGTCTTTACAATAATGATAAGATTGTGTTAATAGAATCTAAGATTTTTCAACTCTTGTTTGAGATTTGATTCTTACACAAATCAGTAGCAATATCACAGTGAGATAGAACTGATTCCCTTTTAGTGCAAAATGATAATTTAAAATATGAATGTGAGTGATTTATGAGAGTTTTATAACACTTTGTCATTTTTTCCCAAAACCATTAAATATGATTAAAAATAACCCAGCCTTTGAATATCTTAAAAGTTGTTTTGACTGGTGTTGTTACAGCTTTGATAAAGCAATTTATCCTTTGAGTTAAAGATTTCTGAATCTTGTTACTCAATTAATGATGTTACATCTTCGATCTTGGGCCTTGAACTGTCTAAAATGGTTTGAAGAATGATTCTACCCTTTTGCAGAAGTGAGGATGTCAAAACTGGAGTTCTGTAGAAATGGAGATTGATTATCAATTTGGTATTTGCAATTTTGAACTTTCTAGAGATTGAGAGTTTGTTTCAACAGTGTGTTGCATTTTTCACCCTTTTTCTTCATGTATTTCAAGATATTGAAACAGCCCATCTTTTATAAAATAATTTTGTTGTATAGAATTATTTAATTGCTGCATAAATAATAAAATATGTCTTAATCAAACTCAATGGACTTAAGCATATAAAACATTAACCCAAGAAACTTTGTTATTAGGGGTTTTACATAGAAAAGTCATGTAAAAATTTCAGCAAATGGAACAAAGGAGAGAGATATGTGGCAAAAGAAAAATATTCACCATCCCCAAATTTGAATCTATTATAATTTGGATGTTCTAGACACTATCATTGTAAGACCCATAATTTTAAATTATTCTTTATGTATTTTAATGGATTTTGGTATTGAACTCAGGGGCTTTTTAGCCAAGTTATTAATATTTTGGAGTTTATATGACCAAAAAGATATTTTGATGCCTGATTAGAATTACTCGTTGATAAATAAATTAAATTTACTGCGGTGAATCTTTTGCGAAGAGTTTAATGCATTTTGGGTGAAAGGATAATTTAATAAATATCTAAAGGTTTTGAGATATTTGTTAATATATATATATATATATATATATAGAAAAGGAAGGGAAGGAATTGAAAAGAAAGCAAATAGAAAGGAAAGAAAAAGGAAGAAAGGAAAAGAGAAGGAGAGAAAACAGAAAATTTCCATCTTCTCCCTCCTCTGCCTCGCGTGAACACCCAATCCTTCTCCTTCCTCCATCTTCATCCATTTTCGTTCTTCCTTGCTTCCTTGAGTTCGAAATTGATAGTGGGTGATAGGACAAGGATTTCTCAACTTCACTCTTCCTCTTTGATCCGAAAACGAAGGAAAACGGTTTAGGGATTTCAAAACCGTCAAACACAAATCTCGCTGTTTCTTCTGGATCCAAGCTTTGTTTCGCAAAGGGATAGAAGGGAAAGTTGCTCACCACTACACTACGGTGCTAGTGAGCTAACTTTGGAAGCGTCGTCACGAGCAAAGTTTTTACCGGAATTGATCGTGGTGTCGTAAATCGACGTTAAAGCTAACGTTAAGGTAAGGGCTCCTTCCAAACTTTTAGTTTGCATTTAGGGCCTTATCTGTGGTTGTATGAAAAAGAATTTTGTTCAGGTTGGAGTATTGATTTGGGGAAAATATATCTAAGGCTTTATGGGTAAAATCTGAGAGTGAGGTTTTGGTTATCCTGATGAATGTATCGTGGAAAATGAATTTAAACTCAGTTATGTATGATTTTGAATGAATGAAACTTGTGTGTTTGAGTGGTGGATTATGTTGATTCGTGTTCGTTGTTTTTGACGTGTTCTTAATTGATATTGATGAAACTTGAGATGTGTTTGTGTGGAAAATGATTTGGTGCGAATTATGGATTGAATGTGAAAGTATGTTTGATTTTGTTCTGTGTGGAATTTGAAAACCATTAAGTTAAACGAGTATTAAGAATGGGGAATCTCTTAATGTCTTGTTTACTTAATGTGTGTTTGTGAAAATCGTTTTGAGTTAAAAGAGTATTAAGAATGGGGAATCTCTTAATATCTCTGTTTACTAACGTTTTGGAAAATCTTTTAAGTCAAATGAGAATTAAGAATGGAGAATCTCTTAATTTCTTGTTTACTTAATGTTTGTTTGAAAATCGTTTAAGTTAACTGGGCGTTAAGAATGGGGAATCTCTTAATGTCTTGGTTACTTAATGTTTGTTTGAAAATCATTTAAGTTAATTGGGCGTTAAGAATGGGGAATCTCTTAATGTCTTGTTTACTTAATGTTTGTTTGAAAATCGTTTAAGTTAACTGGGCGTTAAGAATGGGGAATCTCTTAATGTCTTGGTTACTCAATGTTTGTTTGAAAATCGTTTAAGTTAACTGGGCGTTAAGAATGGGGAATCTCTTAATGTCTTGGTTACTTAATGTTTGTTTGAAAATCGTTTAAGTTAACTGGGAGTTAAGAATGGGGAATCTCTTAATGTCTTGATTACTTAATGTTTGTTTGAAAATCGTTTAAGTTAACTGGGCGTTAAGAATGGGGAATCTCTTAATGTCTTGGTTACTTAAGGTTTGTTTTTGAAAATCGTTTAAGTTAACTGGGCGTTAAGAATGGGGAATCTCTTAATGTATTGGTTACTTAATGTTTGTTTAAGTTAACTGGGCGTTAAGAATGGGGAATCTCTTAATGTGTTG
The DNA here is from genome assembly GCA_037974835.1 of Cicer judaicum. NCBI lineage: Eukaryota > Viridiplantae > Streptophyta > Magnoliopsida > Fabales > Fabaceae > Cicer > Cicer judaicum. The sequence continues at coordinate 3,702,508 of JBBPBS010000233.1, read as the reverse complement.
GTTACTTAATGTTTGTTTTTGAAAATCGTTTAAGTTAACTGGGTGTTAAGAATGGGGAATCTCTTAATGTTTTGGTTACTTAATGTTGTTTTGAAAACCGTTTAAGTTTAAAGAATATTAAGAATGGGGAATCTCTTAATATGTGTGTTTGCTTAATGTTTGGCGTGAAAATCGTTTAAGTTAAATGAGTATTGAAAATGGGGAATCTTTTAATATCTGCATTTACTTAACGCTTGTGGTGGATGGATTCAGTGTATGCTCATGCATTTCATTTGGTAAATTGTGCTGACCCGTGATAGGTGGCACCTCGGTAAACAGTATTGACCCGTGATAGGTGGTACATTTACGATTTACTTTTTTGTAAGTTGTGCTGACCCGTGATAGGTGGCACCTCGGTAAATAATGCGTCGGCCTGTGATAGGCGGTACATTTACGACTTACGCTTTTTCTTTTAGTAAATCGTGCTGACCTGTGATAGGTGGCACCTCGGTAAACAGTACTGACCCGTGATAGGTGGTACGTTTATGATTTACGCTTTGCTGACCCGTGATAGGTGGAACCTCGGTAATTGGTACTTTGGCCGGCGATAGGCGGTACAATTATGATTTACGGCTCTTCGAGGAGGGTTTTGGTTTGGAATTCCGAGTCCATGCATTTTGGCATATACGCATTGCATTAGGGTGTTTGGCACACGAGTCGTGTTTTGATTCAAGTGTATGATTGAGAGTTTGAAACTCGAGTTATCATGGTAACTGTGTTTAAATTGTTAAGTGTTATGTTTTGGAATTTGGTGATAGCATGTTTGGTTGCAATATTATTTCGAAACTCATGTTGTTGTAGCGATTGTGTTATCAGTGCTAAGTGTCAAGATATGGATTTGTGTATGAATGTGATCGAGTTAGTTTATGTATTTTTGGAAGAATATGCAGGGAAATCGATTGCCCAATCGATTGGCAGTAAGTCAGTGGCTCAGCAATGCTGTCAGTTGATTGCCCAATCGATTTCCCAGTTGATTGCCCAATCGATTGGCCGTAAGTCAGAGGCTCAGCAATGCTGTCAATCGATTGCTCAATCGATTGCCCAGTTGATTGCCACTCGATTGATTTAAGCCCAGAGTTCAGATTTTTCAAAACAACCTTCAAGCAATCAATTGGCTTAGTGGAAATTCTCATTTTGAGTTAGATAATCGATTGCTCAGTTGATGTATCAATGTTTTGATCAGTTATGTATTACTTAATGGATTGAGAACTTTATTTTGATTTCATTATCATTTGGTAAGCATTGTATGAACTTTTAGCATATGGAAAACCTTTTAAGATGCATGCTAAGTTGAAAAGGGTATTTTGTGCATTTGAAAACTTAAATGTTATTTGTTAACTGTTAATTTCGGTTGGTGACCCTTTGCAACTATTGTGGAAATCTGGGCTTTGCCCTCAGATGAGAGTCAGGGCGGTCCTACTGGTTCGTACCCTACGGATGGGAATGTGGATGGGAATGCTTGATTGGAGCTACGTTAGGAGGATCCCACGGGCGCGTAGAGATTACTCGAGGCGTATAGTTTTTTGTTATGTATAGAATGATCAGACTAGGTTGTCACTCAGGACACATATGTCTTTCTTTTGGGCTACTTTTATTTTATATTGGAAGGATGTACATGTACTAACGTTGGCACCAAGGCATGCTTTGGATTTATTTTTTTGAAAAAGAGAACTTTTCCCGATGGTTGTAAATTATATTGACTCAGTTATTTATCCTAGGGTTTTACCTTATTTGATTATGTATTGTATTTTAATTTCTTTTTAAAGAAAAAAAAAACATACACCCTCGCTTTGAAAAACGGGGTGTTACATTTGTGGTATCAGAGCTTTGGTTTGGTTTTCTTTGGGAGCTGTGGAACCTTTAGTTCTAGATTGTAGGTTAGGAGTTGTTGTCTGATCATGTGTCGGTTTAGGTGGTTTGAGTTGACAAGTTTAGAATAATTATTATGTGCTGATGTGGTCGACAGTTATTTTTGGAATTATTGAAGTAGTGTCAAGACTCTACTTGATGATGGTTTTAAAGGAAAACCATGCCGCCAAGGAGGAATGGCGTTCCGAGAGCCAATGCCAATAGGGATGATCGAATGGCGGAGGCTATGAATTACATGACTGCTTCTGTTGCTGCACAAACTGCTGCCAAGATTCAACGTGATCTCGAAAAGAGGGAAAGAGAGATCCGTGCGGCAGAGTCAAGAGGATTAAAAGACTTTCGTCGTTACAATCCTCCCAAGTTTGAGGGGCATGAGAATTCAGAGAGAGCGGATCAATGGATCCAAGAAGTGGAGAAGATTTTCGAAATGATTAACTATCAGGCGAGAGTGAAGGTCTACCCTCCAGCTTGCAAGGGGGTATTGTGCATTGATGACGGTAAGAGTATTGAATAATAGTTACATAGTAACTATATAGTTAGTCACGTAGCAGTTAATGGTTTTCCTTTTTGTTTTGCTAGTTGCTGATGTGGGTTCACATTTAGTTAGAATTTTTGTTATTTCATGCATCTAAATAATGGTGGTGATGTATAGCCTCAAAACAAGATGAATAAGATCATTTTTTTCTTAGTTTTCTCTAAACTCTATTTCAATTGTCATAAAAGATATTGAACCCTAACTTTAACCTTAGTCCTTTCTTCCCTTGTAGCCCCTCTTTCTTCAAGACACCATCTTGCTATTTCTCTTTAATTTTCTATTCATTTTTGTGTTCTATCTCATGAGTTCCTTCTTCACATTCATTTCTACATTTCTTTTATTGGAATGTGAAATAAAAGAAATGAGTTTCCTCTTGCATGTATTTGTTGATTGTAGAATTCCAAAAATTGAAAGATAAAAGGATGTGTGGGTGATGGTTTTGGCCCAGAAATGGAGATGAATGAGGATGAGAGCCTATTGCATGTGTTCTCATAGGTGAAGAGACGAGTGGATAAGAGAGAGGAAAAATGAAGGAGAAGAATAGTGGTGGTGGTGTTTAACGTGAATATGAGAAGTAGGTGATTCAAAGGTATGAGTTAATTAGATATGGAAACTTTACTATTTTCCCTTTTATTATTTTCTTTTTTCTCAATTCTAACCCTCAACCTCTCTAAATTTGCTCCCATTTGCCACCCACTTTCAAAACTCAACAATAAATATTTGTATAAATACATCATGCCATTAAGACTGCATAGAAATTTATAAAACAAAATATACACTTTTTTAATAAAATAATTGCTAATAGATTTATTGTTTTATAAATTTGAGATAAACTTCTATATTAAAGGATAATTATAAAAATCTAAATTTTTGAATTTGGTGTTGTTACACAAAACATAGAAAATATTTACCAAAACGCATCATAAAATCTAGAATGAAAAATAATGTAAGGGAGTGATTGTATAATAAATTGATCATTTATAAAACAAAATTTACCATTCACTAAGGAAGAATGTTTAGTAAGCAAAACAAATTAATGTTTTATCTTCTTTATTAGTAACATTTTTAAAATACTTTTTAGAGACAAATTTAGAGTGAAGAGGATAATAAATCATATAGCTTATTCATTGTTTAAAAAATTAATTACATCGAATGATATAAATGCTATGTATAAAATACTAGTATAGGAGTTCCTTGGTTGCACCGGATAATTGTCTATATATATTCATATTATATGGTATTAAATTTTAAATCTAGAATTAAATGTTTATATAAATTTTTAAAAAGTTTTAATTTACAAAGCTATATTATTAAATGAAATTATAAAATATTAGTTAATTTCATAGAGTATTTTTACATTTATTATTGATAAATAATTAAATTTTTATCGTAGAAATAATAGTTGGAATAAATATTTGACAAATCATTATCATTCTAAAACATGAACTGTGTAAAAATAATAACCTAAAATGGCCCAGTTAATTTGATACAATGTTATAGTCCAAAGAATAAAACAAAATGAATTGTGCAAAAATAGTAATATAAAATGGCCCAATATTTTATTGACACACCAGTAACAAAAAAAAAAAACCATTTATTCATGCAAATCAAGATTTTAACTATGGTTATAGTAATATTTAAAGATTTTGAATTTTTGGAACATTAGTAATTGCTGCTCAATATAGGTAAATCAATTTAGAAACAATTCCTAAGAGTGAATTTAAAGATTTGATTATCTTTAAAATATAGCATAAATAGATATTTTGTAACCTATCCTATTTAGAAACAATCTATATATTTGTAACGAAAAGTAATATTTAAATATAGTATATGAATTGCAAATTATAAAACAAGTAAAATCAAATCAAAACATAGATCTCAAATTAGATGATAGTACATAGATCTCAAATCATATAGTTATTTTTTTTAATGAAAATTTATATAATTATCTATTTTATCAAAATGT
>JBBPBS010000233.1:3457047-3697815 GCA_037974835.1 Cicer judaicum | reverse complement strand
ATCAAAATGTTTAAAATTTTGATTTTTTTATTAAAAATAAATATATAAATAAATATTATTCATTTTTTTAACTTAATAATATTTAAAAAAAATATATTTATTCTAAAAGATCAATTCATAATTATAGGAAAATAATTCAAGTAGAGTTTTTAGAGTTTAGTTAAAAAAATTGAAATATATATGTGTTTTAGATTTACAATGTTTTTATTTTTAAGGATAATGGATTTTATAAATTCTGTGTGTAAAAAAAACTCATAACAAAGTCAAATATAAAGAAAACTTTATTTAATAAATTTATAAGATATTTGGTTTGAAGAACATTTTGAAAAAGAGTGATTGTGATAATAGCAATAGTTCACATGTTTCTAGCTTTTTAGTTTGATATTTTAAAAGTTCTTTATAGGTTAGAATAATTATTTTAGCTTGTTTTTATACTGAGTACTATATATTGGGAGTTTTTCATTCTTTTCTATGAGATGAAATTTTAGATTTCACATTGATACAAGAAATAATCAATTTTCATTTTAATTTCATGTGGAAGGCTAATTTTTTAAGATTAATCTACGAGTTCAGAGTTTCATCAATACCTTAAGAATCAGGTTACACTATCAATTTCATTTCATGGTTCTATCTCTATTTATTTAATTATATTGATATTCTGATTGCTTAAATTGAATTTCAATAGGATCGATGAAATTCATTTGATAGAATTTGGTTTCGGTTTCTAATTTAATTGAATTATAATTTTGCGGCGCTTGATCCTTAATTGTAATATTTTGGTGATTGTGATGCTTAATCCAGTAAAAGAAACTGAATTTACTTAGGATTGGCTACTTTTGTTTGATCAATTCTATAGTTAAATAAGAATAGAATCACAAATTGGAAATTAAATTAATTGATAGAATTTGTGATAGGTATGAAACTCGAATAAATGGATTAATCGTTTTTCTTATCTGTTAAAACAAAAATCTCTAAAAACCCTATCTAATTTCAACTTTCAATTTGGCTGATATAATTATATAAGATGTCCATGCGAAATGACTCAAGTTATTACCTTTACTTACATTTTATCAATTGTATTTGACCCAGGTGCGACAGCGAATCAAATTGGCGTCGTTGCCGGAGACTCTCTGATAACAATATTAACCAATTTTAGAGTATTACGAACCATCCCAACAATTGTTTCTTCGTGTTTTGTTGCTCTACAGGTCGAATAGGCTTGTTGCTAGATCGTAGGCACGTTGCAAGTAAAAAAAAACCCTATTTTCAAGGGACTATCTCGGATTCCTCCGAAAGTTCGCCAGAAAAAAAAAAATCAAAGAATAGGTCTCCCATGTAATGGACTTATTATGGGATTCGACGCTCAAAATCTCGAATTCCTTCGTTTAGACCCTCGTTTTTCAATTTTTTGAATTTTTCATATTCTCCAAAAATTTCAAAAAAATTTGCATTGCCTTTATTAGTTTTTTAGAAATTTTTGGTGGTATTTTTAAATTTTTTGGGTTTTATTTGATAGGGTTTTCAATTTTTCACTTCAATTTTAGCGATAGGAACACTATTGGAATTTTCATAATTGCGATTTTGAATTGTATTGTTATGATGATGCATGACTGGGGCTAGTTTTGTAAGTCTGCATTCCCTTGAACTTGAAATAGATGGGACATTTCATTTACATCGTAGATTTAATAAAGCTGCTAGTGCTAGCGAGTTAGAGTCAGATAGTGAAAGTGACAACTTGCTATACAATTTGGCTGATACGAATAATAAAAGTTTAAGACAACTTGCTGCACCTAATGTTAGTTATAATTCATTGTGTATCCATATCCTGAAGTTACTGTACCATTTGAAATTAAATATGGTTTAATACACTTGCTTCTAAAGTTTCATGGTCTTGTAAATAAGGATCCCCACAAACACTTGAAGGGTTTCCATGTTGTGTGTTCAACCATGAAGCCTCAAGGAGTCACATAAGACCATATTAAGCTGAGAGCCTTCCCATTTTCAGTCCAAGACTCTGCCAAGGATTGGTTATACTACCTTCAACCATGTTCTGTTACAAGTTGGAATGATCTCAAAAAATTGTTTCTAGAAACATTGTTCCCTGCCTCAACAACTGCTTCAAACAGAAAAGAAATAGGTGGCATTAGGCAGATTGACAGGGAATCATTATATGAGTATTGGGAGAGATTCAAGAAATTAGTGTCTAGCTGTCCTCATCACCAGATTTGTGAACAATTGCTCATCCAATATTTTCATGAAGGCTTGCTACCTTTGGATATAAGCTTTTTAGATGCTCCTAGGGGGGGAGCACTTGTCGATAAGACCCTAGAAGCGACAAATGCTTTGATTGAGAACATGTCCATTAATTCTCAATAGTTTACAACTAGAAGCAATTCAACTATGTTGACAAAGGGTGTGAATGAAATTCAAGCTTCTTCCCACAAGAATTTAGAAGGTAGACTTGATGAGCTTACATCTTTAGTAAAAAAATTGGCAATAGGTAAAACCTAAGCAGTGGTCTATGGTATTTTTACTTCTCTAGAACATCCTTCAGATTCATGCCCTACATTACAAGAAGATCCAATTGTTGTTGCTCCTCAAGAATATGTAGAAAATATATATAATCCTCAAGCCAATTATGATATGTCATCTAACAGGTACAATCCTGGTTGGAGAAACCATCCCAACCTAAGATTAGGGAATTCATCTGTACAACATCAACCTAGGCAACATCAGTAGCAAAATATTCCTCAACAGCAAAACAATGCACCTTCATTAGAGGACCTTGTTAAGCAGATGAATGTCCATAATCTCCAATTTCAACAAAGAACAGATGCCACCATTTAAAATTTGGAAACAAAGATTGGTCAGCTAATCACTTCAATTAATCAATTGCAGACTCAATGGTCAAACCAATTTCCTGCACAATTAGTAGTAAATCCAAATGCTCCCAATGTCAGTACAATTACATTGAAATTGTTGATGTTTGGCAAAATATACCACTTCCTTTTCCTCAACGGGCGGTGAAGACTAAGAAAATTGACGAGCTAGATAGGGACAAGGAGATCCTAGATACATTTAGGAAGGTGGAAGTGAACATTCCCCTCCTTGAAGCAATTAAACAGATTCCAAGATACCCAAAATTTCTAAAAGATTTGTGCACACACAAGAGAAGGTTAAAAGGTACTGAAAGAGTAAACATGGGGCAAAATGTTTCAGCTTTCATTCAGCCTATGCCTCATAAATGCAAAGATCCATGAACTTTTTCCATTCCATGTATCGTAGGCAATAGTCAATTTGAAAATACTATGTTAGATTTAGGAGCTTCCATTAATGTTATGCCTACATCTATTTTTCACTCTCTTGCTCTTGGACCTTTACAGAGTACAAGTGTTACCATTCAATTGGCGAATAGGAGCAATGCTCATCCTGCTAGACTTGTGGATGATGTACTTGTCCGAGTTAATGAATTGATATTTCCTACAGATAATTACATTCTAGACATTGAGGGAGACGGAGATAATAAGTCCAATAGGGCGCCTATCATCTTAGGCCGACCATTCTTGAAAAATGCTAGAACAAAAATTGATGTACAAGCTGAAACTCAATCCATGGAATTTGGTGAGAGTATTGTAAAATTTAACATACTTGATGCTATGAAACACCCCATGGAAGAGCATTTTATTTTTCAAATTGAATTTCTTGTTGATTTGGTTGATGACACTTACCTCGATATGTTTGCTACTGATTTTCCTTCATTTATGATTTTGATGATACTTACACTTGTGAATTTTGTACAGATACTCATTTGTGCTCTGTGTGTGCTGAGATCGAAACTTCCTTGTAGGGTGATCATTGTGCTGATATTGATATTTCTACTAACATAATTGATTTTGAAGACTTAGCTTTGGCCACTGGTGTTGTACATTCCATTCAATAGCCACCGACTAGAGTGCTTAAACCACTTCCTGAAAATTTGAAATATGCATATTTACAAGGAAGTGACAAGTTACCTGTGATTATTTCAACCAAACTTGAAGATGAACATGAAGAGAAGTTGTTGCAGGTTTTGAGAAAACACAGGAAAGCAATCGAATGGATCTTGGTTGGTATGCTTGGTATTAGCCCATCCATGTGTATGCATAGGATACTATTGGGGGATGGGGTAAAATCAGTCAGGCAGCCCCAAAGGCAACTGAACCCATTAATTTTGGATGTTGTAAAAAAGAAGTGACCAAGCTCTTGCAAGGAAACCTTATATACCGCATCTCTGATAGTCAATGGGTGAGTCTGGTGCACGTTGCCCCTAAGAAAGTTGGACTCGCAGTGGTTACAAATGAAAATAATGAACTTATCCCCATACGAGTGAAAAATAGTAGGAGGATATGCATCGATTATAGGAGAATAAACCAGGCAACTAGAAAGGATCATTTTCCTTTACCATTCATTGATCAGATGCTTGAACGGTTGGCTAGTAAGTCACGATATTTTTTTCTTAATGGTTTTTCTGGTTATTTTCATATCCATATTGCACTAGAGGACCAATTAAAAACTACGTTCACTTGCCCTTTCGGCACATTTGCCTATAGGAGGATGCCTTTTGGCCTCAACAATGCTCTTGGCACTTTCCAATGCTGCATGCTTAGTATTTTCTCTAATTTGATAGAAAATTGTATAGAAGTTTTCATGGATGATTTTACTGTGTATGGTTCCTTATTTAATGCATGCTTGAACAATTTAGATAGAGTTTTGCATAAATGTATTGAAACTAACCTTGTGCTGAATTATGAAAAATGTCATTTTATGGTTGAACAAGGCATATTTTTGGGACATGTGATCTCAAATAATGGGATATAAGTGGATCCTTCCAAGATTGATGTGATTTCTAATTTGCCTTACCCATCTTGCATCCTCGAGATTCGTTTTTTTTTTGTTGGCCATGCAGGTTTTTACAGGCGTTTTATCAAGGATTTCAGCAAGATAACTCTTCCGCTATCAAATTTGTTGCAAAAAGATTTCTTAAAGGCAACACTGACCTCTACTTCCATAATTCAGCCATCCAATTGGACCCTCCCTTTTGAAATTATATGCGATTCATCTAACTATGCAGTAGGAGCAGACTTGCACAAAGGGTTGGTAAGGCTGCCCTTGTTATTTATTATGCTTCTAGGACTTTAGATTATGTACAAGCTAATTATACTACCACTGAAAGGAACTTTTAGATATTGTTTTTGCACTTTTAGATCATATTTGCTAGGTTTGAAGGTAGTTGTTTTTACTGACCATGCAACTTTGAAGTTCTTGCTGAAGAAACCAGAAGCAAAATTGAGATTTATCTGATGGATGTTGTTACTCCAAGAATTTGATTTAGAGATTAAAGATATGAGTGAAGCTTAAAATTTGGTGGCAGATCATTTATGTAGAATAGAAATGGATGAGGACCCCATCCCCATTCAAGATGACTTCCCTAATGAGCAACTGCTACAGTTGCGTGAGGTAACTTCTTGGTTTGGTAATTGAGTTAATTATCTAGTTGTTGGATTCTTTCCTGCAATTATCCCGACTTCAATTGGGATTCTAAATTTAGAATTCAAGTCTTCTTGGTTTAATTCTAAATTGTATTTTGTTCAGATTGCATTTGTAAATTCTTCAAATTGATTCTATTCATATTTTGTTGTAGATAAATCTTGATCGAATCTTCTTCATATATACTCAAATATTCTTCTAATCTTCTTCAAATATTCTTCAAATCTTCTACAAATATTGACCATATCTTCTTTCATACTCTTTGAGGTCAAATATATTGTTCTCATAAAATACTCTTGTTATCATAAAAAATTTAATTATGAAATGAGTTTGGTTCCAACAATCTCTCCCTAACTTAGGGCTCCCTCTAACTCTAAGTATCATTTTCTCCCCACTTTATCAAATATATTTCTCTCCTTTTTGTCATCAAATGAAAACACTTGAAAGTGAGACATTTTATTAGAGATTGAATATATTTGTATCAAAATAAGCTCAAAGACGCATTGTTGAATAATATGAGAAAGTTGAATGGGTGGGTACCGAAAAATTTGAATGTGGTTTCTCTTTTAGAAAAACATATGGGCTACCTTGTGCTTGTGAATTGACACAATATAAATTGTCAGGTGATGTAATTCCTTTAGATTTAGTGCATATTATTTGGAGGAAATTAAGCATAGAGTGTGAACTAACCCAAAACCTAGATGATGCATCAGATTTAGATATGTCTAATGAGATGGATGGATCGTGGAAATTCTTTATATCACTCGATGTTATAGGAAAAAAAATGTTGAAGAGTAAGATGTGTGAACTTGCTTTTCTAACTACAAATTGAATAAGACCACCATCTAAAAAAGTTAAAATCAAAAATGAAGAAGAGTATTCATAAAAACCCAAAGGGATATATGTGTGTCGAGACCCTTCTTACTTTAAGCAAGTTAATGCAACATATTATGAGCATCTTGGTTCCCAACCATCTCAATCATCAAATACGATACCCTCTTAGTCATAAAAAAAGCAACCCTTTCAGTTCTCAATGAAGCAACCCTCTCAATCCTCTATGAAGCAACCCTCACAAACCTCAATGTAGCATCCCTCTTAATCCTCGATACATCTATGTTCTTGAGATAATTTCCCGATGTTATTCTATCATACATTGATGAAATAATTAATGTGATAGCTGATGAAAATTGTGGCTATTGGGATATTGCATAATTGATTGTCATGGTAAGGAGTCTTCGTTTTTGGCCCACCATAGTTTGGTCAAACAATCTCTATGACTTTCTTTCCTATGAGGGGTTCACATTTAGAATCCACAACTGTTGAAACCAAACTCATTTTTTACCTAGAGTTTTTATGATAACAAAAGTATTTTATGAGAACAATATATTTGACTTCAAAGAGCATGAAAAAAAATATGGTCAAGATTTGTAGAAGATTTGAAGAAGATTTGATCAAGATTTATCTACCACAAAATATGTACAGAATAAAATATGAAGAATTTACAAACGCATTCTGAACAAAATACGAACATAATCAATCTGAAGAATTAATAATCTTAATCTAAATAAAAAAAAGGAACATAATCAATTTGAAGAATTTAAAAATGCAATATGAACAAAATACCATTCAGAATTAAATAAGGACTAATTTGAAACGCATGTTTTAACTATAATTAAACACTTAAGGCTGAAGAAGAAAATCATCGAAAAGCAGACAAGAGTAGTCTTAGAGTTCAAAGAGAGAAACCATTGTTCAAGTTAGAAATATTTTATGAGTTTTTTTTTTAGAGTGTAAGAGTTATTATTGTCATCACCTTTTCAGAAGCAACAACTCAAGTTTTAATCTTTTGTATCGAACCTGATAGTGGTTTAGTTACTACTTCAATTTGGGGTTGTCAGATTGTTAGGAGAAGACTTGACTTGTAGGGTCAAGGTTGTTAGTTCCTCTAAAGTTTGAGAATGTCAGACTAGCTTGGAGAGTCAGGTGCTCTGTAATTTAATGTATTTAAATTAGTGGATTAAAGCCTTTTGAATGAAAGGGACAGGATATGACCAAGTTAGTGGTGAACCACGATAAATCTACATGTCAAATTATTTATGCTTTCATTGCTTGCTACATCTGTATTCGATTGCATCTACTCCAAGTAAGTATACAAAACCAAACTAGTTTTTTATATTGTGTGTCAACTTTGGCAAACACAATTCAACCCCTTCTCGTGTTTGCATCTTTAACAAAAAATGACCGTATTATATATATTGGTTTTGTCAACCAAAGTAATTGGATTTCGGTAAAATGATATTATTATTTTCTTAATATTTATTTTTTCAAATAATAAAATTAATTATTATTCCAATCGATTTTTCAGTTAAAGTTGAAAGATGGGTTTTCAATGTCAAACATTGCACTAGGTTGGAAGAAATTTTGTACTGATAAGGCATGTTTTTGGGCAGTAACATATACAGGATGTCTACAATAGTGGGGGTATTTATTGAGGTATAAGGCACGTGTTAGATGAATTAGATGAAGATTCATTTTGAATGATATAGATTACACCGACACATTTTGTATGGACCACAATACTTTAAACTTATACAAAATCACTTATTATTAGTACACTTTAGTTACTATTTTCGTTATCTTTCTTCTCAAATGGATATGAATTCACTTCAAGATGGCCTTTTCGTTAGGGAAGGCATTTAACTTCAAGATTTGAAAAGAATTACTCAAATATGATGATAATAGAAATTTTGTTCGTATTGAATATCCTTGTTCGTCGATTAATCCAGATGAATTTATACAATACAAACTTTTCATCTTGCAAATGACAATGGCATGAATTTATAGAATACAATCCTTTACGTTGTTATCTATCATTATATCTTTATTATGTCTTCAATTATCTTTGAATTAAATAGTAACAAAAATTATCAATAATAATAAGTTCAAACTCTAAATACAAATAACAATAACAATGTTCATCACATATAACATTAAAAACTACTAACAAGCATCACTGGGCGCTAAATATAAAGTACTATAAAAATAACTATACATGTCTTCGTTTGGGTCAACACCATGTACTTGTAACACCCCATTGTATAAGGTCACCCACCTATTGTAAGGTAGATAGTTGTGAACTAGAAGCTTTTGCAGTGATGGTCGGGACATCAAATTCTAGAACATGGGATACACCATCCTAGAACTCTATTGGATATGTAGATGGATGTATCCTGTGATCAAGGGTGTACAAAAAGTAGACACGACCAACCCAAGAAAAAATTTAATCAAGCGATTGAGTTTCAGCGGGTTGATGGGTTGGTTGGGTGAAAAGCATGGATTTAGATGGTCTACAAGGTCGGATTCAGATGGATAATTTGGATCCGTCAATACCCAAATATGTTACTATAACTAAAACTATATTTTTATTTTTCTATTACATATTAATATGTAAACACTAGTCATACAAGGACACTAAGTGAATATTTTTTTACACACTTGTCATGCTAGTGGCCTTGGCCCAAGGCAAGTTTTTTTTTTTTTTTTTTTAAAAAAAAAACCCAATTAAACAAACTCACTCTCACTTTTGTTGTTTGTTTTAATTTTTGAAAGGTGCTCATTCCTATTAACAACACACTCACTTTAGAGTCAACACAAAACACACTCAAACATTTACTCTAACTCTGAGAGACTAAGTCGCCTCACTTTGTCTTGTCTCTCTCAAATGGTCGTCTATGTCGCTCACAATCACCGTTGTTGTTGTCATTATCACCTTCATCTTACAAACATGCATAAAAAATCTATCTGTAATGTAAGCTTCCTTTAAAAATTTTACTAAATTCTAACCCTCCAATCTGAAAAAATTAATTCAATATTTATCTTAAAAAACCGCTCTTTCAGAAACATTTTGTGTTAGAGTTTGATCATTTTTCACTAACATTTGTTACTATTTGGTGTTAGGGTTTGATCTTTTTTCACTAATATTTATTTTATGATGTTTCCATTATGTTTAAGTACAGATAATATAGAGGTTTTTCATATCTCCTTTCTTTGTTGAATCTTTTGAGAAGGTTGGTTTATTAGTGTTTCTTTTCAAGTTTCTTAACGTCTCTTTTATGTTTTTAACGTTAATCTATGATTTCTTAGTGTTTTCTAATTTCTTAGGTACTGATTATACTATTATTTTTTATGTCTCTAAGATTATGGTGTAATTTATTGTGAATTGTTTTGCAATTGATAGTGCTTTCGTTTGTAGTTTATGTAGATTTAGATTTATTAGTTTTACATTTGTAGTTATTAATAGACTTTTTTACTTGCTATTTTTGTAAGCTGCTATTTTATGATCTTTTAGATTTGTTTTAAGGTTAAGGTTCTTGTATTTTATGAGTTTTGGTTTCTGTTTTTACGCTCATGTTTGATATGTATTCTTTTTAAAATTTTAAGTAATATTTAGGTTAAAGTTTTAAGTAAGTTTATGCCTTTTTGGGTTAAGGTAATTTGAGTTCTTAAGGTTGTAAGTTAGGTTTGATGAGTTTATCTTCATGTTTTCTCTGTTTGTTCTTTTTAGTTTTACTTTATACTTATATGTTTGATCTGTTTATTTTTATAGTTTTACATTCATGTTTTATTTGTTTATTCTTTATAGTTTAACATTCATGTGTGATCTGTTTACACTTTTTACTTTTATTTTCATGTTTGATTTGTTTATTCTTTTTAGTTTTAGATTCATGTTTTCCTCCTTAGAATTAAATATTTCTACGTTGAAGATTTTGTTCAATACTTAGTGATTTTGAAACTCTTTTGGTTTGGAATAATAAAGCAAGACCAAGGAGACAGGAGCATGTAAGGAGCTAGGCCATAAAACTGTAAGTTAACCACATTGTAAATATTTTGTTAATCAACGTATTGAAAATATATTGTGTATGTTATTTTTAGACTACAAGGTTTTATTAGAATAGTTTAATTTGTCTACTATCTAGTGTATTTTAATTGTCTGCTTCATGTGATATGGTAATTAACTCTATTACTTAAATATGGTTTGAGTTGGTTATTCAGTCTATGCTAATAAACTAGTTTTTTAGATTACATAGTTTTTAAGATTATGGGATATGATTATGGATAGGGGTGTTCAAATAACTGTTTTGAACCAAACGAAACCATGAATTGAACCAAGCTATCATTAAAAAAGCTAAACTACTGATATAAATTAAGAACTATATTGAATTTAATGCTATCGACCATCCAATGAAAAAGTTATTTTCTTTGGAAAATTCACATGCTGATTTTGTTTGAACGAATTTAAGAAAATTCACTTTTTCATAGAAATTCATTTTTGATACATTGAATTTTTGTTACTTTTTGTATTCACAAACTCATGCAATACTTTGACCCTTGAATAAGAAGCATAATTTTTGAATAGTTTAATAAATCAATTTAATTCTACATTTAAAGTGACAGTGCACCAAACCACATAACCTATTTAGTCTAGTTCAAGTGAAGCCATTACAGTTCATTTCAATTTTCTCAAACTATTTTTGTGGTGTTGTTTGGTTCCGTTTGGTTTGGTTCAATTTATATGAATTTGATTATGAGTTTCAGTTTGTATGAATTTGATTATGAACTTATATGGTTATATAGTTTTATGTTATGCTAAAATAATATGATTATAAGCCGAACTTGTTTCAGTTTGTATTAATTTTAAATGATAACAAGTGACTCAATTACAAAACTAACTGACTACTCAATTAGTTGTTACTTTCCTGCTGAAGCAACTCAAGTAGGAGTTGTTTTGTATAAAAAAAGACTTAATCGAATAAAATTATAGAATTTTAAAAAGAAATGAGATACTAAAGGCCCAAACCGTACAAGCTATTTCATATACAAAATACACTAATAGATCACACAAGATACTTAAAGTTGGATGATAATTAATTATATTGAAAGACATGAACAATTAAATAAGAAAACATCATTAAATTAAAACTTTGATTAAAAACTGAATTTTATACTTTAACTAGACTTAAGCATAGAAATCATATGTGTTTGAGTGATGGAGTAGTCTTTGTCTAATCCTTCTCCTAACTATCCTGTTGAAGCTGGTAATTGACCTGTTGAAGCTAGTAATCAACCTATTGAAAAATCTGCACCTACAATTATTGTTCCTCCAGTTGAGAAGACGAGAAAAGGCAATGCAGGTTGTTCTAGAAAACTTTTGAAGTTTGGGACCACTTCAATGAAATTCCTAATTGTGAAATTAGAACTGAAGTTTGTAAATACTGCCATCGAAGGTATTTTTTTAAGCTAAGATACATGGTACTTCCAGTATGAAGCATCACATGACATGATGCACAAAATATCCATTAAATGTATCAACTGACCCTAACCCCTATTTACCCTACCATTAAGATGTATTGTAGCAAGAGATTTTTTTCAGTTGTATTTAGAGGAAAAAATTAGGTTGAAAGGGTTCTTCAACGCCAACTGTAGTAGGGTGGCTGTTACTACAGATTGTTGGACTTCTCTCCAAAATCTTAATTATTTAACCCTCATAACCCACTTTATTGATAATAAATGGAATTACCAAAAAAGAATCATTAGCTTTTGTGAGTTCCAAATAATAGAGGTGAGATAGTAGCTATGAAGCATGATGAGGTATTGGTAGAATTGGAACTTAGAAACGTGTATATCGTCATAGTTGATAATGCATCATCAAATGATATCACATTAATTATTGAAGAAAAAGATAAAATAATATGAATAGACAATTGTTGGACATGGCTTTTTTCATATGACATGTTGTGCTCACATACTCAACTTGGTGGTGACTGAAGGATTGAAAAACTTTGACTCTTTAGTATCTTGCATTTGAAATGTTGTGAGGTTTGTAAGATATTTATTATAGAGGATTGCAAAGTTTAAGAAATATATAGAATTTGCAAGAATTGCAAGCAAGAAATTGTTGTGACTTGATGTTTAAACTAGGTGGAACTCAACATATTTTGATGTTGGAAGTGACTATAAAATTTAAACTAACAATTGATAAGCTTGAAGATGAGGATGCAAACTATAGGCAATACTTTGTAGAAGCTTCCCCACCCACTAATAATGATTGGGAAAAAGTCAAGTGCTTTATTCAGTTTTTGCAGTATTTTTATAATGCAACAAACGTGTTTTCAACCTCAGAACAAACAAGTTTGCATACAGCTTTTCCCCTATAATAAATTGATTGGAAGTTTTGATTTGATTGTCATTTTATCGCATAACTTGTCATATAATAAATTACAAATCATCTGACTCATATTTTTTTGGCATTGGAAAAGCTTACCATATTTTTGCATCAACTTCTACTTTTTATGGCATTGAATCAAAATTGATAAAAAAAACCTATGTAATTTAATCTTTGCAACTGTGTTCACTACGCGAAAAATAGGATTTTACAGCGGTTTTTTTAAATAATTTACAGCGCTTTTTTTAAAAAAAAAGCGTTGTAGAATCGAGCACTGTAAAAAGACACAACATCGCTTTTTTAAAATCAAAAAGCGCTATAAAACATGTAGATATATTGCGCGCTTGTTATGCACATTTTACAGCGCTTATTTAAAAAGCATTGTAAACGGTGCACCCAATATATGCATTATTATGCACCTTTTACAGCGGTTATTGAAAAGAGCACTGTAAAATGTGCATTATAATGCATATCATGGGTGCACATTTTACAGCGCTTATTTAAAACGCGTTGTAAAATGTGCACCCAGTATATGCATTTTATTTCCATCTTTTACAACGCTTATTTGAAAAAGATATAAATAAATTAAGATCTCATAAATTAAAAAAGATATAAATAAATAATATATAATTACGTACCCTGAATTATATGGTGCAAAGAACAACTTGTCCTTCTCTATATTTCCTAATAACATATCTACAATGTATCTCTTTACATTCACTGGATCGAGTTTACACATCGAAAGCTTATGGGAGACAAGAATGAATATCTATTTGACAATCTGTGCATGCATACCAATTTCTCATACAAAAACTTTCAATGAAAATTTCAATAAGTTCAATATCATTTTTAAAATACAATATTACAAAATATTAAAGTGATAATATACTTACACAAAGTTCTATTACTTTTTGATCATTTTCGTTATCAACCACTCCATCCTTATTTGCACGAGCATCCTTCCACAAGATATGACGACCCAATGGTTGATCGACTTAGGTGTCTTGTCGCTATTCGTTAAGATCATAAACAAAATATTAGTTAGAAACTATAGTTTATAATACAAATTCCCTCATTATATAAAAGTGATGTTTAATTACTTTGAAGTCTTTGCTCTAGACGTGCATATCCCATACGTGATTTTTTGTATGGGTGCGTCGGATTTTTCGCCCTCTCGCGATTTGCCTTACTTATATTCTATATAAAAAAATAACAATCGTGTAAAAATTTAAAATACGCTATGAATATGAATAATCAAACACAAATGCTAATAAATTAATCACTAACCACAAACGTGGGGTCCGAATGAACTCCATTCTTCATTTGATATATAATGTTTATATATTCTTGGAGCTTCAGTATTCATATTTCCTTCACTATCTTTTAGATAGAAATTTGAGAGGTGAGATCTAAAACCCCGGTGTATTTTCTCGGCAACTCTCAATATGTAATTCTTTCTCACCTCATCAAAAACAAAAGCAGTCTACAATCAAAATATAGATATAGTTTGAGTAAAGAGTAAAGTATTACAATGGAAAAAATTATAAATGACAAAAGAGTAGATCACAAAATTTACTTGTATATCATTCCACAGTATATCTTTTGCATCCTTTAACGCCTTATCTCTCCAATCGTCAATGGTAATAGAGATATTCTAACGAACAATAGCCCAAATGTAACTTACAAACATGGAGTTGTTGGGGTCAATTAGCTGACCACTCTCATTCCATCCAACCTAATAAACGCATATAGTAAGTACATGCTTTCAAAAAAGATTAAAAAAAAAAGCAAACAGAGTATAGTATGGTTCGAAGAAATACGATTCGTAGAAATACGTAATGAGGGTTACGTATTTCAATGAAAAGATATGGTGTGTAATGGGAAAGATGATCGTGGATGGAAATATGGTTTGAATAGGTAGAGATTATCGTGGAAATAAGGTTCGTAATGGAAGAGATGATAGGGTTCGCAAAGGAAGAGAAGAATGATGAAGAGGAGATGATAGTGAAGTTTACGTAATGAAGAGGAAACTAAAGCGGTTTACTGTTATATATAAAACCCTATTACAACGCTTTTTTAGAAGCCTTTTACAACACTTGTTGGAAAAACGCTCTAAAAGGCCTCCATATTTTATTTTTAAAAAGGCTCTTTTACAGCGCTTTTAGAATAAGCGTTATAAAAGACATCCTTGTTTTCTTATGTTATATGAATGTTTTTTTTAAAAGCCTTTTATAGTGCTTTTTCAAATAAGTGCTCTAAAAGGCCTCCTTATTTTATTTTTAAAATGATCTTTTACATCTCTTTTAGAATAAGCGTTGTAAAAGACCTCCTTGTTGTCATCTTTAGACTTTCTTGGAACATTGAGTAACGTACCAATAACACTATCAAATACATTTTTTTCAATATGCATCACATTGAGGAAATGTCTTATATGCAATGACTTCCAATATGGCAATTCAAAGAAAATTGACTTTTTCTTCCACCTAGTTTTGACCAGCTCTCCTGCAAAAGGTTTGCCAAATTTGTTGGTCAAACCTTGTACTTTTTCAAGTATTTGATATCCAGTCAGTGCTAAAGGAGCTTTACCTTCCTCTGATTTTCCATTGAATGCGTTCTCCACCCATGATACTGATGACTATAAGGTAAAAATCTACGATGTCCAAGAAACACATTCTTCTTACAATGTTTCAACCGCATCCAATTTGTACTCTCTTCACATATAGGACATGCACATTGACCTTTAATACTATATCCTGATAAATTACCATATGTTGGAAAATCATTAATTGTGTTGAACAAAATAGCTGTCAAATTGAAACATTCTTTCTTATACCCATCATAACTTCCACATCTGTCTCCCACATAATTTTTAAATCTTCAATTAAAGGAGTCAAGTATACGTCGATATCATTCCCCAGTTGTTTGGGTCTAGAAATTAATAGAGACATCATCATAAACTTACGCTTCATACATAACCATGGAGGTAGGTTATAAATCAATAAAATCACAGGCCACATGTAGTGTGAGATACTTTGAAGACCATGTGGATTCATTCTATTAGTAGAAAGTGCAAGTCTTAGATTTCTTGACTCTATCCCGAATTCAGGATACTCGTGATCAATTTTTGCCCATTGTGGGGAATCTGCAGGGTGTCGAAACATTCCATCTCTAATTCTTTCATTTGCATGCCATGTCAAGTGTTTTGAATCTTCTTCACTGCGATACATGCGCCTAAATCTTGGTATTATAGGAAAATACCAGATGAATTTTGCTGGAGTACATTCTTTCTTCTTATATTGAGAGACATTGTATTTCGGACACGCCTTTAGTAATTCATATTCGTTTCGAAATAAAATGCAATCGTTAGGACACACATGAATCCTTTTGTAACTCATGCCAATAGAGCACAAAATCCGTTTAGCCTCGTAGGTTCGACTCGGAAGTTCATTATCATCTGACAACATATCTTTTAAGAGTGTTAATAAATATGTGAAGTTTGTATCAGACTTTGCATTACTCGCTTTTAAGTTGTACAACTTTAATATCGCCGACAATCTTGTGAATTTAGTACAACCATTATATAATGGTTTCTCTGCATCACTCAACAAGCTCTCAAACATTTTAGGACAATCCCGAAGATCTTCTTCAATTGCTTTTGCAATCACCTCAACTCGGTCCGGCTCATATGTATATGTATCGAAATCAGTTGAAGCATATGTCGAACCATTCTCAAAATTAATGTTTCCTTTTTTTTCTCACCATGTCTTATCCAACAGGTATATCTTTGACCAATTCCATTCCATACTAAATGTCCTTCCAATTCATCTTCTCTAACGCGTTTTCCAAAACAACATTTTAAACAAGGACAAACGACTCTATTTGGATCTTTTGCATTCTTCACTACAAACTCAACAAACTCCTTCACTCCATTTTCATACTCTTTTGACAATCGATTGGCAGACATCCATTTCCGGTCCATATTATATGACAATCTAATATTGGAAAATGGAAACCAAGTCCATTATTATGTAACAATTTCAAAACAGAAAAGATTTCAAAACAGAACAGATCAACAAATTTCAAAAAGAAAAGATTTATTAGGTAATAATTTATTAGTTTTCAATTATTAAAAAACTAAAGATTTTTTGACAACAACAAATTAGTAAATACAGTACCTGAGAAAATGTATCCAATTTTTTTTAAAGGAGGAGCAGTAGATGGCCGCACAGTACGTAGAGGAGAGGAGGGTTCCCAGAGTAGAGGTGATTAGGTTCGTAAATTTGTTTTTATTTATTTAAAGTAAATGATTTTATAGCCCTTGTAAAATAAGCGCTCTAATAGATCCTTTAATTATGTGAAAGCGCAAGGCGTTTACAACGCTTGTAACAAAAGCGTTGTAATAGGTTATTTAATTATTTGAAAGCGCATGTATTTTACAGCGCTTGTAACAAAAGCGCCGTAATAGGTCATTTAATTATTTGAAAGTGCATGTATTTTATAGCGCTTGTGAAAAAAGTGATGTAAAACATTATGTGAGGGCACTTCATTTTACAGCGCTTGTGTAAAAGCATTGTAAAAGCCTTGTACACATTATGTGCAAACTGTAACACCCCGTTTTTCAAAAGCGAGGGTGTATTTTTTTTTTTAAAGAAATTAAAATACAATAGAGAAATAAATAAGGTAAAACCTTTGGATAAATAATTAAGTCATTAAAATTTACAAGTAGCGGAAAAGTTTTTCAAAATATAAATCCAAAGCATGTCCTGATGTCAACAATAGTACAGGTACATCCTTTCAACTTAACATAAAGGTAGCCCAAAAGAAAGACATATGTGTCCTCAGTGACAACCTAGTCTGATCATTCTATACATAACAAAAACTATACGCCTTGAGTTATCTCCACGCGCCCCATGAGATTCTCCTAACGTAGCTCCAATCAAGCACTCCCGTCCAAATTCCTGTCCGGAGGGTACGAACCGGTGGGATCATCCTGACTCTCATATGAGGGCAAAGCCCAGATTTCCACAATAGTTGTAAAGGGTCACCAACTGAAATTAACAGTTAACACATAACATTTAAGTTTTTAAATGCACAAAATACCTTTTCAACTTAGCATTCACCTTAAAAGGATTTTCCATATGCTAAAAGTTCATACAATGCTTGCCAAATGTAAATGAAATCAAATAGAGTTCTCAATCCATCAAGTAATACATAACTGAAAAAAACATTGATAAATTAATTGAGCAATCGATTATCTAACTCAAAATATGAATTTCCACTAAACCAATCGATTGGAAAATCGATTAAGTGGATAATTAAGCCCTTGTATTAAAGCCAATCGATTTCCAAATCGATTTCCTGAAGGTTTTTAGTGAAGTTTGAACTCTGGGCTTAATTCAATCGACAATTGATTGGGCAATTGATTGGGCAATTGATTGACATCATAGTTGAGCCACTGACTTAATGCCAATCGACTGGGCAATTGATTGACAGCATAGCTGAGCCGCTGACTTAATGCCAATCGATTGGGCAATTGATTGACAGCATAGCTGAGCCACTGACTTAAGGCCAATCGATTGGGCAATTGATTGACAGCATAGCTCTTAGTAATTGCAATCAAACTTGCAATCAAACTTGCTATCACACAATTCCAAAACATAACTCTTAGTAAAATCAACACAATCACAATGATATCTCAAGTTCAAATACTCAATAATAAACTTGAATCAACACACTTACACACAATTTCAAAACATACCGCTTAACGATTACAACGCAATACCCACACAAAAAAGATGAACCAACAAATCAAATGTCACCACCTTGACGCGACAATCCCATGACAGACAAGATGAACCAACAAATCACATGGCATCACGCTGACTCGACATTCCCAACACAGACAAGATGAACCAACAAATCACATGGCATCACCTTGACTCGACAATTCCAACACGGACAGGATGAACCAACAAATCACATGGCATCACCTTGACTTGACAATCCCAACACAACTTACCGAGGTGCCACCTATCACGGGTCAGTACAGTTTACCGAGGTGCCACCTATCACAGGTCAGCACAACTTACCAAACGTAAATCGTAAAAGTACCACCTATCACGGGTCAGTACAATTTACCGAGGTGCCACCTATCACGGGTCACGCCAAAACATGACAATTCATTTCTCCACAAAATCATTTTCACGATGACATTAAGTAAACGCAGATATCAAGAGATTCCCCATTCTTAATACTCGTTTAACTTAACAATTTTCACAACAACCATAAGCAAACAGACATATTAAGAGACTCCCCATTCTTAATATACTTTTGACTTAAATGATTTCCACAAGAAGACATTCAGTAAACAAGTCATTAAGAGATTCCTCATTATTAATACTCATTTAACTGAAACGATTTTTCAAAAAACAAACGTTAAGCAACCAAGACATTAAGATATTCCCCATTCTTAACGCCCAGTTAACTTAAACGATTTTCAAACAACATTAAGTAAACGAGACATTAAGAGATTCCCCATTCTTAATTCTCATTTAACTTAAACGATTTTCACAAACTCACATTAAGTAAACAAGACATTAAGAGATTCCCCATTCTTAATACTCGTTTCACTTAATGGTTTTCAAATTCCAAACAAAACAACCTCAAACATACTTTCACATTCAATCCATAATTCACACCAAAACACATCAATCAACAAACATCAAGTATGAACACGCCGAATACGACGACACAAATTAACACAATCCATCACTCAAACACAACAAGTTTCATATACTCGAAATCATACATAAATGGGTTCAAAATTCATTCTCCACTAAACATTACTTTAACCCTAACCAAATTCTTTTCCACACAACCACAAGTAAGTCCCTAAATGCAAACTAAAAGTTTGGAAGGAGCCCTTACCTTCACGTTAGCTTCCACATTCGATTACGGTACCGCGAATAAATCCAGTAAAATCTCCGCTTGCAATGCCGCTTCCAAAGTTGGTCCACTAGCACCGTAGCACGGAGGTGAGCAACTTTCCCTTCTATCTCTTCGTGAAACGAAGCTTAGATCTAGAAGAAACGGGAAGATTTGGGTTTGACGGTTTTGAAATCCCTAAACCGTTTTTCTTCGTTTACAGATCAAAGAGGGAGAGTGAAGTTGAGAAGTCCTTGTCCTATTATCCACTATCACTTTTCGAACACAAAGGAAGCAAGAGCAACGAAAATGGATGAGATGGAGGAAGGAAGAAAGTGAACACGCGAGGCAGCAGGGGAGGAAGAAGATGGAAATTTTTTGCTTTTCTCTCCTTTCTCTTTCTTTCCTTTGTTTTTCCTTTTTCCCTTTTTCTTTCCTTCCCATTTCTTTATATATAAACATATATATATGTATATATATATATATATATTAATAGTAATTAACAAATATCTCCAAATTTTTAGATATTTATTAAATTACCCTTTCACCCATAACGCATTAAACTCTTCTCAAAAGATTCACCGCAGTAAATTTACTTTATTTATCGACGAGTAATTCTAATCAGGCATTAAAATATCTTTTTGGTCATATAAACTCCAAAATATTAATAACTTTGGCTAAAAAGCCTCCGAGTTCAAAACCAAAAATACACCAAATTACATAAGAGTACACTTTAAAATTATGGGTCTTACATTACTACCCCCCTAAAATTAGTTTCGTCCTCGAAACTATGCGTCGATAAATAACTCTAGGTGTTGTTCTCTCATCTTGCTCTCCAGTTCCCAGGTCGCGTCTCCAGTAATTGGGTTCCAAATCACTTTGACCACGAAACACCCTTGATCCTCAATCGCTTAATCTTTATGTCATCAATTCTCACAAGTGGTACTTCAAACAACAAGTTATCCTTTAGCTGGATTGTGTCCAGTTCGATCACATGAGATGGATCCGCAAGATATTTCCTCAATTGCGACACATGAAACACATCATGGATATTGGACAGTATCGGAGGCAATGCAATTCGATAAGCAATGGACCCAATTCGTGCAGAAATCTGATATGGTCCAATGAATTTCAGAGTCAATTTCTTCGATTTCAATGCTCTACCAACTCCAGTAGTAGGTGTGACTCTCAGAAATACATGGTCACCCTGTTCGAATCCTATAAGTCTGCGACGCTTGTCCACATAACTCTTATGATGATCCTGTGAAGTCTTCATTTTCTCCTTGATTTTCCTTACCTTAGCTGTAGTCTGTTGCACCATCTCTGGTCCGACAATCATACTTTCACCGTCCTTATACCAACATAATGGCACCTGACACTTGCGCCCATATAAAGCCTTATATGGTGCCATTCCAATACTTGCGTGGAAACTATTGTTGTAGGTGAACTCAATCAACGGAAGTACGTCATCCCAACTTCCTCTATCTTCTAATACACATGCTCTCAACAGATCCTCCAGGGACTGATTCGTCCTTTCAATCTCTCCGTCCGTTTGTGGATGGTAAGCTGAACTCAATCGTAGTTTCGTTCCAAAAACTTCGTGCAATGCTCCCCAAAAATGTGATGTGAACTTCAGATCACGGTCTCACAATTTCGACAATGTAATCTCACAATTTCGACAATGTAGACCTCTGTTAGCTGATCTACCTTATAGGTGGTCTTTATTGGCAAAAGTGTGCAGATTTAGTCAGTCAATCCACTATCACCCATATAGAATCATTCTTTCTCCTTGTTTTTGGCAATCCAGTTATAAAGTCCATGGAAATGTTATCCCACTTCCACTCAGATATATTTAGAGGTTGCAACACCTCAGCAGGTCGCTGATGTTCCACCTGGTACGGATCATCCATCTAGTACCAAACTTAAACACTAAGTCTGACACCGACACATTGAGTACAATATATCATTACCTAATGATAGGACTTCCAATCCATACCAAGAATGATCTTGGGTTATTGTAGAGGTAAACAAATCAAATTAATCGAGAGATCTCTATTATTGACAATTACTTGGCAATGTAAACATGCAATATTTTCAGTCAAAGTCTTAGCAGGCGTAAAACAACTAAATCAAAAGGGTAGTGACGACGCAGATAACTCCTTACGATTCATACAATCCATAGTAATGAAGGAATGGGTTGCCCCCGAATCAAAAAGTGCAGTTAGAGTGTTACCTGCAATCTCACAGTCACGTTGAATCAGATTGTCAGATGGATTCCCATCTTCAGCACTCACACAATAAATGCGTCCTCTAGAAGTAAGACGAGTAATCCTAGCTACATTCACCATTGGTTCCACCTTCGGAGCCTTGCAATTCTTTGCAAAGTGCCCTGGTTTATGGCAATTGTAGCAAGTAGGACTATTAAAGGTACAAGCATAAGCATAATGTCCCTCTTCTCCATATCGGAAACATCGTATCCCTTGTCCCACTTGTCTCCCAAAGCCTTGGTTCCCTGGGTTATTCTGTCCCCCGTTGTTATCATGTGGTCGATTATAAGGTTTAGCAACTTGTATTCCCTTGTTTTGATACTTCACCCAACTAGGTCCTCCTGAGTTAAAATTCCCTCCTCGGCTAGCTCTCTTATTCTTCATATCCTCAACTTCTCTACATTTTTCCACAAGAACTTGGAAACATTGAATTCCCAAGGGTAAGATAGAGTCTTGAATCTCATACTTTAGTCCGTCTTGGAAACGATGACACAAGAATGGCTCGTCAATCTCTTCACGGAAAAATCTGAAATGCCTTGATAGTGATTCAAACTTAGCAGCGTATTTGCCCACGGTCATGTTCCCCTGATGCAGTCTCAAGAAATCATCACCCAGTCTAGTCCTGGTACTCATCGGGAAGTATTTGTCTAAAAACTTCCTTTTGAAAGATTCCCAGTTCACCTCTTCGTTAGCTGATCTCATCAACAATCGTGTACTCCTCCACCAGTACTCGGCATCTCCTAGTAGCATATACGTGGCATAGTTGACCTTCACTCCCGCCTGACAGTTAATCATTTCGAAGATCTTCTCCACTTCTTGGATCCATTGATCTGCTTTCTCTAAATTCTCGTGCCCCTCAAACTTGGGAGGATTGTAACGACGAAAGTCTTTTAATCCTCTTGACTCTGCAGCACGGATCTCTCTTTCCCTCTTTTCGAGATCAGGTTGAGTCTTGGCAGCAGTCTGTGCAGCAACAGAAATAGCCATGCTATTCATAGCCTCTGCCATTCGATCACCCCTATTGGCATTAGCTCTCATAACGTCATTCCTCCTTGGCAGCATGGTTTCCCTATAAAACCATCATCAAGTAGAGTCTTAACACTACTTCAATAATTCCAAGAATAACTTCCGACCACATCAACACATAATAATTATTATGAACTTGACAACTCAACCCACCTAAACCGACACATGATCAGACAACAACTCCTAACCTACAATCTAGAACTAGAGGTTCCACAGCCCCCAAAGAAAACCAAACCAAAGCTCTGATACCACAATGTAACACCCTGTTTTTCAAAGCGAGGGTGTATTTTTTTTTTTTAAAGAAATTAAAATACAACAGAGAAATAAATAAGGTAAAACCTTTGGATAAATAATTAAGTCATTAAAATTTACAAGCAGCAGAAAAGTTTTTCAAAATATAAATCCAAAGCATGTCCTGATGTCAACAATAGTACAGGTACATCCTTTAAACTTAACATAAACGTAGCCCAAAAGAAAGACATATGTGTCCTGAGTGACAACCTAGTCTGATCATTCTATACATAACAAAAACTATACGCCTTGAGTAATCTCCACGCGCCCCGTGAGATTCTCCTAACCTAGCTCCAATCAAGCACTCCCATCCACATTCCTGTCTAGAGGGTACGAACCGGTGGGATCATCCTGACTCTCATCTGAGGGCAAAGCCCAGATTTCCACAATAGTTGTAAAGGGTCACCAACCGAAATTAACAGTTAACACGTAACATTTAAGTTTTTAAATGCACAAAATACCTTTTCAACTTAGCATTCACCTTAAAAGGATTTTCCATATGCTAAAAGTTCATACAATGCTTGCCAAATGTAAATGAAATCAAATAAAGTTCTCAATCCATCAAGTAATACACAACTGAACAAAACATTGATAAATTAATTGAGCAATTGATTATCTAACTCAAAATAAGAATTTCCACTAAACCAATCGATTGGAAAATCGATTAAGTGGATAATTGAGCCCCTGTATTAAAGCCAATCGATTTCCTGAAGGTTTTTAGTGAAGTTTGAACTCTGGGCTTAATTCAATCGACAATTGATTGGGCAATTGATTGACAGCATAGCTGAGCCACTGACTTAATGCCAATCGATTGGGCAATTGATTGGGCATTTGATTGGGCAATTGATTGACAGCATAGCTGAGCCACTGACTTAATGCCAATTGATTGGGCAATTCATTGGCAGCATAGCTGAGCCACTGACTTAATGCCAATCCATTGGGCAATTGATTGGGCAATTGATTGACAGCATAGTTGAGCCACTGACTTAATACCAATCGATTGGGCAATTGATTGGGCAATCGATTTCCCTGCCTATTCTTTCAAAAATACATAAACTAATTCAATCACATTCATACACAACTCCAAATCTTAACACTTAGCAATTCCCACACAATCACCACGACAAGTTGGGTTTTCGAAATAGTTTTGCAATCAAACTTGCTATCACACAATTCCAAAACATAACTCTTAGTAAAATCAACACAATCACAATGACATCTCAAGTTCAAATACTCAATAATAAACTTGAATCAACACACTTACACACAATTTCAAAACATACCGCTTAACGATTACAATGCAATACCCACACAGACAAGATGAACCAACAAATCACATGGCACCACCTTGACACGACAATCCCATGACAGACAAGATGAACCAACAAATCACATGGCATCACCCTGACTCGACATTCCCAACACAGACAAGATGAACCAACAAATCACATGGCATCACCTTGACTCGACAATTCCAACACGGACAGGATGAACCAACAAATCACATGGCATCACCTTGACTTGACAATCCCAACACGGACAAGATGAACCAACAAATCACATGGCATCACCTTGACTCGAAAATCCCAACACAGACAAGATGAACCAACAAATCACATGGCATCACCTTGACTCGACAATTCCAACACGGACAAGATGAACCAACAACATGGCATCACCTTGACTCGACAATCCCAACACAGATAAGATGAACCAACAAATCACATGGCATCACCTTGACTCGACAATCCCATCACAGACAAGATGAACCAACAAATCACATGGCATCACCTTGACTGGACAATCCCAACACGAACAAGATGAACCAACAAATCACATGGCATCACCTTGACTCGACAATTCCAACACGGACAAGATGAACCAACAATTCACAATTTAACAGGGTGTAGTCTATCACGGACAAACACCTGTGCAGTCTCTCACGGACAAACACAATTCACCAGGATGTAGTCTCTCACGGACAAACACCTTTCACCAAGAAACGTAAGTCGTAAACGTACCACCTATCACGGGTCAGCACTGTTTACCGAGGTGCCACCTATCATGGGTCTGCACAACTTACCAAACGTAAATCATAAACGTACCACCTATCACGGGTCAGTATAGTTTACCGAGGTGCCACCTATCACGGGTCAGCACAACTTACCAAACGTAAATCGTAAACGTACCACCTATCATGGGTCAGTATAGTTTACCGAGGTGCCACCTATCACGGGTCAGCACAACTTACCAAACGTAAATCGTAAACGTACCACCTATCATGGGTCAGTATAGTTTACCGAGGTGCCACCTATCACGGGTCAGCACAACTTACCAAACGTAAATCGTAAACGTACCACCTATCACGGGTCAGTATAGTTTACCGAGGTGCCACCTATCACGGGTTAGCACAACTTACCAAACGTAAATCGTAAACGTACCACCTATCACGGGTCAGTACAGTTTACCGAGGTGTCACCTATCACGGGTCAACACGATTTACCATAACAAACAATAAGTAACCAAGACATTAAGAGATTCCCCATTCTTAACGCCCAGTTAACTTAAACAATTTTCAAAACAACATTAAGTAACCAAGACATTAAGAGATTCCTCATTCTTAACGCCCAGTTAACTTAAATGATTTTCAAAACAACATTAAGTAAATGAGTCATTAAGAGATTCCCCATTCTTAATACTTATTTAACTTAAACCATTTTCAAAACAAATATTAAGTAAACGAGACATTAAGAGATTCCCCATTCTTAATTCTCATTTAACTTAAACGATTTTCACAAACGAACACACATTAAGTAAATAAGACATTAAGAGATTTCCCATTCTTAATACTCGGTTAACTTAATGGTTTCCAAATTCCACACAATACAGACTCAAACATATTCACAAATTTATTACACTATTCACGCCAAAACACGACAATTCATTTCTCCACAAAATCATTTTCACGACGACATTAAGTAAACGCAGATATCAAGAGATTTCCCATTCTTAATACTCGTTTAACTTAACGATTTTCACAACAACCATAAGCAAACAAACATATTAAGAGATTCCCCATTCTTAATGTACTTTTGACTTAAACGAGTCATATTAAGAGATTTCCACAACAAGACATTCAGTAGACAAGTCATTAAGAGATTCCCCATTCTTAATACTCATTTAACTGAAACGATTTTTCAAAAAACAAACGTTAAGCAACCAAGACATTAAGAGATTCCCCATTCTTAACGCCCAGTTAACTTAAACGATTTTCAAACAACATTAAGTAAACGAGACATTAAGAGATTCCCCATTCTTAATTCTCATTTAACTTAAACGATTTTCACAAACTCACATTAAGTAAACAAGACATTAAGAGATTCCCCATTCTTAATACTCGTTTCACTTAATGGTTTTCAAATTCCAAACAAAACAACCTCAAACATACTTTCACATTCAATCCATAATTCACACCAAAACACATCAATCAACAAACATCAAGTATGAACACGCCGAGTACGACGACACAAATTAACACAATCCATCACTCAAACACAACAAGTTTCATATACTCGAAATAATACATAAATGGGTTCAAAATTCATTCTCCACTAAACATTACTTTAACCCTAACCAAATTCTTTTCCACACAACCACAAGGAAGTCCCTAAATGCAAACTAAAAGTTTGGAAGGAGCCCTTACCTTCACGTTAACTTCCACGTTCAATTACGGTACCGCGAGTAAATCCGGTAAAATCTCCGCTTGCAATGCCGCTTCCAAAGTTGGTCCACTAGCACCGTAGCACGGAGGTGAGCAACTTTCCCTTCTATCTCTTCGTGAAACGAAGCTTAGATCTAGAAGAAACGGGAAGATTTGTGTTTGACGGTTTTGAAATCCCTAAACCGTTTTTCTTCGTTTTCGGATCAAAGAGGGAGAGTGAAGTTGAGAAGTCCTTGTCCTATCACCCACTATCACTTTTTGAACTGAAAGGAAGCAAGAGCAACGAAAATGGATGAAGTTGGAGGAAGGAAGAAAGTGAACACGCGAGGCAGCAGGGGAGGAAGAAGATGGAAATTTTTTGCTTTTCTCTCCTTTCTCTTTCTTTCCTTTGTTTTTCCTTTTTACCCTTTTTATTTCCTTCCCATTTCTTTATATCTATTAATAATAATTAACAAATATCTCCAAATCTTTAGATATTTATTAAATTACCCTTTCACCCATAACGCATTAAACTCTTCGCAAGAGATTCACCGCAGTAAATTTACTTTATTTATCGACGAGTAATTCTAATCAGGCATCAAAATATCTTTTTGGTCATATAAACTCCAAAATATTAATAACTTTGGCTAAAAAGCCTCCGAGTTCAAAACCAAAAATACACCAAATTACATAGAGTACACTTTAAAATTATGGGTCTTACACAAACGCTATATGACTCTACAACAGCATTGTTATATGCTCCGTTATTTTTAAAATATATTTACAATAGCGCTTGTATTTAATAAGCGTTGTAAATGGCACGCTATAAAATAACATTTTTCTCGTAGTGGTTACAATTCAATTGTTGCGTATGCAATGCGAATTTTGCTATTTTGGCCCGAACCCGACCTGATGTCCAACCCTACCTATGGTACAGTTCAATGGTGGGGCTCAAATATCTCATCCACTCCACATCTGCATTGGATAATCTATCTAGGTGGTGATGATGGAATATGTTAAATATAGCCAAACTACTTCAAACATCTCTCTAGAAAATATGTCACTACTATACTGCATAATTAAAGGTGGCCGATTTTTAACATGATGTCGTCGAAGAGAACGAAGTCTCTTCGATTCTTCTATGGTCTCCATGTGATGTCAACAAGTATCAAGGCATCCATCATTTGTCTCTACTCAAAGACTTTGTGTTTCCCTTGTTTATAGGTCCATCAATTAAACCTAGCAACGCACTCCATGTCAATGCCTAGGTCTTCTCTTTTACAAATATTTAGAAAATATTATTATATCCAACATTATTACAAATAAAAATAATAATCATAAAACTTAGTGATAATCATAAAAATTAATAAATAATACTCATTACAATTAACCAATAATAATCATAAAATTTATATAAAATAATATCTGCATTAGATACATATATCCATCCAATTTCTTTGTATCGTAACAACTAAGATCTGAGAGGTAGTCATTAAACACTATGAGTATAATAGGACTCCGTACATACCAACCAATACCTTCCAAATATCATAATAGCAAAAGATACTTCGCATCAACTAATAAATAGCTATTATATGTAAAAATAGTACTCGCTTCCAAGTTCAACAAGTACACCGTGATAGCACAATCAAATCTCTCTACGACATATTATCTTTCGAAGACCTTCTTCAACCAATCAAACTTGTAGTGTGCAGCCCTTTTCTTTCTAGTGTCCTTCCATATCTCAGTCGTGGAAATCCATAATAAATTATTGGTAAGATTACATGCCATAACTTTATCTAGGTTTGGTGATCAATTGTAGAACTCCCCCTAATGGGAAGCCTAATAGGTTGACAACATCATCCATAGTAATTGTCATCATCCCAAATGACATGTGAAATGACGAAGTCTCAAGGTGCAACCTCTCAACAAATGCATAAATGAGTTGTTGTGGATCAACTTTAGACTACCCCGTTGTAGTGGGCCTAATCCAGACAAATTCAACCACGTCTTTATATCTCGCATAAGTACTTGCGATGTAAATTGTTGTTGCTTCTTACCATGGACATCTATCTTCAGTATCAATTTCTCTTTTATACAAATAAAATATATGAAATTAAAATATAATATACAACAAAAGTAACAATTAATTTCAACATTTTAATTACAGGCGATATATCGATAAATTTTTTAAAAAATTTCCGAAATGTTAATTTTGTATTGTCACTCATATATGTATTGAGAAACTTGAATGATATTGTGAGTGAAAATAAAATATTATAATAATTATATGAGGGTAAAAACAAAGTTGTATCATATTTATGGAGGAAGGAGTATAATAAATGGAATACATCATAAAATTTTCAATTTTAAAATAGATACAATTTTTACCATCCTCGCATAATCAAACACGTGTACTTATTTTTTACACTGCAAATGGAGACGAATACACTCATGTGTTTCCTTCTCCCAAATTTGTATTGTGATTCTATCAACTAGCTCTTTATTTGTTGTTTTTTAGTTTCGAAAAACAGTTTCTAAAATGAGTTTCAAAATATATCTATGCCATCAAAAATATTATTGGATTGAGTCACGGATTAGATCGCTCTCTTTAATATGTTTTGCGATACTGTCCAAATTTTGTAAAATAGACTATCAATCACAAAATCCCAAAGATAAAATATCTCAAACAAATTGTATCGGAGTTCTAATGCACTATAAAAAACTGTTCTAAAATTACACCCTCAATATGACGGTTAAAGCCATTCACAATACGGTACTATGACTACTCATAAATCAAAAGGACTACAGTTCAAAAATCGCTCTAAAAGGACTGTGATATTAGGACCATTCAAAAACTAAAGGGACTACGACACAAAAACGGCTCTAAAAAATCAAAGGAACTACGACACAAAAACGGCTCTAAAAAATTGAAGGATCTACGATATAAACAGCTCTAAAAGGAAAGTGGTATTATGACCACTCAAAAATTAAAGGATCTACGACACAAAAATCACTTTAAAACGACATTGGTATTAGAACAACTCATAAATTGAATGAACATAAAGAAAGGGGATAAGTGGCTTGAAATGCAACAAGCGAAAGAGGAAGAAAAGAGAAAGTTGGGAATAATAGAAACAAGTTTGGAAACTTCTCTTGGATACGTATAATAGAAACAAAATAGTTTTAAATAAACAATAGAAAAATCTTAAAAAATAACATGAATATTTTATTTAATTGGATCTTTACATATGCTGGACCATTTTGCAATGATTGGTTTGAATGTTTTTAAAATATCGTAGTTAATTGTTTTATCAATGCATACATGTAGTACACCCTAAAGATAATAGAGCAAAAATGAGATTTATCAACGAATTGTCATGTTGAGAAATTGAGATATGGGTCAAATTATCTAAGAAAATTTGCGAACCAATTCAATGAGAAAAAGGCATGGACAAAACCAGTGGCCAAAAGGAAAGTTGCGCATTGTAATAGTGAGTATATAGCCACACAATTTTAAAGATCACACCAATGAGATTAAATTGGGTGCACCAACTTTATAGACGCACACGCATATGGGTAAATATATCAATATTTGTTTTGTCTCCTATTTTTTTGAGTTTTGATTCTTATTTAACTTTATTTATTTATTTAATTTTTTCAACAAAATCAACAATTGGTGAAAGCATAATAGGGTGAGTACATATACTAAAGAATAAAACTCAATTAAATTAGAGAATAAATAAGATGTGGCAAAGCAAATGCAAAATATAATACATTAAATTGATCTAACATTCACACAAAAATACACAAATGAAAATAGAAGAAGAGAGAAAAATCACGCTCAATATTAAAAGAGAGAGAAAAGAACACAAATGAAGGAAATTGATACCACTCTTGGGGGATTGACATAATTTCTTTGAATAAAGTTTTACAAACCATTGGTCATAGATAGTACCAAAAACAACAATACAATCATTCATTTTGAAACCAATTTAAACTTTAAAGAAAAAAATTCAACAAAATAACAACATAAGTGATTAAGAAAAATAAAATATCAATATAAAAAGAAAAGAGTAACATAAAATAATTGAAAAAAGAAAAAGAAAGATTAGAGAAGAGAGAATGGAAAGGAAAAGGAAGGAAGAATGTGAAAAAAATAAGAAAGTGAAACAACACGTTGCAAAAGGGAAGCGTCACGGAAGATGCAACTAAGCAATTTTTATGAAAATAAATTAATCTTCAAAAATAAATTAACAAATAAAAAATAAATTAAATAAACCATAATAAAATATTACTAATAATAGACAGATTAGAATAATTACACACTCTAAATAAGTGACAAATGTCGCACTTACTATAAAATCATGTTTGTTTTATTGTAATGTATAAATTAAATTTATCTTTATGTCTAAATAATAAATTTAACATAAAAATAGGAATGCATTTTAAAATAAAGGACGCCCCATGTAGGAATTGAAATTTAGGAATTGGGTCTGAAAAGTCACTAAAATTATCTAAAATATGAAATTAATAATAAAACCAGAATGTCAAACAATAGTTTATCGATTTTTGCTATTGGGCGTTTTTTATATTTGTAAGTTTGTGGTTTAGTTCTTTTATGCTTTACTATTTATTAACCCCTAAGAATCTTTCAATTTTAAATGGAACTTTAGCCTCCCTTTTATTCTAGCTCTTGTTTTTGTCTTTTTTTTTTTTCACCTATGATATTTAGAGTTTATTTCGATTCTTTAAACTGTTTGCTGCTATTATGTTGTTGTCGAATTCCCAATAGTTTGGAAATATGGTTGAATTGTTTTATCTTATGATCGGTTCTGGTTAGAAAAAAAAATCCTTCGATAAATTATTTTCAGCATGTTGTCTCCCACTGTGCTTGAAGATCGGTATTAGATCATAAACAGAGTGCATTGATTCTCTTTATTTTGTTTGGTTGAGTTTGATTTGTTGGTAACCTATAAAATTTTATTTGCCTGACATTATTGGATTGATTGAATTTGTGTCACAGTTTAATTTTTATTTTGTTATGTGCATCACGTTTTTCGGTCGACTGAATTTTGTGATTCTACTGCTAAAATAAAAAAATGTTACATGTAAAGGTATTTACGTTAGATTGCAAGTTGGGTATGGTGGAATATCTGATGGTTCTCTTCAATAAGTTGAAGAGAACCATCAACATAATTTAATAATATGCATTTGAGGATTGTATAGAAATTTCTTCAACCGAAGCACAATTTGGAGCCTGATGATATTTGTACGTGCGGTGGTGGTGATCGGCTCCGACATGGTTGTGTTTCTATTTTTCGAGGAAATTGATTGTTCAGAACCAACATAATTTTTTGATTTGGTGTTCTATTGTGGGCCAATTGTCTAATTGAATTGTTTATCCACTTTGTGGATGTATAGTATCAAATGTCCTAACCAAGTTTTTTAGAGTCAGAATGGTCACAAATTGTTAAGTATAGAGTCAAAACCCATGCATAACATTGCATTGTCTAGTGATTGTTCTAATGTGATTAATGTGTATCGAAGGCAATAATAATTTCGCTTATATGATTTGATGTTATAAGGATATATTGAATTTTCTTAAGTGATTTTGACGCTATAATGTGATATTATTTCCTTAAATATTGTGATATATTATGATGTCATGATACGGTTCTATTATGATTATTTGTATGTTCTTCTTACTTATATTATACTATCAACATTATTACGAAATTCACCTCTTTCATTGTTTGTGATTGAAAAAATTGGCCTTGCGTTTTGAAAATCAAAGTTATTACAAGTTAATGAATCTTGAAGTTCAAGTTTAGGAGACGCCCTGCTCTAATATGTGATATCATGAATGAGATTTATATGTTGTATTTTATTTATATAATTAGATATATTTTTTGTAAGAAAAAATTATTAGTACTTGTAAGTTTTCTGAATTAAAATAAGAAATTACAGTTATATCAAGATTATTGAGATGACAGAGTTTTATTTGAGGAGAAAACGATAGTTAACCATGTGTACTTGATAAATGTGATATTCCTAACACATGAAAGGAGAAAAGTTTATGTGAAAAAACCAGACCCTCAATAAAGGAGGATTTGTAGAATTTTGAGGAAAACGTAAAGGGTAAGATCATATGGTGTGACATTATAGATAATGGTTTCATCATTCTATTAATAATGTTCTACTAATAAAAGAACTAATACATAACCTATTGAGCATAAATCAATTAAGTGACACTAGATATGATGTTGTTTCAATCAAAAGTCATGTGAGGTATTTAGTCAAATAAATGGATCTATACTTTTTACTTGTTAGAGGAAAACCAATATAAACAAAATAAATTTATTAGATTTAGAAACACAAGAAGTAAAGTGTCTCATGTCAGTGAATATACTATAAAATAACTTGTTGAAACCAAATTGATTTTATACTTAGAGTTTTGATGATAACAAAAGTATTTTATCGTAACAATATATTTGACATCAAAGAGTATAAAAGAAGATATGGTCAATATTTAAAGAAGATTTTATCAAAGATTTATCTACAACAATATATGAACAAAATCAATCAAAATAATTTATAAACGCAATTTGAACAAAATACGAACAAAATCAATCTAAAGAATTTACATACTCAATCTAAACAAAATATGAACATAATCAATCTGAAAAATTTACTAACCCAATCTGAAAAAAAAAAAAATTAGAACTAAACAAGGACTAAATCGAAGCCCAAATTTTAACTATAAATAGAAATTCAAGGCTAAAGAAGAAAATCATAGAAAAGAAAACAAGAGTAGTCTTAGAGTTCAAAGAGAAAAACTCTTGTTCAAGTTAGAAATATTTTTTGAGTGTTATTTTCTTAGAGTGTGAGAGTTATTATTGTCATCAACTATTTAGAAGTAACTACTCAAGTTCCAATATTTTGTATCCAACCCAATAGTGAGTTAGTTCCTTCTTCAATATGGAGTTGTCAGGTTGTTAGGAGAATACTTCACTTGTAGGGTCAAGGTGGTTAGTTCCTCAAAGGTTTAGGGTTGTCAGGCTGTTTGGGAAGACTGACTTGGAGGGTCAGGTTCTTTGTATTTCAACGTATTTTAATTAGTGGATTAAAGCCTTCTGAATGAGGGGATCGGATGTAGCCAAATTAGTAGTGAATCAGGATAAATCTATGTGCCAAACAATTCATGTTTTCATTGCTTGTTGCTTCTGAATCTTTCTATTCCATGTAAGTCACCAAAACCGAACAAGCTTTTATTTATTTATTTATAAATTATCCAAAAGTTATCAACTTTGGCAAACATATTTCAACCTTCCCTTCTCGTGTTTGCACCTTCTATTGACATTAGTGCTTAGTCTCAAGGTTTAGCACTTTACAATGTTTGAGAAAAGATTAAAGGGATCAATATGTCGAGATTTAGACAAGAAGCTATTGGAGGAAACATCAATAGACCACCTGTAGCACCCCTATTTTTAACAGTGAAGAAGTTGTTGGAGGAAACATCAACAGATCCAAGAATGTTATCCCCCAATGGTCACGTCAAAAAATGGAACATGGACCCACCATAAAAAAATCAACTATCAAGGTATGTCATAGATACAATCATCTCGAAACCAAATACGTACAACCACCAAAAGAAATAAAGACATTAAGGTACTAGCGATCCATCGACCAAACTATGGTCCCTGACAAGCCTAAAAGGTTCTACAATATCTTCTCTTGCTGACATCTAACCTTTAGCCTGCTCGCAAGTCCTTGATCCATGAACTGCATCCCCTGCTCCTACGCTGGGAGTCACCACACTTACAATGGCATTTGTCTCACCTCTAACTGAAGCTTACTCTGTATCTGCCCACGCTTCATTCGCCCCAAGTACCAAAATGGAGGGTACATGATAGTTGATTCTCTTGTGTGTGAGCCCTATATGAAATATTGCCCCAACTCTCTTAGTTGTCATCACTACTCTCCCCGTATATGTAGCCTTGCTTGAGATGAGGTCGTATTCTCAAGCTGTCGGCGAGTTTCGATAAGGGAAGTCTAACGATGTTTTCATCGTCAGGATAACAGTCGGTAGAACGAACTCAAGTATCATCTAAGGACAAGTCGAATTTCTACAATAGTGTAAAGGGGTCACCAATCGAAATTAACATTTAACATTTAAAGATTATGTCATGAACATAAACAATAAACGCTTAACAGTTATGACATGATAACAAACAATAACAAAACATGTATATACATATATCATATCATAACAAACATGACTCGTGTGTCAAACACCCTAATGCAATGGTTATATGCTAGTGCATATGATTTTGAAATATCCAAACTCTCATCGAGGAGCGTAAATCATAAATGTACCACCTCTCATATACCAATACTAATTACCCATGTGCCACTTATCATATATTAGCACGATTTACTATAGTGCGGTCTATCACAGGCCTACACGATAAAAAATCCTTGTAAGGATAAGGTGGACCAATGAACTCATGGATACCACCCTGTGGCCCGTCGCGATCACCACTTACATCATAGGGTATCACAATCACCACTAACTATGAAATGCATGGACATACTTTGACTCTTTCACAACAATCATTATGTAAATGCAACTATTAAAAGATTTGCCTTTTAATACTCATTAAACACTAATAATTTTTCATACTTCCCACATAGCATATTCAAGACATACTTTCATCAATAAAATTCATAATATGTAGCAATCCATATTATCAATCATGAATGCATAATAACATCAATATTAACTAACCATCACATATTCACACATAAATCACACATATCAGGTCTATGTGCAAACTAAAAATTTGGAAGGAGCATTTACATTAATTATAGCTTTTTCAACAATTACTGCTACCACAATCAAACAAAATGAAAATCTCGCTCGTGCCAAGACCTTCAATCCAATAGTGTTTGACTTAGTAAAATCAGTTCCTGAGAATTCATCTACCTTACAAACCATTTCTGACTCCTAATTCCCTTAGAGTATATTTTACAAAACATTTTAAAACGAGTAAGGACTAATAGTACTATTATTCACAATACACCCTTTCAACATATAAAAACAAATTTTTAGAAATTAACATAATTTTAATTTTTCAGAGAGTTCACAAACATTCCTACAAAACTTCTTAAATTATTTTTCTCAAAATTATTTTTCACAAATTTTCTCAAATTTTCCATAACTAATTATTTTGTTTTAAATAATTACAAGTTTGATCTACTACGTTTTAATGACTAAGGGTTCAAATAAAGTATTTACCTTATAATAATATGTTTGTATTTTAATTAATGAAACCTAGAACTTTTAAAGAAAAATTGAAATCCTAACTCAAGGCTTTAACCTTTACTTAATAAACTTGAAACTATGCAAACTTTTCTAAAGATTGAGAGTATACCTATAAAAACATGAAATTACAATTCCTTAATTTTCCTTTAATCACAAATTCAAATATTTGTTAACCACATGTACACATTTTTTTATCATCAACC
Source organism: Cicer judaicum (assembly GCA_037974835.1). NCBI lineage: Eukaryota > Viridiplantae > Streptophyta > Magnoliopsida > Fabales > Fabaceae > Cicer > Cicer judaicum. The sequence goes on along the minus strand of JBBPBS010000233.1, from coordinate 3,661,328 downwards.
ATAACAACTCTATTTGGAGTGGCATTAACTAAGAAAAAAACTTTTCTCTTTAATCACCACAAAAACATTAATACTTCAGAGTACTCCCCACCGCTAACTCGGTATCGACAGTCTCGATTTCTTTTGGAGACTCCAGGAGTTAACTACATAAACATAAATACTTAAAAAAATTTGTTCATCACCAAAATTTATCCAACCACATCGTAATTTCAACAAAAAAAATTTCACACACAACTTTTAAAAGCAAGTAATACTTTATTTATTTAAAACTAATAAAAAACGAATATTTTCTATTCCACACATACACATACTCGAGAATTCAAATCATTTTATCTTTCAAGTTATATCACTCAGTCATTAGATTATAAAAATTGAGTTAATAAAGTACTTTAAACTTCTTTAAATGCAGTTTGAGAGTAATTAAAAGAGTAACATTTTTAACTCCAGACTTAGTAATTTCATAATCTTCTTTGCTCAAACTCATTAAAGTATTTAAAATTTCAATTTTCACAACTTTAACAACTCTAAATTTTCTTGTAAAGTTTCAACTTCAGCTCAAACTCATTTATTTTAAAACAACTCACTACATAACTGAAACACAATAATTTCAAACTCAAACTTTTTACTCAAAACTTTCAAAAAATGAAACTTTATCAAATTAAACTTTAATTTGTAAATATCCAGATCAAACTTTTAACAAAAAGAAATTGAAGTTTTTATTTATTTTTCTTTAAATCTCTATCACCATTGTTACTCCTTTTCCATTACTTAATCATGAAAACAGTGATTTAATGTTACAAAACTCCATGAATACACCTAGATAAAATAGGTTTGTATTTCTAGTCATATAACTTGAATTAAGGCTTTAAACATATTATAACATTAGTAAATTAACTCATCAACGTTTCTTTGATCGTTCCTTTTAAACAAATTAAAAAAAAATTAGTAAACAAGCTTCTTGAGTATACAAATTAAAAAAAAAAATACCTCCCCCCACAATCAGAAACAACAATATGGCCTAAGAGGGAAGAAGAGGGAAGAAGATAAACTTATAATCCAAAGCCACCATAAATACTACAACACCAAGATGAACAACTTAAAATCCAAAGCCACCACAAACATCTAATCACTCTTACACACATTAACATCATTCACTTCTCAATCTACTTTAGTAAAAAAAATATCTACTCTCGTCGCCTTGTCGCAATTTAATTTACAGATGAATTTATTAGCAACATGTGACATTTTAAAAAATTTGTTCGGTAATAAATTTTGTGTAACTTAATTAAATTATACCATAATATATATATATATATATATATATATACTCTAACAAAATATATTTTTCGTACTTAATTTCATAAAATAAAAATTGGACTAATAGCCTAAGCAATTCAACACAAATACAATAAAATTGAATAAATTGTATTTTATAAAATTTAGAGTCTTACATTACTACCCCCCTAAAAATTAATTTTGCCCTCGAAACTACACGTCGATAAACAAATCAAGGTGTTGTGTCCTCGTCTTACCCTCCAGTTCCCAAGTCGCATTTCCAGTAGTTGGGTTCCAAATCACTTTGACCAACAAAACTTCCTTGTTCCTTACCCTCTTAGTCATCTTGTCCTCAAGTCTTGCTGGTAGTACTTCAAATGAACAGTTATCCTTTAGTTGAATTGTTTCTGCTTCGATCACCTATGATGGATCCGAAAAGTATATCCTTAATTGCTACATGTGAAATTTGTCGTAAATATTGGACAATATCGGAGGTAACGCAATCCGATAAGCCAATGGTCTAATTCGTAAAGTAGGCTTGTGTGGTCCAATACATTATTGGGTTAATTTCCTTGATTTTATGGCTCTGCCAACTCCAGTTGTAGGTATGACTCTAAAAAATACATGGTCATCCTACTCAAATTCTTAAGGTTTGCAACACTTGTCCGCATAACTCCTCTAACGGTCTTGCGCGATCTTAATTTTCTCTTTTATCTTCTTGACCTTCACTGTAATGTTTTGCACCAACTCAGATCCTACAATCATATTTTCTCTTTCCTTATACCAACACAAAGGCATATATATATATATATATATATATATATATATATATATATACTCTAACAAAATATATTTTTCGTACTTAATTTCATAAAATAAAAATTGGACTAATAGCCTAAGCAATTCAACACAAATACAATAAAATTGAATAAATTGTATTTTATAAAATTTAGAGTCTTACATTACTACCCCCCTAAAAATTAATTTTGCCCTCGAAACTACACGTCGATAAACAAATCAAGGTGTTGTGTCCTCGTCTTACCCTCCAGTTCCCAAGTCGCATTTCCAGTAGTTGGGTTCCAAATCACTTTGACCAACAAAACTTCCTTGTTCCTTACCCTCTTAGTCATCTTGTCCTCAAGTCTTGCTGGTAGTACTTCAAATGAACAGTTATCCTTTAGTTGAATTGTTTCTGCTTCGATCACCTATGATGGATCCGAAAAGTATATCCTTAATTGCTACATGTGAAATTTGTCGTAAATATTGGACAATATCGGAGGTAACGCAATCCGATAAGCCAATGGTCTAATTCGTAAAGTAGGCTTGTGTGGTCCAATACATTATTGGGTTAATTTCCTTGATTTTATGGCTCTGCCAACTCCAGTTGTAGGTATGACTCTAAAAAATACATGGTCATCCTACTCAAATTCTTAAGGTTTGCAACACTTGTCCGCATAACTCCTCTAACGGTCTTGCGCGATCTTAATTTTCTCTTTTATCTTCTTGACCTTCACTGTAATGTTTTGCACCAACTCAGATCCTACAATCATATTTTCTCTTTCCTTATACCAACACAAAGGCGTCTGACACTTTCATCCATACAAAGCCTCATATGATGCCATTCCAATACTTGGGTAGAAACTATTGTTGTAGGTAAACTCAATCAATGACATTACATCATCCCAGCTTTCGCTATCATCTAATACACATTCTCTCAATAAATCTTCCAAGGACTGATTAGTTGTCTCAGTTTATTCGTCACTATTTCGCCTTTTTATGTAAATTCCGATCATTACCGTTATCGGTGATGCTACCTCACAATTTTCTCACCCCCCGTAACCACCCTATGGAAATAGTGAGTAATCTATTGCTTTCCATGGGATTCGAGCCTTGTACTTGAGGGATAAGTACCACCTCCACACATTCCCACTACCAATTGAGCCAGCAATTGGTAGTGGGACTGTTTGAAGGCGGTACTTATCCGCTAGATACTAGGCTCGAATCCCACATAAGGAAAAAACTCACTATTTCCATTGTGTGGTTAGGGGGTGAGAAGATTGTGAGGTAGCATCGCCGGTAACGGTTATGGTCGGAGTGTTACATTGACTCAATTGGTAGTGGGTCTGTGTGGAGGCGGTACTTATCGTCCAGGTACCATACTCAAATCCCACGGAAGGCTGAAACGTCTGACACTTTCATCCATACAAAGCCTCATATGATGCCATTCCAATACTTGGGTAGAAACTATTGTTGTAGGTAAACTCAATCAATGACATTACATCATCCCAGCTTTCGCTATCATCTAATACACATTCTCTCAATAAATCTTCCAAGGACTGATTAGTTGTCTCAGTTTATTCGTCACTATTTCGCCTTTTTATGTAAATTCCGATCATTACCGTTATCGGTGATGCTACCTCACAATTTTCTCACCCCCCGTAACCACCCTATGGAAATAGTGAGTAATCTATTGCTTTCCATGGGATTCGAGCCTTGTACTTGAGGGATAAGTACCACCTCCACACATTCCCACTACCAATTGAGCCAGCAATTGGTAGTGGGACTGTTTGAAGGCGGTACTTATCCGCTAGATACTAGGCTCGAATCCCACATAAGGAAAAAACTCACTATTTCCATTGTGTGGTTAGGGGGTGAGAAGATTGTGAGGTAGCATCGCCGGTAACGGTTATGGTCGGAGTGTTACATTGACTCAATTGGTAGTGGTCTGTGTGGAGGCGGTACTTATCGTCCAGGTACCATACTCAAATCCCACGGAAGGCTGAAACTCACTATTTCCATTGGGTGGTTAGGGGGGTGGTAAGATCGTGAGGTAGCACCACTGGTAACGGTAAGGTGTTTACAAACACTAAAACAAACTTATCTAAAAATGGGCTAAAGATTTTATTCATGTAATCCATAAAAACTATTGGTGCATTGGTAACTCCATGGCATAACAAGATATTCATAATGTCCATAACGAGTTCTGAAAGCAGTTTTCTAAATATCTCTGTTTCTTACTCGAATATGATGGTAACCTGATTTCAAATCAATCATTGAAAACACTACGTCTCTTCTCAACTGATCCATCAAATCATCGATATATGATTAAGCATAATGATTCTTAATAGTTGTAGTCCACACATAAGTGTGAGCTTCCGTCTTTCTTCTAAACTAACAATATCGGAGCTCCCCATGGTGACACACTTGGTCTAATAAATTATTTCTCCAACAAATCTTCAATATGTCCCTTGAGCTCATACAATTCCATTGGCGACATCCGATAAGGCACAATTGAAATAGGTTTGATTCCTGGCTATAGATCAATGAAGAACTCCACCGCTCTTATTGGTGGTAATCATGGAATTTTTGTTGGAAATACGTCTGGATACTCTTTGACGAGCAACAAGTCTTCTATGCTCGCATCTATCTTTGTCTCCACATTAGTCAATGGTAGAAACTCTTGAGTTCTTTCTCTCAGTGACACTTTGAGTTTGTGAGCAGCTAGATACTGAAAAACTCATAACTCGGGGAAAAGTACTAATTTGTGAGCACAATCCAAGATAACATAATGATATGACATCCAATCCACATGTTGAATGATCTCTAGTGATTGTAGGGGTAAACAAATCAAATTGATCAAGAAATCTCTAATCCAAATTGTTACATAACAGTGTAAACATGCAATGTTTACATTCAAAGTCTTAGCAGGTGTGGAAACAACCAAATCAAAAGGCAGGGAAGACATATATAGCTTCAAACGATTCACATAATTCATAGCAATTAAGAAATGGGTTGCCCCCGAATCAAAAAGTGTAGTTATAGTGTTATTTGCACTATCGCAGTCTGGTTGGATCAAATTGCTAGATTTATTTCCCGTTTCAGCACCCATGCAATAAACTCTTCCTTTAGTAGTAGCACGAGCAACCCTAATTGCATTCAATGTTGGTTCCACCTTCATAGTATTGCAATCCTTTGCAAATGCCCTGACTTTTGGAAGTTGTAGGAAGGAAGCCTCTTAGAGGTACAAACATTAGTGTAATGTCCCTCTTCCCTACATCAGAAACATCGAATTAATTATCTCAATTGTCTTCCAAAGTTCTGGTTCCCTGAGAGATTCTGACCCCTATTTTTGTTCTATGGTCGGTTATAGAGCTTAAAAACTTGTTTTCCTTTATTGTTCTCATTGTTCACCAAACTAGGCCTTCTAGAACTAAAGTTCCCTCCTCGATTGGCCCTCTTGTTCTTCATGTCCTCAACTTCTCTACATTTCTCCACTATGATTTAGAAACATTGAATTCATAATGGCAAGACAGAGTCATGAAGTCTTGAATCTCATACTTCAATCTTTTTTGGAAATGGTGAAACATATGTTGTTCATCAACTTCTTGACGAAAAAAACCTAAAATACCTTGACAATGACTCAAACTTAGAGGAATACTCACCTACCGTCATATTTCCCTGATACAATTTAAGAAAATCATCACTCAACTTAGTCTTGGTACTCATCGAAAATATTCTTCTAAAAACTTCCTCTTGAACGACTCCAAGTTCACCTCCTTATGAGCTTATACCATCAGAAGCCTTGTACTTCTCATCTAAAGAATCTCATCTTACTACAGTATAAAGGATTTTTAGATATCTAGTAGGCACGATCAATTTGGAAATTTGGTAGAAGAAATGTCCAAATCTTGACCTCACAGCTTATTGTGATGCTGACTATGTGGGAGACAAAGTTGAAAGGAAGAGCACAAGTGGAGCTTGCCAATTTCTTGGTAAATCTCTAATAAGTTGGTCATGCAAAAAACAATGTACCATTGCTCTATCAATTGCAGAGGCTGAATATGTATCAGCTGCACAATGCTGCTCACAATTACTATGGATAAAAAATCAAATAGAGGATTACTCTCTAAGAAAATGCTCATCCTCTGTGATAATACAAATGCTATAAACCTTTCAAAAAATCCAATTCGACATTCTAGATCTAAGCACATTGAAATTAAACATAATTTTATAAGAGATCATGTTCAAAAAGGGGACATAGAATTGATTTTCATTGACACTGAAAATCAGTTAGCAGATATTTTTACTAAACCTCTCCAAGAGGATCGGTTCAAAAATATCTTAGAAAAAATCTCCATCATTAATTTGTCCAAAATTATTTGATTAAATTTTTTAACCATTGTATCATAGTTGTATTTCTCTTGTTGTGATTGTTTATTGTTTATTTGTCAATTCCTGCTGAAAGATAACATCTGATCTTTAAAAATATACCAAAAGATGAAAGGATGGCAAAGCACTAGAGGACACAGTGTCCATTTTGGTGTAACTCCTTCTTGTCACGTCAAACAAGTCTTGCACGCGCCTCCTTCCATTGGCCAGTCAATGTGGCACGACCTCCTTGGCCTTCGCTCTACATTAAATGCACAGACAATTTACACATGTCCGTTACACCATGCCCTTTGTCTGTCTCCTCCATCACCATCATGACTATCTAGGGAAATGGCTACCTCAACCGCCTCCTTCTCGTAACAGTTACTCTCGTTCAAATTCCATCCTCCTCTACTTAATCCTTCTTCCTCTCTCTACCTTTTCCTCATCTAACATTTCCAACTAAAAAAACTCTTACTCCTAATCATCCTTCATTATTCTTATTCCTAATTTTATTCACAAACGACTCACACTAAGCTAACTGCAAAACACAAAATGACTGATCAAGCTCCATAAGATACTCAAGATAATTACTCAAGTACTGAGTCTGATAGTCACGAAGAAGATCACCCAAAAGCAACTCATCAAGAACCTTTGTATAACATTTCTCCTCCTTTGCAATCTGCAACAATTCCTTCTCCATCTACTACTTTTAAATCCACAAAAACCTCATCCTCCTCTACACCCATAAAACGATCCTCTATAATTATGTCTAGAGCTATTTCATCAAGAAAGACGCTTCCTTACGACAACATCGTTCATGTTATTGACTCGGATGATTATGAACAAACACTCTATAAAGAGTTCATACCACAACCACCTTCTACAAAAACCACCTCTAAAGCTCCAACACCTAAAAAGGCTAAAGCACCTTCACAAAAACCACCATCCTCCTCTTCAAAAATTTATGCTAATGTCCAACTATTTGATTCTCCAGTCTTGGAGACTAACTATGTTTCAAAATGGCAAAACAAATCGATGGTCAATGGAAAAATCATTGACCTTGCTGATCATTGACCTTGCTGATCATTGACCTCCTTCTTACACATCAATGAATCCCAGTATCCTCGTCTTGTAAGGACCTTCTGTGTTGCTTCCAGTGGTTCAAAAGGCAACACTAGTTTCGACATTGTACTAAAAAGGGTTCATGTAGAGATCAACCCCACTATGCTATGTCAAATTCTGGACATTCGTGATGAAGGAGCCTATTGCTTCTCAAATATTTGGTACTCTCAGTATCAAATCACTAGAACCTCTGTTCTCCAAAACACTCTCATTACACCTCCAAAACCTCAAGTGGCTTCCAATCTCCTTCCTATATGTTGTATCCTCCATAACATATCTGTGCACTCTATTGTGCCCAGAGTTGGAAGTTTTGAAAAGGTCACTAAGCTTGACCTCCTGCTCATTCATCATATGATGTATGACACTCCTCTCCACCTAGGTAATATCATTTTATGCTTCATGTTAAACAATGTTGTGGTGGGTCGATCAGCTCCCTACGGGATGATCCTGACCATAATTTTTAAATTCTTCAACCTCCCACTTGATGGTGAATAATTTGTTCACTTTAACCACACATTCTCAATGAAGAATGTCAAACAGATGAGGCTTCAATCTCTTGCTTCTACTCCTCTCAAATCATCATCAACCGAACCCCTTCCATCTAAGAAAAAGAAAATTCGTCATTCCTCCTCTACCACTCAAATTTCTGAACCATCAACTATTCAACCTCCAAGAGAGGATGCTCTTTCTCAAATTGTTCAGGAACCCATCTTGGCCACTGATCCCAGTCCATCTCCATTGTGTGACTCCATTGTTCCAACATTGCCTCAGTCTCCACCAATGCATAATCTTTCCTCTTCTCATGAAGACGTTCCTCCACCTGAGGATACCTTTGAAGCAGCCTCTCTATAGTTGAAGGAAGAGGGTGACGAATTATATTTGGATCTGAATTTCTCTTATCATCAACTCTCACCAAAAAGCCCTCCTAGGATACCTTCACTAAGTCTTTCGCAACCCATTTCAATTCCTCCGGATACTGCTCTGCCTACAACTACCTATGTTGCAATCATTGAAGAACCTGACCAAACTTTACCTGAGGTCACTAGTTTGTTCAGGCTTATTGATTCTTTTTAAGCTACAACAATTAATAACTCATCTAAGGACAAAGTTGGGAGTTCTCAAAATAAAAGTTCAGGTGTCAATGATCAACCCAAGGAGTCAAACCCCAGTAAAAGGAATTAGGAAAGGCAGAATTGCAAGCAGATGAAACATCTCAAGACCATTAGGAAGGATTAAAAGAAACTACTTCAAATGTTCACTCACTTTCAGAACAATATTGCTCAATTTGGTCTCATTCTTGAATGAGTTACCAAACATCTGGCTCCTACTACTGTTGTTCCTGGAGAGCATCCTCTTGAGCTACCAACCCAACCTTCATCTGTTGCTCTTGTCCCTTCTCCAGTATCCTCGTCTGACGAGCCTTCCTCCTTCGAGTAATGTTGTGGTTCATACTTTTTGCTGCTGACCAATTCAGATGGAGATAGATTATGATCATCTAGCTGTTATTTTTTTGTTCAACAATGAATGTTTTTTATATGCCTATGTTATGCTTGTTAATGTTTATGCCGTTTTGAACCATCTTTTGTAATATCTAAATCATTTATGTGAAGTATCTTTATGGTTCAAATTCTTGTTTCAAAACTTTGGCATATGTTCAGGGGGAGTAACCTTTTTTAAAATTACATATCTAAAGAATTTTGTCATCATAAAAAAGGGGGAGATTGTTGAGACAAAATATCTCTCGAGTGATTTTAATAATAACAAAATTACTTGAGAGATTATGATTGTAGTTAATAACTAATATGTGTTTTTGAGTGAATTCTTATAAGAAAACAAGTTAACCATTAATAAGATCAAAAGGAGAAAAATCTGACTCAATCCATCAAGTTTTCAAAATTGGAGGATAGAATGAACCCTTGACAGGATGACCTTCAAAGATGCATAATATTCATCATCACTGTAACCATGATTTTTAGTCATGATGAGAAGTTAAAACGGTATCCAAATATGAAAAAATAAAGCATTTTATTCAAAGAGGTAAGAGGCCAGATTTAACTGATACGAGGATGGCCAGTATGATGTAAGAAGATGGATCTGTAGTCAACATCATTCTCAAAAGTTGAAAACGACCTAGCATTTCAACATACAAAAAGGTTGTAGCCCACAAAGTCAAAAATATAGCCTTACATGTCTTGAAGAATGAAAAGAGAAAAGGACAACTCATGACCAAGTACCTAGGAGGTTTGAATCTCCAGCACGAGGATGGACTGAATCTGTCTAAGGACAGTTGGATGGAAGTTTTTTAATTAGGATCAAAGACCTTAGACTTTTTGATCAAGTCCCCAACGGTCATAAGATGTTTTTCATATGGAAAGAGCACCACAATATCTCTATAAAAGGAAGGGAGCTCTCCATTATCAAATACACAACAACATTGCATAAAAAGATCAAGTATCTTAAAGCTATCAAGAGCAATTTCCATCCTCTCTTTATACTTTCTATAATCATACACGAGATCTTTGAAATATCTTTTTATAAAATGTTTAAGTAAAGAGAAACAATCATACACATATCACTTTGTAATTTCCACATTAGTTTCACTTGGAAATAGTTGGAACTTGTAAGAAACAAGATTATAAGCTTGGTGAGGCTCACAAGTGTGTGAGGACTAGCCTTCATTGGGTGAACCAATATAAAAGTTGTGTATGTCACTGTCTATTCCCCCTCTCTTTTAATTTAATACGTGACTATTCCCTCTCTCTTTTATTCAGCTTAAATTGAATACGTGAAAAACCTTTTTAATATTCAACCCCCTTCTAGTGATATTTAGCTACATCATTTTCTTCTTCCTCTCCAACATAGAGTGGTTAGTACTTGGATAACTCCTCAAACTTAGCGGCATACTCCACCACTAGCATATTCCCTTTTTTTAATTTGATAAATTCCATTTCCTTCTTCTAACATCTCGACCATTACTGTTATTAGCATGCTACCTCACGGTCTTTTCGCCCCTATCCACCCAGTGGAAATAACAAGTTTTTTTGCCTTCCATGGGATTCGAGCCCGTGCTGCCTCCACACAGTCCCACTACCAATCGAGCCCTTTTTATATAACACCCCAGCCATTACCATTGCCAATGGTGCTACCCCACGGTCTGCTCACACCCCTAATCCACCTAGTGGAAATAATGAGTTTTTGCATTACGTGGGATTCGAGCCCGATACCTAGGGGATAAGTACCGCCTCCACAAAATTCCACTACCAATTGAGCTAGCAACTCAATTGGTAGTGGGACTGTGTGTATGCGATACTTATCCCCCAAGTACTGGGCTTGAATCTCGCAGAAGGCAAAAACTCGTTATTTCCACTGGGTAGATAAGGGGCGAGAAGACCGTGAGGTAGCACCACTGATAATGGTAATGGTCAGGATGTTACACTTCCTATTGCGGATGTCTTTAGGGAAATTCTTGTCTAGGAACATGTTTATGAATGCAGCATAAGTGATTGCAGTCCCTGCATTATCTAAGCGTTGACGCACTTTATCCCACCAATGTTCAGCTTCTTCTGTCAACAGAAAGGTTCCTAAATAAGGTAGCATCTCTGATAAAGGTAATGGTCAGGATGCTACACATCCTATTGTGGATGTCTTCAGGGAAATACTTGTCTAGGAATATGTTTATGAATACAACCTAAGTGATTGCAGTCCCTGCATTATCTAAGCATTGACGCGCATTATCCCACCAATGATAAGTCTCTTATGTCAACATAAAGGTTCCCAAATACACTTTTTGAGATTTGGGACATGCCACTCCTTTAAAAAAATCTTCATCTCTTGCAACCTCTTTTGAGCTCCATTAGGATTTTAGTGACTTCAAACGATGGAGGGTTAGCCTTGTGGAATCATTCCTTCCACTATCCATCACTACCTACATCAATCAGATAGGTCAATTGAATATAGTGAGACACTTAAGGAGAAAGTAACTAACTTAGTTATACACTACTAACACAATAACGACCATAGAAACAACAGACAAATAATGGAACACACAAGGAAAGATAGCGCACACATAACACAATTATGGTCTGATTGGACTTTCTAGCTCTAATACCACTAATGTGACACCTTAAATCCCAAATAAGTATTTAAATCTTTTTTTAATAATGAAATTCTTCAAGAAAAATATATGAATTTTCAAACATTTTTGTATGGTAAAGAGTATCATGTAATCACTTAACATGTCATATTAATCCAAAAAATTTCATCAAACATAACAATTCGAAGTCATAATATTAATCATGATTGTAAAAAAAATCAACCAAAATAGAAAGTAGCGATAAATTAGTAACCATCAACCACACTTTACCATTCATTCAAGATGTAGTCTACTAGCAAGTTAATACATCACATAAAAATAGTTTTCTTGGACATGATCATTTTACAATTTAAGAAACAACAAATCCAACTGTCATTTGAAAAATCTGCAACTTTTTTTTAAATTATTTCTTGTGCACGAGTGTATTCAATAATTAGTTATCAATTACTTACACATTTTCCAAAACACCTTTACTACACATTATGAGGTTAATGATATGAATGTGTGAAAGGAGAGATTAAATTAGAAATTATGGGGTATAAAAGAATTGTAGAAGAAACAAAATAGGAAATGACCCATTTACAAGTACACCTTGGTGTAAAAAGTATTTTTCATAATAATCAGCATTTACAATGATTTCTAGATTCCACACTCTAGTCTCATAATTAAAGGTACTTGAAAAGAGCAATACAATTGTTGATCACGTCCAGAGAATCTTAAGAACTTTGCCCAACAAGTGGAGACCTAAGATCACTATCATACAAGTAAGCAAAGGAACTGAAATCCAAGTAGAAGAATAAGACTTTGGGTATGAAATCCAAGCAGAAGAAAGCTTTGCAAACATAAGCAACATGAAATGATGATGATTCAGAGGATTATAATGGAGATCTAGAGGAAAAAGAACTACTTTCATATCCATAAAAAGTAAGAAGATGTGGCACAATAAGAAGAAGACATTTCCTTAAAGATATTCCAGACAGTCCAATACATGAAGGGATGAAAAATTTGACAAGAAAAACATCATATACTATGGATGAAATGAACTTGAACATGTCAAGTCTAATGGCTACTTGGGATGATTCTGGTGAATCCTCTGATGATGAAGAGCCAATAGATATGGCTTTGATATCTCATACCAACTCTGCATCTAGACTCCCACACAAATATAACTCTACAAGTGAGTTAGTTGATGAAAAAATTGAGGAATTTTCTAATTTAACTCCATCTAAAAGGGATTTTTAATTTATGTTTTTCTTTGGATGTGTTTTAGACATTTATATATATTTTTCTTAACACGTTGCTTTTTTTTTATTCTCCATCACATATTCATATTGATCGTTTCTACTTAAGTATTGAGGAATGTATTTGTTGAGGATATTACAGTTGGAGATCTTGAATCAACATTTAAGGTTAATTAGGTTTTAAGATATGTCCATATATATCTTCAGAATTAATTCAACATATGTTGATTTAAGAAAGCATGTCATAGAAGGTGCCACTTTTAGAGGATGCTAAATGCTTCTTTAATTAGAGTATAAGTTCATCTTTAATGAGCATAGAAATTTGTCTTCTATATGGTTTTAGGTTCAAATGATTGACTTAAGAAAATTGACTTTTCATTAAATTCAAGACTTTATTGGAGTGTTAAATTGAACCGTTTATCAAACGGTTAAATGGTTCACCAGTTTATCAAATGCAGAATTATCAAAGTAAGCTTGTAATCAAATTCGACAAAGGCACGTTAAGAGTGCATTTGACAGAGTCAGACACAACTTCTTCATGCCATTACAACTGCTTCATAGCATTGCCTTGATTTCTTTGTTTATCTTCTATTTTCATCAGATGATGTAGAGATGTTGACTACTTCAAAAGTTATGGACTCAAAAGTTTGACTTAACAAAGTTAACCTTAAATCATAACATTGACTCTAAGTTAGAGGACCAATGATTGATTTATATTTCCTTTACCTTTAAATCTTTAACTCAAGTTGTAGATTATCAGACGTTTGTTGCGATACTTTTTATTGCTATATTATGATTTACTTTATTATTAAACATTATTACTTGTTTATTATGTGATAATATTTTATGTTAAAAGCATTTGGATTATTCTCTCTAACTTACTCATAATAGATAGTCATTAATATAAATTTGTCTTCTAACTTAATAAATATACTTAACAAATATAGTTAGAGAATAATTTTTCTTATTTATTTATTTTGTTATCATCAAAACATCAATCAAATGAATGTGACTAAACCATTTTTACACTAACAGAGAAATTAAACGTCATTTTATACGTGATAATGTGTAGAAAAAAGAAATTGAATTGATTTTTGTTGATATTAAAAATCAATTACTGATTTATTTACCAAATCTTTGGCTGATGATAGACTTTATTTTATTAAAGAAAAATTGTGTATCATGAAAATTCTTGTTTGAATTTAATGTGTGAATGATATGGACAGAAACAGTTCAAACCTGTGGAACCGTACAAAACCGGCCTACCTGTGGGTTGAACCAGTTCCAAAAAGAAAGAGTAGAAAACCAAAAAGAATGAGTTGATAGTTTGGCATCTGAGTAGAAGTGCAGAAACGATAAGAACACTAAAGAGACTGAAGATTAATTAAGAGATAGAGTTTTGCAGAACTTGAACCTTTATAAAATTCATTCGTTTTGGTAAAGATGAAGCAATTGCATTTTGCACATGCCGAAATAATGTAAACATGGGAAAAGCTCAGAAGCAAACTCAACTAATAAAAATAAAAATAACTAATATCAAATACATTTAATGGATCTCGGAAGTTGTAATTTAGCTTTTAAATTAATAGACTTTTTTTTAGTTTTGAAGGTCATGTGCCTTAAACCGTAAAGCATTGCACTTGCACAAAGAGTTATCAAATCTTTATCAATCCGTAGCACGAGATTTAATAAATATTGGCATCAATATATATTTTATAGGCTTAATTGTAGTTTTAGTCCTTCTATTTTAGTTGAATCGCGAAAATAGTTCTCCTATTTTATTTCTCCCCAGTTTTAGTCTCCTAAGCAGAATTTTGGTTCAAAACTTAATGAAATTTCATTTTTTTTGTATTTATTTAAGTCACACCATGCCTCAAGATCTCATTTGTAACAATTGTACCCAGAATATATAGTTATAAATTGTGTAGTACGGCTTTAAAAAAATGAAATTTCATCAAATTTTGGACCAAAATTCTGTTTGGGGAACTAAACTTGGGGAGAAACAAAATGGAGGGACTACTTTCGCGATTCAGTTAAAATAGGGGGACCAAAACTGCAATTAAACCTTTTATAAATATTATTTGTATAAATTATTAAAAATATAATTATCTTTTCATAAATATTAATTTTGCTATAATATTTATTAATATATCATATTAAAAATTACAAATATTACTACTATATTATTTTTAGTACAACCACAAACATTTTACTACAATATTATTTTTAATTCGACCGCAGTTCAATCAAATAGGCATTCTTTTTCTCATTCATCTTCCTGAATAGTTATATTTGACAAGTGAAGTGTAGGAAACTTTCTACATTAACTCTAAACTTCTCAATCATTATCTAAAATCTCATTCCTCTCTAACACTCATCATCGTCCTCATCTTTTAAGATCATGTTAAAAACAAAGGCAACTGCAAAGAGAACCCCCATGAACTCTCAACCCAACCCATCCTTTTCAAGCATTCCAACCTCAACACTCAATGTTATATTACAAAAGTACAAGGTAAATGATTACATTTATAGAGAAAACAACAAATATTAAAAAGAATCGTATTAACTATGAATAGACCAAATAAGTTCTACCATACAAATAGTATATATATATATATATATATATATATATACTATTTATTAACAATTTAATTATTACTTTAGATAAATATACATTATTTTCATTTAAATTCTTTGACATTTTACTATATTTATGTGTTTCTAATAATTTATCAATTTTTTGATGTATTTTATTATCTTATAGTTGATAACATAGAATATACAACGCTATCACGCTACTTTAATAAGTACTTAATTGGCCTAAAAACAATGACATTTTCCTCTACTTTAGTGTAGTTCTGTATTTTGTTGTTTTTAGAATATGGAGTTGCTCATTTATTGATGACCTTTAATGTTATATGTGTTTGTTTGGTTATGTGGTTTTATGATGACAAGAAAAGAAGAGATGTGAAGTTAAAAGCACTAGGCCACTAACCCAACATAATTTTAAGAGCAGGAGTTTCTTGAACCTTGAAAGACGGGGTATGCAGATTTTTGTTCTTATCACTATAAGGCAGAAAAGAATATATATTATTAGGTTCTAATGTAAGATTTTGTAGATAGATGTCTATCTTTTGTATACTCTATGTTCTAAATGTATTTTGTATAAAATTATAATTGTGTATGAAAGTTTTATAATCTATGTCAAACTGTATTTTGTATATATAATTAAGATTGTGTATGAAATTTTGGTTGGTATTATATTCCATATATGCATATATATAAGGATGAACAATTTTATTTTTCTTTTAAAAAAAATAGACTTTTTAAGTTGGTTGAGGTGTAACTAACTTAATAAAGACTGATTTTTTAAGTTGTTTGTTTTTAAGTCTAATACAAAACAGATATAATAAGTTATTTTTAAGTCCTGCTTTTTTTCCCTCATTCTGCTTCCTCCTCTTCCCTGCCATTCTTCTTTATTTCCTTAGAAAAAATAATAATAACATAGTTTGTTGGTAGTTTAAAAAAAAATAAATACAAATCTCCATTTTTTGTCAAGATTAAAACCCTTTTTGAAAAAACTATTTGAAGACAAAAAATTTCCCTCTTCATTGTAAAGCTTTAATGAAAACTTATTTGAGGTAAACTTTCTTTTCTTTTCCCCATTTACATGAAAACTTTCTTCTTTTTTTTATTTTGGTGTTTGTGTTAGATATAATTGATAAGATTTTTTAGAGTGTTTGTTACACATTTCTTGTCCACTAAATAAGTGATTTCCTTCATGTGCTATTAATCATTTTTCATGCTTGTGTTGTTGTTGTTATTGGTGCTTTGAAAATCCATTAAATAAATTTGTTGATGTTGTTAGTAGTGTTTAAAAAAAAATTGATTTTTGATGTGTTTTAGTTATTTAATGAATTGTTTTTAAATAAATGAGTTAGCACTGAAGTTGAAATTTTACAAGAAAATTTAGAGTTGTAAAAGTTATGAAAAAGTTCAAATTTTAACTAAGTTAAAGAGTTTGAGCAAAAGTTAAATTGAAAGTAAAATGTTTAGAGTTAAAAATGTTACTATTTTAATTACTTTTGGACTGAGTTTATAGAAGAAGTTTAGAGTATTTTATTAAGTCAAGTTTTTGTGCTCTAATGGTTGAAATGATAGAACTTGAAAGATAAAAAGATTTTCTTCCATAAAGATTTGAACTGTCGAGTGTGTGTATGTGTGATTTGGAAAATATTCATTTTTATTTAGTTTTAAATAAATAATGTATCAGTTTGTTTTAAAAAAATTGTGTCAAAGAGATATAATTTTGGAATTATGATATAGTTGGATGAATTTTGGATGAAGTAAAGTATGAAATTTTATATTATATTTGAGATCCATCAATTTGTCTAAATGTCTTACAAGACTTTTGATTGAAGATAACATCGTAGCTATTATCACTTAATTGAATTAACTGACCAAAGTATTGAAAATGCTTTTGGTTGTTTCTTTATTGTTGCACTTTTTGAACTCTTTAAAAATGACAGCATTCATCATAAAGGTTTTGGCAGAAAGATGTATCTTATATTGTTTCTTTTTATCAACGTTGAGTATTTTTCTAGATATTTCAACATTAACATCTTTGAGAGCCTCAACCATCTTTGATTATCTTTATAACACCTCAAATTTTATAATAAACTACTTTATTTATTAAATAGAATTTTAAAGAATTAATCTAATATTAATAGTGCTTTAGAATATATGTTGATAAATATTGTAATTAGTTTTTTTTCTATATGTTGAAATCATTTTATATTTATTTGATTTAATGAATAATACAAATTACAAAAATTATGTTTAATTATTTTATGATTAAATAAATTTTTAATTCCTATAAAATTGATGCATTTCACTTTTAATTCATATAAAATATTTTCGATACTTTTTTAATACATACAAATATTATCATATATGAAAATGATCTTTGGTGTTAAGTCAATTTGAATTGCCACTTGTCACTAATGGATTGCCATATGTCACGTCCATTTGGCTTATTTTTGACTTATTTTTTAGTTTGTTTTTATTAATTAATGGTTGTATACACGTGCGTTGCACGGATAAGTTTTTAAAAATTAAGTTAAAAGGAAAATATTTACTACATACAAAAGGCTTCAATACAAAAATTCTTTAAAGTTTAAATTAACACTGCATCATCAATAGTTCAAATATGAAAAAAAAAAAATTAATTATTTTCTTTTATATTTGATGGACTCTTTCAATTGTAGACCCAATTAAATATCACATGTAAAAATTTCAAAATATAAAAAATGATATAATTTATAACATATGTCTATCGAAATAATTTTTATCAAATACATAGATAAACATAAATATAAATCATAAACTTAAAATGAGTAATAAGTAACAAAATAAAATATAGTAATATGAATCAGTATTATAATTAACTAAAATATTACAAATAATAATAGTCAAATACTTTATATCCAAAATTAGTGATAAATGTTATTACAGATTACTACGCGAAAAATGTTATTTTACAATGCTTTTTTTAAGTCATTTACAACGTTTTTTCAAAAAATTAAGCGTTCTAGTGTCCAGCGCTGTAAATCTGTTCTAAAAGTGTGCTGCTTGTGGTATTAGTTTTACAGCGCTTTTTAAAAAAAGCGTTGTAATAAGTGAATTCATTTATTTCAATTAGATCTCTTTCTAGGATTATATCAACAATCTCCTTCATAAATCGTAATATACATTATCCGCAGTCTATGTTGTTAGTTTGACGAGAGTACTATAAAATAAAACATATAAGACAATAAATATTTGTGCATTGATTGTTAATGAAATTTTAAAGGCATATATTTCAAACCTTTATTCGAATCCATGTGATTTATTTGATTTTTGCTTCGATACTGTAGCACCCATTTGAGCTCAGAAAACTTGTAAAGCACTATCAAATAAATATGATTATTAGCATTGACAAACACATTATATATATATATATATGTAAAAAAATGAATAAATTAATACAATACCTGAAGAGTGCAAAGAAATACGTAAAGTTCGTAGGGCTATGGTTCCGTTTAAGAATGAACAGCGAGAATGCACAAAATTACGAACGGTTCGTATGACAGAGTAGGGTTCGGAATGAGAAGAGTACGTAATAATGTTCGTAGGGATAGTAACAAATATATAGATGATTTGCAATGGAGATGGTTAACAATATGATTCGTAGGGACAATAGGGTTCGCAATGAGAAGGATAATGAAGAGGAGAAGTACACTTAAGCGTAGTGAAGTTTATGTAATAGAGAGGAAACTGAAACGATTTACTGTTATATATAAAATCCTATTACAACGCTTTTTTAAAGAGCGCTGTAAAAGACCTCTTTATTTTATTTTTTAAAAGCTTATTACAGCGATTTTTTAAAAAGCGCTCTAAAAGACCTCCTTATATTATTTTTTAAAAACCTATTACAACGCTTTTTAAAAAAGCGCTGTAACAGGCCTCTTTATTTTATTTTTTAAAAGCCTATTACAGCGCTTTTTTAAAGAGCGCGGTAAAAGACCTCTTTTTTTATTTTTTAAAAGTATATTACAGTGTTTTTTTAAAGAGCACTGTAAAAGAGCATTGTAAAAGACCTCTTTATTTTATTTTTTAAAAGCCTACTACAGCGCTCTTTAAAAAGAGCGCTGCAAAAGACCTCCTTATTTTATTTTTTAAAAGCCTATTACAGCGCTTTTTTAAAGAGCGCTGTAAAAGACCTCCTTATTTTATTTTTTAAAAGCCTATTACAACGCTTTTTTAAAGAGCGCCATAAAAGACCTCCTTATTTTATTTTTTAACAGCCTATTACAGCGTTTTTTTAAAGAGCGCTGTAAAAGACCTCCTTATTTTATTTTTTGAGAGCCTATTACATCGCTTTTTTAAAGAGCGCTGTAAAAGACCTCCTTATTTTATTTTTTGAAAGCCTATTACAGCGCTTTTTTATAGGCCTTTTAAAGCGCTTGTCCAAAAGCGCCGTAAAAGACCTCCTTATTTTTTTAAAAGCCTTTTACAGCGCTTTTTCAAAAAGCTCTCTAATAGGTCATTTAATTATGTCAAAGCGCAATACTTATACAACGCTTGTCAAAACAGCGCTGTTGTATCCTCCGTTATTTTTAAAATATCATACAACAGCGCTTGTATTTAATAAGCGCTATAAAAGACACGCTATAAAATGTCATTTTTTGGCGTAGTGGATATACTAATTAATGTTATAATGTATATCAGTCAGATCTAGAGCACAATATTCGTACTCCAAAAATCAGCTTTGCAAGCCACCCTTGTGAAATGTATGTTTAGAGTTTGAGTTACACATGTTGCTTCCTAAAACAAATTTGATAAAATCTATTAGGAAATTGATGTATTAAGACTTGTAATTGACACATTGTTCAGATGTATTGGTGCTGTTTAATTCCTATGTGTGCTTTCTTTATGAATAAAATGAAAAGGAGCAACAACTGGATTCGAAATCGGACCATAGGTGAAAAAGAGGTATTGATCAACCACCAGACGATGAACGTTATTTGTATATATCTTTTCACAAACTAAATAGTTGAACATAGAGTTATGCCTCTTTATCAAGCGACATTATTTTTCTATGAATTGTGTCATTTTGGACAAAATGGAATACGAACAATTGGCGGTTGCTATCCACTTTGTCTCATCCATTTTATATTATAAGTCATTATATTCTTCTCTAATGCATGAGTGAAGTATAGGAAACATTCTATTCACTACAAGAAAAACCCTATTTTGTGGCCAGCTTTATAAATATTTTGTGGCCGAATAAAACCCTCACAAATTAGTGACCGAAAAAGCCCTCACAAGGCCAAAATTGAAATTGGTCTTTTTTTGTGGCTGAAAAAGCCCTCACAAATTTTTAAATATTTAACTGGATTTTATGGCTGCCTAAGCCCTCACAAAATCACATTGTGATTTTGTGAGGGCTTAGGCAGCCACAAAATCCAGTTAAATATTTAAGGAATTTGTGAGGGCTTTTACAGCGATAAAAAATGAATTTTGTGAGGGCCAAATCCGTCACAAAGGAGTGACGTGACTAGGGAGTTTGTGGCGGCATAAGCCGTCACAAAGGATTGTGCACGTGGCGTTTGTGGTTGCAAAGGCCGCCATAAAGGACGCCTAAATCCAGCTGGATTTTGTGGCCGCTTAGGCCATCACAAATGGCATTAAAGCTGGATTTTGTGGCTGCTTTGGCCGCCACAAATGCCCAAGGTGACCCTATATATATTTTTCTCCCCTCCTCCTTCATTTATTCACATACAACTTCTCACTAAAACTTCATTCTAACTATTCTCTCCTCCTTCTCTCTACACAAAATTACTCTTCTTCATTTAAATTTTGTAAGTATAAATTATAATTTAAATTAATGTTTAATTATAATTATAAATTTATTATTAATAATTAAAAATTTAAATATTTTATTTTTAATAATTTAAATGTTTTTTATTAATTTAAATATTTTATTATTTAAATTAATCTTTAATTTAATTATTAATCTTTATTTTTAATTTAAATATTTTATTTTAAATTTTTAATTATATTAAGATTAGTTTATTATATATATATATATTAAATTTAATTTATAATTACATTATATTTCAAATTTAATTTAATTATAATTTAAATTTTAATACTATAATTATATTAATTTATTAAATATAATATTGTAATAAACTATTAATTTAGAATTCAAAATTAATTTATTAATTACGTTGGCATTTGTGGCGGCCAAAAGTCCTCACAAAGGTCCAGTCAGCAATCCTTTGTGGCGGCCAAAAGTCCTCACAAATTCAGCTTGGCATTTGTGGCGGCCAAAAGCCCTCACAAAGGTCCAGTCAGCATTCCTTTGTGGCGGCCAAAAGCCCACACAAACGTCCAATCAGGCAAATTCAGCCTGTCCTTTGTGGCGGCCTATGCCCTCACAAAGGCAGACTTTTGTGGCTGCAAAAGCCCTCACAAATGCCAACGTGTTTCAGCTCCTTTGTGGCTGCAAAAGCCCTCACAAAATTTTGTGACCAACTTCTTTGTGGCTGCCAAAAGCCCTCACAAAAGCCACATTTGTGGCTGTTTTTTTCCCTTTGTGAGGGCTTTTGGCCCTCACAAAATTGATGAATTTTTGTAGTGATTGTAACATACTATTGAAAGATACTCTTGGTGTGTTAATAAAATTCATATCAAGATTTTTAAAGTACCTAAAGGGGATTCACTGTTCATCCTATTGACATTGATTGGTAGGGGCGAATCGAACCTAAAGGCTAGTGTACATGCTTTGGAATTTGTTACATATAATCTTTATCAACAACTTCATTATTAAAGTCTTACAACAATAGACACCAACGGATCCAACAAAAATTACTCAACTAATTATTTTATTAGAAATTTTTATTAGCGCTGTCATCAAGTTCCAAAATTACTCTATGTATAAAAAACATTCAAAGGTTTAACAATGTCATCAACTGAAATTCAATATGTTCTTGTAACATGTATTTGAAAAATCCTTTAACTACTTATAACAACATTGAGAGTCAATATAGAAAAATTATGTAGATGTGCATCTATAAAATATAAAAATAAAAAAATGAAAAGAAATTTTATATTGCCTATCCATTTCATTCGTGAGAATGTTGCAATAAAAAAAAAAAGGTAGTTTATTCTATTTGATTGTAATAATAAGGGATAATATTAATATTTTGAGTAGTGATGTTTATTTATAGGAATGGAATAGCTTAAACTATTATTTTGATTTTATATAGTTTATGAAATTTGAAAATAGTTTTACCCGCTTATTTAAGTGATCTTCTTCTCTCCATTTCGAATTGGCCTGTAAAATGTATTTTAAAAATATTACTATTAAATACATTTTGGTTTAGGGCGTTACAATGTTCTAGAGTTTAGAATCATTTGAGATGTAGAAGCTTTTCAATATGCCGTTCCAATATTCAAACCTTTCTCCACCAAACATAGGAGCCATGTTAACATTTTCGTTTGTAGCATGTGTAGTATCCAAATTTTGTCCAACCAATTAAAAATAATCCTAAAAATAAATAATAATATGTTTAATAAATATTTTACACTTATTATTATTATTATTATTAAATTTAAAAAATCATCATTTTATAAATCAATATTGAGTCCATATTTACATGAATTCCCATTACATCATATTTAGCGTCCAAAATAAAAAGTACTCATTTTTTCCTCTTGTTGCAAGCAGCGCCTCAACGTCTCCTTCCCTTTTTTTACTAAGCTTCCTATTTTTTCTTCTTTTTTACTAATAAGACTATAATATTCACTAAGAATACAAAAATAAAAATTCAAGTTACTCTTTTCTGTTTCCATCTCCACCTAATCTCATAATATACAAAATTATAGAAAAATCAGGCCTCAACTTATCTCATGGACACAAAGATTCATCCTTGTAGCCTATAAATTGAGAACAAAAAAGTCAAACAAAAAGGTTTTTTTTTTCTTTCAGAAAATCATAACATAGAAAAAGAGAGAATTTTGGTTGAAAAGAAAACAAAACGAACCTTGTTTTTTTTTTCAATACATCCAGGAAATGCATTCCACTATGAAAACAAAAATTCAGAAACATAAAAGATAAAAATCAAACCCATTTTCATATCTCATTAGAGAAACTCTTTCAATTAGAATATTCAACAAAAATCAAAGAAAAGTAGAATAAAGAAGATGAATCGTAACTGTCGCCACCATCTCCAACTAATCGTGTACCCAACTCCGCTAACCGACCAATGTTCAACTGTCTAACACAGCCATAAACCATTGCCTTCTTCTTCGTTTCCCCATGTTCATAGAATTTGGGCACATGTTTCTAACTTTTTAGTTTGGTATTTTAAAAGTTCTTTATAGCTTAGGTCATAATTTTATTATTTGCATTTTGACTTTTGTTCGCTCTGTAGGTCATAACTTGAGCTCTAGATATCGGATTGGCGCATATGAGCAGTCGTTGGAAAACTAAAAATCATAGCTACAACTTTTGTTGAGGAAGAACAGGTCAATTCCGAACTTTACTAAATCTAAATTGCAGATTTCGTAATCTCGACTTTTGTAATAATTTTAAATTGCGGGTTACTTATTTTTTTAAACCCTAAACCTAAAGCCCAATATCGAGTACTATATATTGGTAGTATTGTTTCTTTTCTACGAAACAAAATTTTAGGATTCAAATTGCTACAAGAAATAAATAGTTTTTATTTTAATTTCATAGAAGACTAATTTTATCATTCAATTATTTTTTATCAACAACTTGAGATTCATGTTACACTGCCAGTTTCGATTCATCATTCTATTCTTTTTTATTTGATTATATTGATATTCTGATTGCTTAAATTTAATTTCAATATGATCAATTCAATTTATTTGACATAAGTTGGTTTCAGTTTCTAATTTAAATCAATTATAAATTTGCGACGCGTGATCATTAATTGTAATATTTTGATGATTGTGATGCTTAATCCAATCAAAAAAACTGAATTCACATAGAATTGATTACACTTGTTTGATCAATTCTATAGTCAAATAAGAATTGAATCACAAATTAGAAATTAATCTCATTAATAGAATTTGTGATAGGTCTGAAACTCGAATACGTGGATTAATCATTTTGCTCATCTGTTAAATCAAAAATCTAAAAAAAATCCCTTTTTAATTTCATTTTTCAATTTGGTTATAATTATTATATTAGAAGTCCTTACGAAACGATTTGAGTTACTACCTCTATTTAAATTTTATTAATTGTATTTGACCCTCTTTTGTGTTTTCTCTCTCACACTCTCCTTCACGTATGAAAACCATATAAATGTTGGGTATTGGGCTCCCTTCCTATGTGGAGAAAGACCCAAATATTGTAGTCCATGTGTCTCACTTATTTAAGTGGAGAGTGGTCTAATTAGGGTTAGAAGAGAGACTATTTTGATAGGAAAGAAAACCACCAAAAGAGAAAAGAGAAGAGAAACCCTATTCTCGATTTTGTTAAATGAGGCTCAGAAAAGCATCAATTGCGCATTTGTTAACCGTTGGATCGAGCTGATTTTTGGACAGAAGGTTCACAACATTTAGGTCTTCGTTTTCAACAGTTGGATCTGCGACACGACGACTGGAGGTGGAGAAATTGTGCTCGCACAACAGCAGGTTTTTGGGTGTTTTTCTTCTTCTTGTTTTCATTTGTAGGCTTTATTGCTTTCTTGTTTTGGCTGGTTGTAGGAACACTCTATGCATCATTTTGAGACTTTCTTGCACCCTTATTTGATTATATTGGAGCTATTTCATTGGTCTGGACGACCCGTGGTTTTTACCCTTGCATTGAGGGGTTTTCCATAATAAAATATTGGTGTTCATTATGCTCTTTTATTTTGATTAATTTGTTGTCATATATTTGTCGTTGCTACTCATGAGTTCTTGCAAGTTGGAGGAATTTTATATCTGCGGTATATTACTTGTTATTGTGTTTATTCCCATCAAAGTGGCATCAGAGCTCTTTGTTGAAGGGATTTGAATTGCTTGAACGATGGAGGCAAATATGAATATAAAGATGGTATGCTTGAATGGTAGTAATTACCATCTGTGGAAGGGAAAGATGAAAGATTTTTTAATTTTGAAGAAAATGAATCTTCCTATTTTTTTTCTAAAAATTCGGTTGATATATCTATGGAAGAATGGGATTTTGAACATCAACAGGTATGTGGTTTTGTTAGGCAATATGTAGAAGATAATGTTTATAATCGTATTGCTAATGAGACAGATGCAAAAACTATGTGGGATAAGATAGAGACTTTATTTGCCTTTAAATCAAGGAATAATAAATTATTATTATTGAATAGTTTCATAAATTTGAAGTATGATGAGGGAATGTCTATTTCAGACCACTAGAGTGAATTTCAGGGGCTCCTTGATCAAATGTCTGGAATGAGTATCAAGTTTGAATATGAGCTATTGAGGCTATTTTTACTGTTATCTTTACCAAAATCTTGGGAGACATTTCGGGTTTCTATAATGAGTTCAGTTCTTAATGGTGTTGTTTCTTTGGAAACGGCTAAGGGTGGTGTTTTGAATGAGGGGATGAAAAGGAAGGCACAAGTTCTTCATCTCAATTTAAAATTCTTGTCATTGAAAATAGGGGAAAAGACAGAAAAAAGAACCGAAGGGTGGTAGAGAAAATAATAGAAGCAAGTCCAAGTCTAGATACAAAAATATGGAGTGTCATTAATGTTATAGAACAGGACACATACATAAGAATTGTTTTCTGTGAAAAAAGGAGAACAATGGCAAGAAGGGTAAGAAGAAACAAAGGGGTCGTAATGACGATAGTGATGATGACCGTGTTACTACTGCTACTAGTGATGATCTTGTTATTCTTCGTGACTATGAGTCAATTAATCTTGTATTTGATGAGAGCATGTGGATAATTGATAGTGGTGCTACACTACATGTTACACCAAGGAATGAGTTCTTCACATCTTATACTTCAGGTGACTTTGGAGTTTTGAAGATGGGTAATGATGGTGTATCTAAGGTAATTGGTGTTGGTGATGTGTGCTTGCAAACCAACATGGGAATTCAATTATTGCTTAAAGGAGTCAAACATGCTCCAGATGTTTGATTCAATTTGATCTTTGTGCATATGCTTGATGAAAGTGGTATTGATAATCATTTTGCTTTTGGAAAGTGGAAAATCAGTAAAGGTAACTTGGTTGTGGCTAGAGGAAAGAAAATTAGTAAACTGTAATGGACAAAAGCTTTGGTTGCAAAAGACAATGTGAATGTCGTCGATATGGAATCATCTTTGTGGCACGGAAGGCTTAGTCATATTAGTGAAAAGGTGTTAAATTGCCTAGTAAGAAAGGATGTGCTTCCAGGATTGAAGAATGTAGATTAGGAGAAATGTTATCATTGCATGATCAGTGAGCAAACTAGAGTATCCTTCAAAAGGTATCCTCCCTCTAGAAAGTCAGAGTTGCTTCAGTTGGTGCATTATGACGTATGTGGCCGTTTAAAGGTAAAATCTTTTAGTGGTGCATTTTATTTTGTTACTTTTATTGATGACTGTTCTAGGAAACTATGAGTTTATGTTCTGAAGACAAAAGACCAAGTGTTGGAGAAATTCAAAAAAATTCATGCTTTGGTTGAGAGGCAGACAGGAAAGAAATTGAAACGTGTTCGTATTGATAATGGTGGTGAGTATTGTGGACCCTTTGATGTCTATTGCAAACAACATGACACAGAACTTGAAAAGACTCCTCCTAAAACTCCTCTATTGAATGGTTTAGCAAAGAGAATAAATCAGACACTTGTTGAGGGAGTGAGGTGTATGCTCTCTAAAGCTAAGTTGCCTAAACATTATTGGGGTGAGGCACTATACACGGCGGTGCATGTTATTAATCTCACTCCTACTTTCATTTTGAATAATGAGGTACCAAACAAGGTATGGTTTGGCAAGAATGTCAAGTATGATCGCTTGAGAGTCTTTGGTTGCAAGGCTTTTGTGCATGTTTTGAAGGATGAAAGATTCAAGTTGGATGCAAAGTCAAAGCAGTTTATCTTCATCGATTATGGTGAGGATGAATTTGGCTACAAGTTGTATGATCCTATAAACAAAAAGTTTATTAGAAGTTGTGATATAGTGTTCATGGAAGACCAAACTATTGAAGACATTGATAAGGTGGAGAGGACTACACTTGAGAGAAATAGCGTCTTAGTTGATGGTGATCCAGTTCGGTCACTAGTTCCCGATTTGGATACTATTGATGGTATTGTTGAGAATGATGAACCACATGATTGTGTTGATGATCATTAACTTAGAGATGAGGTAAATATTCCAACTAGTGAAGATCATGAGTTGTCACACGATGAGAATCTAAGTGATGCTTCTGAATCATCTCTAACCCAACTCAGGAGGTCTAAGAGGCAGAGACAACCATCTACAAGGTATGGTTTTACCGAGTATGTGAATTTGACTGAATAAGGGGAACCTGAGTGTTTTCAAGAGGCCATGAAGAGTGAAGAAAGTCAAAAGTGGTTAGATGCAATGCATGATGAGATGAAATCCTTGTATGATAATCACACTTATGATTTGGTGAAATTGCCAATAGGCAAAACGGCTTTAGAAAACAGGTGGATCTATAAATTAAAAATTGAGAGTAACTCCAGGCTTCCAAGGTATAAAGCCAAATTAGTGGTGAAAGGTTTCCGTCAAAGAAAGGGTGTTGATTTTAATAAGATTCTCTCACTTGAGGTAAAAATGTCATCAATTAGAACCGTGTTGAGTTTGGCAGCTACTCTTGACTTAGAGGTAGAGAAAGTGGATGTAAAAACGGCTTTCCATCATGGTAATTTGGAGGAAGAAATTTACATGAAGCAACCTGATGGTTTTCTTGTTGAAGGCAAGGAAGACTATGTGCAGACTAAGAAAGAGTCTATATGGTTTGAAGCAAGCTTCAAGGTAGTGGTACAAAAAGTTTGAGTCTGTTATGTGTGGCCAAGGATACATGAAGACTACTTCTAACCATTGTGTCTTTGTTAGAAAATTTTCTAACGATGATTTCATTATCCTGTTAATATATGTTGATGACATACTTATTGTTGGGAAAAATATTTTCAAGATTGACAAGTTAAAGAAGTAGTTGGGCGAGTCCTTTGCTATGAAAGACATGGGAGCAGCTAAATAGATTCTTGGCATTAGAATAATGTGTAACAGAAAGGAGAAGAAACTTTGGATGTCACAAGAACACTATATTGAGAAAGTGTTGCAAAGGTTACAAATGGAAAACTCTAAGGTTGTAAGTACTCCTCTTGCTGCTCACTTTAAGTTGAGTTCTAAACAAAGTCCTTCTAGTGAAGACGGGAAAAGAGACATGGAACGACTTCCTTATGCTTATGTTGTCGGTAGTTTGATGTATGCGATGGTGTGTACAAGACTAAATATTGTGCATTTTGTTGGTACAGTTAGTAGATTTTTGTCAAATTCGGGTAGAGAGCATTGGAATGATGTAAAATGGATTTTGAGGTATCTTCGTTGTACTACATGTATGAGGCTTTGTTTTAGAGGTGACAAACCTATTTTGGTGGGATACTCCAACTCATATATGGTTGGAGATATTGACTTATCAACTTCATGCTACATGATTAAATTTGTAGATGGAGTTGTGGCTTGGCAGTCTAGATTACAAAAATGTGTAGCATTGTCTACAATTGAGGCAAAGTTCATTGCCATTACTGAAGCATGAAAATAGTTGATTTGGTTGAAGAAATTCTTGAAGGAGCTTGGGTTTATTCAGGACAAATATGTATTATTTGTCGATAGTCAAAGTGCTATTCATCTTCGTAAGAATTCGACGTTTCATAGCAGGTCCAAATACATTGATGTGAGGTATCATTGGATACGTGATGTTTTCGAAGCTAAGTTGTTGGAATTGGTTAAAGTTCATACTGATTATCATGGTTCTGATATGTAGAAGTTGTAGCACAAAAGAATCCTATTAACAATGGGTAAAGAAAAGAGTCAAAGAAATCAAATTGCCTTTCTACAGTACACCCTTGAGTGATCAAGAAATACCCAAAACTATCTTTGTTACAAATGAAGAAATAGAAGAACTCAAAGCATCATTGTTAAATTCTGAAGAGGAGAAAAAAATCTACAATCAAAATTAGAAAGTCTCTCAAAAGAACAAGGACTTACAATCAAAAACACCTATAAGAATTGGTTTTTTGAGAGAAGTAACAAGAGGCTGAAAATGGAAAAGGAGAATAAAATTGACATACAAGATTGATTGAGAAGTGAAAATAGGAATTAGATGTGGGAAAGTAAGAAAGGAATGAAGCTATTGAAGAAGCCTATATGTGGAAAAATTGTGGACAAGATATGCAAGCTCTTAGAGGAATGTAAAAAAAGAGTTTGAAGATTGAAAGAAAAAACTTAAAAGATATGGTTGTTGAGTACGAGAGTCAAGTAAAAAATGAGAGGCTTTACAAGGAAGAAATTGAAGAACTACTGTCAAAACATCAAGATGCACTAAGAACATCAAGAGATCTATATAGAGCTGGTGGGTGAAAGATAGTGTTGGAAAGATTGCTTTTCAAAGTTGTCAATGCTAGCTAATCAAGCGATCATAAAAATTCATAAGCATCTAAGAGATATTGATGAAGTATTGATACGCTTCCAACCGTACCTACAATCAATTCACAACCACAAGTTCACTCACACTTTGGCCAATGGAACTCCTTAAATCCCCATACCACCCACATTTCCATGCTTCCAATGGTTGGTAAGTCTAGAATGGACATTCAAATTAAACGTCAACCACCTGACTCTAAGATACAAGTTATTGAAGATAAACTAAGAGCTGTAGAAGGAGGCAGTTACCTAGATCAAGTAATGCCTTTTATCTTTTCCTCGTTCCCGACATTCCTTGTACTGCAAAAATTCAAATTGTCAAATTTTGAGAAGTATAAAGGGACGACTTTCCCGAGAAAGTACTTGACCATGTATTGTACGAAAATTGCCTCTCATGCACATGACGATAATCATCTGGTTCACTTTTTCCAAGATAGTTTAAATACAGTAGCCCCAAGTTGGTTTACACATCTAGAAAGGTCTCACATTGACTCTGGGAAGGATTTGGCAGATTCTTTCTTGAAACAATGTAAGTATAACATTGATATGGCACCTGATAGAATATAGTTATGGAACACATTAAGGAGAGAAAATAAAATATTTAGAGAATATCCCCAAATATTGAGGCGATTGGCTGCTCAAGTAGAACCTCATTTATTAGACAAAGAAGTGGTAGTTATCTTCATGGATACCCTTCAATCATCTTTTTATGATATAATGATTGGAAGTGCATCATCAACATTTTCTAACATGGTCATTATAGGGGAAATAATATAAGTGGGATGAGGAATGGAAAATTTTTGTGTGTAATGAACAATGCAAAGAAACCTCTAATGGGGTTCTCAAAAAAGAAGGGAAGGCTTCCTCTCATCCACCCATAGATTCTCTTTGACTTGCAAATTTTCAGCCATTGTTACCCCAAATTCCCTATATGACCTACCCATTTGTTACTATAGCCTCACTAGTCCTATACATACAATTCAACCCTTTAAGGCTATCTTATTATCAGCCACCTCTTATCCAACCCCAAAATGGTACAATTCAAATTGTCATGCCTTAAAATCTAAAGTGCAAGAATTACTCGATGCAAATTGGTTGACCTTTAAAGAAGAAAAACCTAATGTCGAAAATAACCCTCTACAAGGCTATGTAATTTTTTTGTCAATGTTGTTGAGAAAAACGAAGATCAATATCTTGTTGAAAATATAGGAGAAGTAGAAACCCCATGAGAGTGATTTTTTTCCTGAAATGTTCTAGTTAAACTTGATTAATGTGGGTTGTAATGAGAGTGACATATGTTATTCTCACCCAAATGGTGAACACTCCAAAGATTGTGAAGAGTTCAAGAAGTTTCTTCAAAAATTGATGGACAGTCACATAATAGAGATAAGTCATACAAATGATGATAATCATGAATTAACCCTTGAGTTTCACATTGAGAGTAAAACAACATTCCCAAGACCCTTGGAGATCCTTTATAGCAAAAAGGATCTCAAGCCAACTACAAATGGACCAAAATCCATCATTATTCAAGTGTCAAATCATTTTCTTTACAAAAGCACAAATGTAGTAGTACCATGGAATTATGATATCACAGTTCACGTAGGCACTCACGAAGAAAACAAGTCAAGTGGTAGTTCTAGGTCCAAAGAAACTGAAGCATCCCGCTTATTCGAGAGAGTAACTAACAAAGTTCTAAACATAAAGATAGATATTCTATTTTTTTTTATAATATTAATTTAAATACTCATTTACTTTAAAATCAATTAATAACTTTTTCGATTGTATTTTCAAAAATAATGAATTAGAGTATTCGAAATTACAAAAGTAAATTTAATACATTAAACAAAAGAAATTCCTAAAGTCAAAACTCTTGACGTTTTACTATCCAAAAATAAATCCTAGTTGATCATAACTTTGGATGCTTGTGGAAAATTCGCCCAACAAGTCTAAGACCAATACAAAAGTATCTCGAAGCCTCCAACTACATGCTATTCTGCTTCCTCGCATTTCTCCTAGCGACATTATCACTCAAGTATCACTATATATGATGTCATGTCAAATGTAAGGGTCATCTCCAAATAACAAACCCAAACAAATCAACAAAAATGCACAACTCATATTTGTTAGACTATATGTCAATGCATGATTCTAGAATATCACATCCCCACAAGGGCGTCGTGGATGCTTCCAAGCAACACCACTAACGCAAAATTTGTGGGCTCCATCCAATTATGAACACACAATAATTATGGGATCCAACCAATTATGGGCGCACCATATAACTATAAATGCATGAATGTAGACACTTTTGTAGTAAATCATCAATATTATGTGAAATTAACTTATTAACGACAACATATTGGCACCTTCAGGATTAACCACAATATGTCAAGCACAATCATAATAACAACATATCATATAAGATTCATTTTCCACAATTTGAACATGTCAAGCACAACTATTATAACAATGTATCATTTAACATTTACTTTGAAGATTACACACAAATAGAACCAATAGACAACATCATAGTACATTTATATCACATATAATTCAAGTAGGAAAGCGAATTGAGTGATGTCTTTACCGTTATGAGTGTCGTTATTAAGGTTTTTACGTAGTGGTATTTGCTCCAAAATGTTACACCTTCACAAATTAATTTACTATTCACTTAGTGTCAAAATTCATCTTATCCCTAATTCCTATTAAACGTTTGGTGTTGGCTTAAGGTTTTAAGACATGCCATTTCTTTATATTTTTAAAAGATATAAATTCTCTAAAATTAGAAGCACACAAACAAAAAACAATAAAAAGAGATTTTGAGTTTATATTTAGTGTCTAATTGCAAATCCAATAAAATAAAGGAAAAATGTCATTTTTCAAATATTTATGTTGGACAAAAATTCTAATACATCATCAAGGATCCCTAAGACTTCCTTAGTTCACTTCCAAAACATTAACAATAAAATTTAACAACACTTCAACACAAAATTCATTTTAATTAATACAAAACATATTAACAATTCTATCATAAAATTATTTTTATTTTATAAATCAACACAACATCCACACAATTGTTATAACAACAACTTTAATAATTGTCATAAAAATCACAACTTTAACATTCTAAAAAATAATTATAACTACAACTTTCAGACTATTTATTATTTATGGAAACATTGTTATTTTTAACATCAATAAAGTTTCTAAAATTTCTTCAACACTCAAACTATAAAGACATAAAATTTTAACCAAATAAAAATTAGTTTTTAGCCAATAACAACTTATGTTGATTAAAACATAATCAGGCTTTATAACGATATTTACTGGATGAAAATAATAGGTTTTTATATCAATATCATAAGAAAATCAAGATCACTTCTAAGAAAATAAATTGCATATCACAATTTTATTTTTAAAACTGAAAAGGATTTTCCTAGACAATATTAATAGTAGTAGTAGTAATAATAATAATAATAATAATAATAATAATAATAATAATAAACACCATTTTTAAAATTATCCATCATCATAAAGTCATTTACGGAAATCAATTTTTTTGACTTGTAATAACATTAACAACTTTACCATAAAACTTAATTTATT
This sequence comes from Cicer judaicum, assembly GCA_037974835.1. NCBI lineage: Eukaryota > Viridiplantae > Streptophyta > Magnoliopsida > Fabales > Fabaceae > Cicer > Cicer judaicum. The sequence continues at coordinate 3,627,646 of JBBPBS010000233.1, read as the reverse complement.
TTTTTATCCAAAAGATCAATAATTTTGTTCTACTAACAATGAAAAATTGTTAAACAAAGTTAATATGATCGTAATTAAAGAGTTCTTGCTTGAGGGGATGAATCAGAAAACCTAAATATTTACTCCCCAAATTAATGTAATTTTATTTTTAACGTATTCTTTCTTTTCTATTATTATTATTATTGTTATTATTATAACCATTTATTTTTCAAATACTTAGCAAAATATTCAGTCAAATTAATTACATCATGTCATACACATATATAATTTTCAAAAATAAAAATTGAATAAAAAATATGATAATAATAATAACAACCACATTAGAAATTATAAAAAAGATGAGGGGTGTGGAGAGAAAGGCAAAGGAAAATAAGTTCTAAGTCATAATATAAAATACAAGAGGTTTGGAAAAAGGCAATGTCTGATGAGAAAGCAAATGAATTCTTGAAATTTATCAAATAAAGTGAATATAAAATGGTGAATTAGATAAATCAAACTCCTTCGAAGATATTCGTTAATTCCCTATTATTGAACTCTGAACCACATAGGGAGGCATTATTGAAAAATTTAAATGAGGCTCATGTTACTCATGATATCACTGTTGACCATGGAGTCATTTGTAACATCACTGCTAGTAGTTGTTTGAATTTCACCAACGATGAGTTACTAGTAGTAGGGACGATGCATATTAAAGTACTACACATCTTAGTGAAGTGTCATGATCATATCATCACAAGAGTGCTAGTTGACATTAGTTCATCATTGAATGTCATGCCTAAATCAAGACTCAAAATACTCTTTGTTGATGGACCCTATATGAAGCCTAGCTCTATGATAGTAAAACCATTTAATGGATCAAGGAGAAAGGTCATTGGTGACATTAACCTGTCAATTCATGTCAGACCACATTACTTTGAAATAACTTTCCAAGTAATGCATATCAAACCATTATATAGTTGTCTTTCGTGGAGACCATGGACGCTGTTGGACAAGTGATATTGTAACACCCTGATTTTTAATAGTGCGAGTGTATTTTTTTTTTTTTGTTGACACAAAGAAATACTTTTGGATAAAATATTTAAGTCATAACATAACGACAAATGTCAATAATATTTACAAACAGCGGAAATAGTTTTTGAAACAAAATCCGAAGTATTTAAATTGAAAAATACAACGGAGCTATTAGGCCTATCAGACATAGCTCATACCCTTGGAGTATTCTCGGCAGACACATGTATAAAAGCACTGCCCAAGAATCTCTTCTTTCCCCATGTCACATCAAAAAGTGGAACATGGACCCATCAAAAGAAAAGTCATCAGACAATTTAAGCATATATACAATCTTCCAAAATGAAATAAATACAATCACAAAAGAAAGACATATAGTCCTTATACAACCACCTAATCTGATCATGCTACAAAAACTACACAACCCGGAAGATTTCCACGCACCCCTCAAAATCCTCCTGACATAACTTCGATCAGGTATGACTAACTCCTTTCCCATCTCTAGGTACTAACCGGTACGATGATCCTGTTTCTCATCTGAGGGCAAAACCCAGATTTCAACAATAATTGTAAAGGTCACCAACCAAAAGTAACAAATATCACATAGTAAAATTCTTATATTTTCAAATGTTCAAAAGAACCTTTCGTCTTAGCATACTCCTTGAAAGGGTTTTCATATGTCCAAAAATGCATAAACGATGTTGAAAAATGAAGTTTTAACAAACTACAATGTCGTAGCTGAATACAACTGAGAATATGCATAATTTCACTTCTAAAATGGCTCTGAGTCAATCAACACTTCAATCATTAATATTATCAATTATGAACACATAATTAACACCAAAATAATCTCCACAAATTCACACCTCAATTACAAATCGAATATTCATAACATCAATTATGAACACATAAGTACATCAAAACTTAATCAACCCAACTTCACACATCTAAGCAATTACGACAAATCATAACAACAACCGAATATGTATATACAATCATCATAGTATAACAAACCTAAATCGTGTGCTAAGCACTTTAATGCAATGCGTATATGCCAAAATGCATGATTCTAGAATTCAAAACCAAAACCCTCCTCGAAGGGGCGTAAATCATAATTGTACCGCCTATCACAAACCACTACTAATTACCGAGGCACAATCTCTCACGGAACAACACAATTTACTAGCGTGCAGTCGCTCACAGACCAGCACGACACACAAGAGTACCGTCGCTCACAAACCAACACGATTTTCTAGAGTGCAATCGCTCACAAATCAACACATTCTAGAGTGAAATCTCTCACAAATCAGCACCACATACAAGAGTGCAGTCGCTCACAGACTAGCACGATTTTCTAGAGTGCAAACAGTCACAGATCATCACATTCTAAAGTGCAATCTCTCACAGGTTAGCACAACATAGAAGAGTGTAGCCACTCACAGACCAGCACGATTTTCTAGAGTGCAATCGCTCACATATCAGCATATTCTAGAGTGCAATCTCTCACAGATCAACACAACATACAAGAGTGCAGTCGCTAACAGACCAGCACGATTTTCTAGAGTACAATCGCTCACAGATCAGCATATTCTAGAGTGCAATCTCTAACATATCAGCACAACATACAAGAGTGCAGTCGCTCACAAACTAGCACGATTTTCTAGAGTGCAATCGCTCACAGATTAGCACATTCTAAATTGCAATCTCTCACAGATCAGCACAACATACAAAAGTGCAGTCGCTCACCGACCAGCACGATTTTCTAGAGTGCAATCGCTCACAAATCAACACATTCTAGAGTGCAATCTCTCACAGATCAGCACGACGCGACAATTCCCGCAAGGATAAGATGAACCAACAATTCACATGGCATCATCACGTGGCCCATCACGGTCACCACTATCACCATGGTCCCATCGCGGTCACCATGTACTATAAAATGCATAAGGATACTCTGAATCTTTTCACACAATCATTAAGTAAATGCAGCTATTAAAAGATTCTCCATTTTCAATACGCATTTAACACTAATGATTTTTCATATACAACGCAGAGCATACTTAAACATATTTATTCACACCAATTTCAATTTCCATAAACACACATAAATCACATTTCCAAATTCAATCCACACAAATTGAATTAAATTCATTTTCCACCAACCCACACATAAATTGAATTAAATTCTCTTTCCACCAATCCATACATAAGTTTTTTCTCAAAAATTCATAATACAAATTATGAACACATCAATTTCACCAAACATGAGTCACTATAATTTTCAAACATTAATCACCCATATTTAATATCCAAAATTGTCAACCATAAATCACCACAACAACATTGATATATTAGAGTTCTCCCCACCGCTAACTCGATGCCAACGGTCTCGATTCCTTTTCGAGATTCAAGGAGCTAACTACAGAAACATGAATATTTATAACAATTTGTTCACAATAAAACTAATCCAAACACATCAAAATTCCCAAAATTAAATCTTTCTCACACACCAAACTTTTAAAACCAAATAATCTATATTATTTACATAAAACTAAATAAAACAAATATTGTCCAAATTTCACATACACATACTCGACTATTAAAGCACCAAAAATTTTGAGTTAATAAAATACTCTAAACTTTCTTTTTTCTTTTTAAACATAGTTCAAGAATAATTAAAAGAGTAACATTTTAAACTCTAATCATTTTTAATTTCAATCTATCTTTTTGCTCAAACTCTTTGCCTTAGTTAAAATTTTAACTTTTTCACAACTTTAACAATTCTAATTTTTTTTGTAAAATTTCAATTTCAGTTCAAACTTATTTATTTGAAAATAACTCATTACGTAACACAAACTCATCAAATTTAATTACTGCCAATTCACACCTAAATCACATCTAAAAAATTCATAATATTAATTATAAACATACAATTTACATCCAACATTAATCACTACAAAACACACCTTGAAACAAATCAAATTCAACTAATTCACACATAAAAAATATTAAATTCATTTTCAACAATTTTACACCTCAAATATATCAAATTTCTATTCCACAAAATCACAAATAATGTCCTAAATGCAAACAAAAAGTTTGGAAGGAGCCTTTACCTTAACGATAGCTCTAACACACGATTATGGTACCGTAATTAATTCTGGTAAAATTTAAGTTCGTGACGTTGCGCCGAAAACTATCTCACTAGCACCGTAGTGTGGCAATGAACAACTTTCTCTTCTGTCACTTCTCAAAACGAAGCTTAGATTTAGGAGAAAAGTGAAGGTTTTTGTGTTTGTGGATTTTAAAAACAAATAAAATTTAGAACAGAGAAGGAGGAAGAGAAGATCTCGCGTGACACAGGAGGAAAAGTTTATTTTTCAGCTTTCTGGAATCCTTTCTTTCATATATATATATATATATATATATATATATATATAATATTAAAATAATAATAATATATTATAATTAAAATCAATTAATAAATATTTAATTTTATAGATATTTTTAAAAATAAAACGTCATTACACATCACATCTCAAATTACTTTTTCAAAAAAAAAAATAATATTTATTATCGCCGCAACTCAATTGACAGATGAGTTTCTCAGCAATAAGTGACATTTTTAAAAAAAAACTACCCAATATTAAATTATTCGTAACATAATTAAATTATCCTTCGATAAATAACTTTAATCGGGTCTCCAAATATATATTAAAATATATATAAATATTAAACATATTATTAATTCTAATAAAATATATTTTTGATATTTAATTCACAAACTTAAATAAAATTGGCTAAGTGCCTCAACAATTCAACACAAAATACACTAAAATTTGCATAATTTAGAATTTAAAATTTAAGGGTCTTACATTACTACCCCTAAAATTAGTTTCGTCCTCAAAACTACGCGTTGATAAACAAATCATGGTGTTGGTCCCTCATTTGCATTCTCAATTTTCTCCACAACGCGTCTACTCGTTTCGCTTGAGGGTGTTTTGTGTTCCCAACAACAAAGATATTAAATTTTCCTCGCATTTCTGTCAAACTACAACTTGGATTCTATTTGAATCCTCTTCTTTGCATCATTTCTCACAACCTTTATTTTTTTTTTCTCTTTCCCACTATATATATATACACCAAATTACCATAATTCTCATCTTATTAAAAATTGAAATTGCTTCATTTCCAAATCCATGCATTCCATATCCAGCTATCCTCACAGTCCATGAAATCAGATCCTTTTTAGGAATCATATCAAAAACTATATGTGCTAGAACTAGCAATCCACACTTTGCATACATATCAACAAGTACACATGCTACATGCAAATCCAAAAAGTACCATCTTCTTAATATGTGTCCATGTATCTCTTTGTCTTTGTGTAAAGCTCTTAAGCCTGCACAAGCTGGAAGGACACAAGCCATTGTAATGTCATTAGGCTTTAATTGTTTTACCATGTCTGAAAAAAAATTCTAAAGCTCCATTGGGAAGTGAACTTTGTGAATAGCCTTCGATCATCGTATTACACGAGACAATGTCCGTAGCTAGAATTTGAGATAAAACTAAACGAGCTTCTTCCATGCTTCCACAGTTTGCGTACATATTCATGAGAGTGTTTGTAACAGGCAAATTTGAGACCAAGCTATTCTTTATAACATAATTGTGTACATCCCTTCCTTTATCCAAAGAGTTGCTACAGGCACAAGCATGAACAATGCTTGTGATAGTATAGATATTTGGTCTAACACCCTTGCTTTGCATTTCATTAAATAATCTAATAGCATCATCGTATAGACCTTCTCATACATAAGCGTCAATGATTGAAGTCCAAGAAACAATAGTTGTTTCACCCACCTTCACAAAAACTTTAGTTGCACCATTTAAATTACCACATTTTAAATACATGTCTAGTAAGGTATTGCCAAACACAACTTCTCCACTAAAGAAGCTTTCACTCCAAAAGCATGAAGAGCTCTACCAAGTGAAAGGTTTCCAATATTTTCACGAGTAACAAGTACACTAACCAATGTGGTCAAATCCACACCAATCCCCAAAAGCAGCATCTGAATGAAAACCTCAAGTCCATTTATGGAAAAAACATTCATAACACAACCATTTATCATAGAATTCTAGGAAACTAGGTCACTCAATTCATCAAACAAATTATGTGCACTATCAACTCTACCAAATTTAAAATAAGTTGCGATTAAAGAGTTGACAACAACAGTATTAGAACCAAACCTAATTTTAAAACATAGTGATGAACCCTTTTACATTCCTTTACCTTTCCCAATGTAGCAAAACACTTCAATACACAAGTAAATGTCTAAGAATCCCCAGTAGTTCCCGATTTCTGCATTTTTCTTAAAAAACCCAAACTTCCCCTATAATTACCAATCTTTGCATATTCAGACATCATAAGATTCCAAAGAAAACCATATCATTGAGAATCTCATCAAATATTTCTCTCTCTTAAACCAAATCACCACAATTCACATACATGAAGACTAGTTTTGCACCTAAAGCCCCTTTAATTAGAATATTGTTGGAAACGATAATGGAATGAACCTTTTTTCCATCTTCCAAAGATTTACACTCAGCACAAAGCTGCAAAACGGAATAGTAAGTATTCAACCCAAGTTCATATCCTTTTTACCTTATAAGCAATTCCATGGCGTTTCTGAGATCACCCATTTCGCATAACTTGCAAATTTTAGCATTATGGCAAGAGCCTAACGATATGCCTCAACAACCACTCTTGCCAAGATTCCACCACCCATCATAATCAAGTTTGCAAGAATCTTTGCAATCACCATAGTTCATCTCAATCACACACGAATTTTTATCAATCTCAGATACCCCTTTTGGTGCTTTAATCAATAACTTGCTCAACCCCAATTAATTAGGTTTAGCTATCAATCTTCTATTATCTCCTTTGAGACACGCAACATGAACTGAAGAATATATCAAAACACCTATCTCAAGTGTTTCCTCATTAACCAAATTACTTGAATTATAACTAGTCCCTTGATAGGCGTCGTGCAATTCATCATTGATTTTTCTTGGATCACCACCAATATTACGACCCTGAAGTACCATCTTCAACACATACACCAACCGTGTCACCCAAGCTATGTCTAGTTCCTACACCAGTTGCAGCTCCTTCAACCAAATGGTTCAATTTTTCACAAACCCCTTTATCAACATTATGCAACATTTCACTAGACCTGATAACTCAGACAACTCAACCCAACGCATGATCAGATAACAACTCCCAACTTACAAGTTGACCTACAATCTAACCAAAGCTCTGATACCACAATGTAACACCCCGATTTTTAACAGTGCGAGTGTATTTTTTTTTACACGAAGAAATAAAACAAATAAACAAACAAAGAAATACTTTTGGATAAAATATTTAAGTCATAACATAACGACAAAGGGCAACAATATTTACAAACAGCGGAAATAGTTTTTGAAATCAAATCCAAAGTATTTAATTAGCAAAATACAACGGGGCTATGAGACCAATAAGACATAGCTCATACCCTTGGAGTATTCTCGGCAGACACATGTATAAAAGCACTTCCCCTAGAATCTCTACTTTCCCCATGTCACATCAAAAATTGAAACATGGACCCATTAAAAGAAACATCATGAAACAGTTTAAGCATATATACAATCTTCCAAAAAGAAATAAATACAATCACAAAAGAAACACATCTAGTCCTTATACAACCACTTAATCTGATCATGGTACAAACACTACACAACCCGGGAGATCTCCACGCGCCTCGCAAGATCCTCCTGACACAACTTCGATCAGGTATGACTAACTCCTTTCCCATCTCCAGGGTGCTAACCGATAGGATGATCCTATTTCTCATCTGAGGGCAAAGCCCAAATTTCCACAATAATTATAAAGCTCACCAACCGAAATTAACAAATATCACATAGTAAAATTCTTATATTTTCAAATGCTCAAAAGAACCTTTCATATTAGAATACTGCTCGAAAGGGTTTTCATATGTCCAAAAATGCATAAACGATGTTGAAAAATGAAGTTTTAACAAACTACATTGTCGTAGCCAAATACAACTGAGAATATGCAGAATTTCAGTTCTAAAATGGCTCCGAGTCAATCAACACTTCAAACATTAATATTATCAATTATGAACACATAATTTACACCAAATTAATCTCCACAAATTCACACCTCAATTACACATCGAATATTCCTAACATCAATTATAAACACATAAGTACATCAAAACTTAATCAACCCAACTTCACACATCTAAGCAATTACGACAACTCAAAACAACTATCGAATATGTATATACAATCATCATAGTATAACAAACCTAAATCGTGTGCCAAGCACTTTAATGCAATGTGTATATGCCAAAATGCATGATTCCAGAATTCCAAACCAAAACCCTCCTCGAAGGGGCGTAAATCATAATTGTACCGCCTATCACAAACCAGTACTAATTACCGAGGTGCATTCTCTCACGGATCAGCATGATTTACTAGCGTGCAGTCGCTCATAGACCAGCACGACATACAAGAGTGCAGTCGATCACAGACCAACACGATTTTCTAGAGTGCAATTGCTCATAAATCAACACATTCTAGAGTGCAATCTCTCATAGATCAGCACGACATACAAGAGTGCAGTCGCTCACAGACAAGCACGATTTTCTAGAGTGTAATCGCTCACAGATCAGCATATTCTAGAGTGCAATCTCTCATAGATCAGCACAACATACAAGAGTGCAGTCGCTTACAGACCAACACAACTTTCTAGAGTGCAATCGCTCAGAGATTAGCACATTCTAGAGTGCAATCTCTCAAAGATCAGCACATCATATAAGAGTTCAGTCGCTCACAGACCAGAACGATTTTCTAGAGTGCAATCGCTCACAGATCAACACAACATACAAGAGTGTAGTCGCTCACAGACCAGCACGATTTTCTAGAGTGCAATCGCTCACAGATCAGCATATTCGAGAGTGCAATCTCTCACAGATCAGCACAGCATACAAGAGTGCAGTCGGTCACAGACCAACACAATTTTTTAGAGTACAATCGCTAAAAGATCAACACATTCTAGAGTGCAATCTCTCACAGATCAGCACGAGGCGACAATCCCGACAAGGATAAGATGAACCAACAATTCACATGGCATCTTCCCGTGGCCTATCACGGTCACCACTATCACCATGGTCCCATCGCGGTCACCATGTACTATAAAATGCATAAGCATACTTTGACTCTTTTAACACAATCATTAAGTAAATCCAACTATTAAAAGATTCTCCATTTTCAATACACATTTAACACTAATGATTTTTCATATACAACGCAGAGCATACTCAAATATATTTATTCACTCCAATTTCAATTTCCACAAACACACATAAATCACATTTCCAAATTCAATCCACACAAATTGAATTAAATTCATTTTCCACCAATCCACACATGAATTGATATAAATTCTCTTTCCACCAATCCACACATAAGTTTTTTCTCAAAAATCCATAATATTAATTATGAACACATCAATTTCTCCAAACATAAGCCACTATAATTTTCAAACATTAATCACCCATATTTAATCTCCAAAACTTTCAACGTTAAATCACCACAACAACATTAATATATGAGAGTTCTCCCCACCGCTAAGTCGGTGCCAACGGTCTCGATTCCTTTTCAAGACTCAAGGAGCTAACTACATAAACATGAATATTTATAACAATTTGTTCCCATTAAAACTAATACAAACACATCAAAATTTCCAAAATTAAATATTTCTCACATACCAAACTTTTAAAACGAAATAATCTATATTATTTACATAAAACGAAATAAAACAAATATTGTCCAAATTTTACATGCACATACTCGACTATTAAAGCACCGAAATTTTTGAGTTAATAAAATACTCTATACTTTTTTTTCTTTTTAACTCAGTTCAAGAGTAATTAAAAGAGTAACATTTTAAACTCTAATCATTTTTAATTTTGATCTATCTTTTTGCTCAAACTCTTTAACTTAGTTAAAATTTTAACTTTTTCACAACTTTAACTATTCTAATTTTTTTGTAAAATTTCAATTTCAGTTCGAACTCATTTATTTGAAAATAACTCATTATGTAACTAAAACTCATCAAATTTAATTACCGCCAATTCACACCTAACATTAATCAGTACAATTCACATCTCAAAAATTCATAATATTAATTATAAACATACAATTTACACCCAACATTAATCACTACAAAACACACCTCGAAACAAATCAAATTCAAATTCAACTAATTCACACATAAACAAATTAAATTCATTTTCCACTATTTTACACCTCAAATACATCAAATTTCTATTCCACAAAATCAAAAATAATATCGTAAATGCAAACTAAAAGTTTGGAAGGAGCCATAACCTTAACGATAGCTCTAACACGCGATTACGGTACCATAATCAATTGTGGTAAAATTTAAGTTCGTGAAGTCGCGTCGAAAACTAGCTCACTAGCACCGCAACATGGCAATGAGCAACTTTCTCTTCTGTCACTTCTCGAAACAAAGCTCAGATCTAGGAAAAAAGTGAAGGTTTTTGTGTTTGTGGATTTTGAAAACAAATAAAATTTAGAGAAGAGAAGGAGGAAGAAGAAGATCTCTTCGTGGCACAGGAGGAAAAGTTTGTTTTTCAGCTTTTTGGATTCCTTTCTTTTATATATATACATATATATATATATATATATATAATATATATAATATATTAAAATAATAATAATATATTATAATTAAAATCAACTAATAAATATCTAACTTTATAGATATTTTTAAAAATAAAACATCATTACACATCACTTCTCAAATTACTTTTCCAAAAAAAAAATATCTATTATCGTCACAACTCAATTGACAGATGAGTTTCTCAGCAATAAGTGAATTTTTAAAAAAACTGTCCAATATTAAATTATTTGTAATATAATTAAATTATCCTTCGAAAAATAACTTTAATCGGGTCTCAAAATATATATTCAAATATATATAAATATTAAACATATTATTAATTCTAATAAAATATATTTTTTATATTTAATTCACAAAATTAAATAAATTTGGCTAAGTGCCTCAACAATTCAACACAAAACACACTAAAATTTGCATAATTTAGAATTTAAAATCTAAAGGTCTTACAGACATCTACTTTGCATTAAAAGTTGAAGTTTATAGTAGACAACAAGTTGATAATAATATTTGTTGAGGAGGAAATGCTAATAAGCCATTTATCTTAGAGACTTCTTTACATGTATTGGAAATTTCAAATGTTCTCTTTGTGGGTGAAAGGTCTAGCATGAAGAAACCAAAATTGTCAACTACATTCTTTATGTCCGTAGAAGCCATGCTGAAAAAGGGGGGTTGTAATATTAGGGAAATTGTTGGAATCACTTGAGAAGAATGATAAATATGGGTTTGGATATATATCTACCAAGGTTGACAAGCATAAAATCACAAAAGACAAAAGAGAGAACAAGATGGCTCGTCTAGTAATTTTGAACCCCTAGTTAATCATATTGATGAGGATTGTAAAGATGATTATGAGTCTCCCCTTGAACTAACGCAACTAGTGGAACAAGAAAATTAGATGGTTTAGCTCCATCAATTTGAGAACTGAAAATGACAAAAAGGAAGTTAAAATTGGTGTCTCAATGAAAGAAAGTGAGCGAGAAAATTTGGTTAAACTTTTGTTTGACTATATGGACATCTTTGCATGGTTATATCAGGATATTCCTGGGTTTGATAATATAACATACTTAAACATAACTTACCACTCAAGCTTGAATGTACCCCTATTAAAAAGAAATTTAGAAGGATGACGTCTGACATGCCACTTAAAATTAGAGAAGAGGTTAAAAAGCAGTTTGATGCGGGTTTCTTAGCGGTGGCCAAGTATCCTCAATGGATGGCTAATATTGTCCCAGTTCCAAAGAAGGATGGGAAAGTTCAAATGTGTGTTGATTATCGGGATTTAAATAGAGCTAGTCTTAAAGATGAATTTCCATTGCCTCATATTGATGTCTTGGTGGATAACACTACTCAATATTGTGTATTCTCTTTTATGGATGGTTTCTCAAGGTACAACGAAATCAAGATGGCCCTTAAGGATATGGAGAAAAACACATTTATCACATAATGGAGAACATTTTTCTATAAACTAATGTCAAATATTCAAGAATGTTGGAGCAACTTACTAGAGGGCGATGATGACTTTGTTCTATGACATAATGCATAAGGAGATAGAGGTTTACGTGGACGACATGATTGCATTGTCTAGAACTGATGAAGACCATGCTGTTAACATTTAGAAGTTATTCACACGATTGAGGAAGTACAAAATTTGATTAAACCCAGCTAAATCCACTTTTGGTGTGACATCAAACAAGTTACTTAGATGTATTGTTAGCCAAAAAGGGATATAAGTAGATCCGGAGAAAGTACGAGCAATACATGAAATTCAATCTCCTGGCACAGAAAAAGTAGTTCATGGATTCTTGTTTAGATTAAATTATATTTCAAGGTTCAGATCACATCTCACTACAACATGCGAGCCAATTTTCAAATTGTTGCATAAAGATAAAAAATTTGAATGGAATGAGAATTGTCACGAGGCTTTTGAGAAGATTAATCAGTACTTTTTAAAACCTCCAATTTTGGTGCCTTATATTCTTAGAAAATTGTTTATTATGTACTTAGTAGTACTTGATGAGTCGATGGATTGTTTATTAGGACAACATGATGAATCTATTAAGAAGGAACACACCATTTTTTATTTGAGCAAGAAGTTCACTAGTTGTGAAACAAGGTATTCATTGCTAGAATGAACATGTTGTGGATTAGCATAGGCTACTCGTCAATAGAGACAATACATGTTATCCCATAATCAAAAACACATGAATCATGCATTTTACATTTATAATCTACCTATACTCAACAACTTTGTGTTGTACATTTATCTATAATGCACAATCGCATGAATCATGCATCTTATATTTATACTTTACTTATATTCAACAATCTTGTGTTATACATTTCTCATTCTTTGTGTTTTAACATTTGTCTTGCGAGTATCATATACATATCTTCCCTCTTTATTAATATTCTAAAATAGAGTCATATTTTGAAGATGATAATTTGTTCATTTATGTTGATCTACGCATCTATAATCAATATGAAGACAGCCATTTTTTCATTCTTATTTTTCTATGCACTAGTAACCAATTTGGAGATGATCAATTGTTCATTTATGGAAATCTACACATCGATAACCAACCACAAGATGATCATTTTGCTCATTTATGTCGATCTACGAATTGGTAAACGTTCTGAAGACAATCATTTTTTCATTCATGTCGATCTACGCATCGGTAACCAATCTAAAAATCATAATTTTTTTATTCCTATTGATCTACACATTAGTAACCAATTTAAAGAAAATTATTTTTATTCATGTCAATCTACGCACCAGTAATCAATCTAGACACAATCGTTTTCATTTTTGTTGATTTGTTTAGTTTTTTGTTGCATATCAAATAAACCGAAATAAATATTACATCACTTCCTCTTTAAAATTTTATGTCTTCTCCTTGTATATGCATTCGTGTTACTCCATTTACATTAAGAATTAATCTATTTCACAATTTATATAGGTACAAAATTTATATCCTTATATGTACTTATCTTTTACAAGCATAAAATGAAAATTATTGTTGTTGTTCATATTTTTTAGTAAAATATAATAAATAACGACAACTATAGTATTGTCCAACCAATTAAAAATAATTCCAAAAAATAAGTAATAATATATTTATAAAATATTTTGCACTGATTATTATTAAATATAAAAAATTGTCATTTTATAAAACAATGTTGAGTCCATATTTATATGGGCTCTCATTACATTACATTTAGCACTAAAAATAAAATAAAATAAAATAAAATAAAAACAAAAAAATTGTACTCTTTTTTTTTCTCTTGCTCCAAGAAGTACCCCAGCGCCTCTATCCCCTACTTTCCAGCTTTCTTATTTTTTTTTCTTCTTTTTTTTACTAATAAGACTATAATATTCACAAATAATGCAAACAAACAAAAAATACAGCCACTCTTTTCCCTTTCCACCACTGCACAATCCCATAATTTATGCCAAACAATAGAAAATTCATACTTAAATTTATATCATAGACACACAGATTCATCCTTGTAGCTTATAAATTGAGAAAGAAAAAAAATCAAATTATGAGGAGTATTTTTTATTTTTCTTTCAAAAAATCATAACATATCAAAATGGGGAATTTCGGTTGAAAACAACACAAAACAAAAAAAAAAATGGAAAGAGGTTTTTTTAACAAAAAGTTAGAAACTCATTAGCAACCTTGTTTTATTTATTTTTTCAATACATCTAGATAATGCATTTCCACTATGAAAACAAAAACTCAAACATAAAAAGATAAAAATTAAACCCATTTTAGTATATCATCAAAGCAACTCCTTCAATCAAAATATTGAACAAAATCAAAGAAATATAGACAAAGAAAAGAAAAAGAAAGAACAAGAACCATAATTGTCGCCACCATATTTGGTCGATCGTGTACCCAACACTGGTGACTGACCACCGTTCAACCACCCAACACAATCGAACAATATTGCCTTCTTATTCATCCTCCCATCACATATTTGAGTTAGTGAGTCGCTCTCCCTCTCTCGTGTTTGCTCTCTCTCACTCTCCCTCAAGATTCTCTCCTTTTTCTTTCTATTTTTTCTTTTTCTTCTTTTTTGTTCCTCTCCTTCTTGTGTGCAATTTTCTCTTCTTTCTCTTTTACTTTGGTTGTATCGGTTCAATCTATTTTATCTACATTGTTTATTTCTTTTAGTGGTTTCATCTATAATTAATTTTTTGTTAATTTAAATGAATCAAAATTTCTTAAAATGATTAATTTGATACTACATCTTTTTAATTCTTTGAGTTATTCAGACACAAATTTGGACAATTTAATAGTTTTAAAACTCCTTTTGTTTTAAATAAAATGAACTTTTAAAAAATTGATAAATTAGATGTGACATATTTTTAGTCTTTTAGGGCACAAATTGTGACAATTTAATAGTTCTAACACTCGTTTTTATGTATAAAATAATCTAAAATCAACTTTTAAATTTGATTAATTAGATGTGACATCTTTTTAGTCTTCCATTTTTTAGGACACGAGTTTTACAACTTGGTAGTTTTAAAGTTCCCCTTTCTATAACCAAAATAATAAAACTATTCTTAGATGGGTTAACTAGATGTGACTATTTTAGTCCTTGAGTTTTTAAGACACAAGTTGTATAACTTTAAAGTCTTAAAACTCGTAGTTTGGAATAATTATTCAAATCAAACAATCCAATTTTCTTTCATTTAAAAATTTATTTATGAACAAAAAAACACACTTTCCCTACTTTAAAAAAAACTTTGTTGGCGACTCCATTAAATTCGATAAATACTCGAAATTTTAAGTCGTGATAGCTTCATCACAAGTGTTAGTCATAAAAGAGAAAAGTATAGGATCTTTACTCAAACACAGTTAAGTGCTCAGTCTTGAGACCCAACTCTGATGCAAATTGAAGAGAAAAACACAAGAAATAGATATTTGAATTGTATTGATAAAGTTTTAAAAAAACTTTTTAAAAATGAATGATGAAATAATAAACATGATAATGCAAAAGCAAGTAGAAAGATAAAGAAAAGAAATACAAGTCAATTTATCTTGGTTCATCACTAATACGGTAGTTACGTCCAATCCCTTCACTCCAAGAGATTTAATCCACTAATCACCAAAAGTATAACACATTCACTAAACACCTACTAGTCAATCTGATTGTGTTCAAGTCTTCTCAACCTTCTAGCTTAGTATAGTAAAGCTATTGAGGGTAGCAGCCACTACAGAGCTTAGTTATAAAGAGTGGTTAAGATGATTTTCTATAAATAAACTCTAACAAGATAATGTTTACAAAGTATGCTCTCATAATATATTTTAGGTTTCGCAGTAATCTTAACTAATATAAGAATTATCATGAGTTTTTATGTATGACGGCAATAAGCTTCTCATATTTGTTTTGCATTGAACATCACGAGTCCTTTTATAGATATTTTTCAAGGCCATTATGGTTTCTAATTGTTGTTGTCTTTGCATGAAATCGACATGTAAAATAATGGCTTGTATGAAATCTCTAGAGATCTTGAATCGTCATTAAAAATTTGTTTGAATTCGTCTTCATAATTGATTCAACCTATCTTGATATAAATGACAAGATAATCAGAGGATGCCATTTGCAGAGCATGTCATGCATGTCTTCAGTCAAAGGATAAATCCAACATTGATGAGGAGAGGATTTTGGAATGTTGACTTCATCAAAGTTCTAGGCTCAAGAGTTTGACTTAACAAAGTTGACTTTCAATCATAATGTTGAGTTGATGTGTTCATTTTTAGATTCTACATAGGCACATTAAGAGCAGTGTGAACAACTTCTTCTGAGCATTGTCTTGATTTCCTTGTTTATCTTCTCTTTTCGTCGGATGATGTTCTTCAAAGATTTTAAAGTTCATGACATGGATCTATAGGCTTAGATAAATTCCTTGGTGCAATAAATTGATCCCACAAAATATTTTTTGTTGTCATCAAAACAATTAAGGGTCATTGTTCTTCAAACTAACTTGGTTATAACACATCATCCTAAAAATCAAGAAGTGTTCATCATCAATCTCATTAATTAAAAATCAATATATATTCGTTAATGACAATCAAGACATAATTGAAAAAAACAAATAAATTATTTATTAAGATTTGATTATGTTTTCAAGTCATACTAATGCATGTTCATCATAATTGAGGACATTCAAACATGAGGGCATTGAGAAGAGAATGTTTGGCACTACATGTACAAGGGACATCTCATTGCAAGCTCGCACATCCTATTTTACAGCTCATTACAAGTTGTCACTAATTGCCAACTAGATGATCAATTTCCTCTATCATGTTCATACAAAAAAGGATGTCATCATAAAAAGTAGATGATGCTCATAAACATTCTCAAAGAAGAGGATGATTGCCCATAATGAAGAGGACATTTACCCAAATTGTAGGGGACTTCTAAGAAACATACTCTAACACCTTCGAAAATGTGCCTAACTATTATATTTGTCCTTTACAACAATAACGAAGCTTCCTAAGTCTATAAATAAAAGGTGTTTCAAGCTACGTTCTTCAAGAGACTACAATCAAACATATTTCAATTTCTTAAGTGTATAGTTATCAAAGTTCTTCTCAATTATCAAGAAACACACCACTGCTCTTTGTCATAGATTTTAGGATCAAACTTTTGAGTGTGTTCTTAATTCAACCAATCTTAATAGTTTTGTGATTAGATCCAAAACAAATTATCATGATCATCTCTTTGTAAACATGAAAAAGTTTATTTAATTGAGAGAAAAATTGAGTGACTTGTTGTAAGTATTATCAAGTTTGTCTACTTGAGAGAAAACTTGAGTGATTTGTGTAAGGTTGTTGAATATTTCGAATAACTTAAAAAAAAAAAAAACTAAAGTGATAAAACTGAAATGATAAAATAAATGACTCAACAATTTTATCATGCTTCACTAATAACATTGTAGTTAAGCCCCTTCGTTTGAAGGATTTCATTCACTATATTTAGAACTTACACTTTAATACTTGGTTAGTCACAATGATTGTGTTCAATCTTCTTAGCTCCAACTTTATATCACTAAGTTATTGTAGAAAGGATCGCTACTACCGGACTGAGTTTACAAGTTCTAACAAGTCTTCTCAACTTTTAGCTTACTGCCATCAAGTCATTGAGGAACCCAATCAGCCACTACTGGGCTTGGTTACAAAAAAGGAGTGTTTGTGAGTTTTAGAATTTTCTCTCTTGTTGAGGTAAAAAACCTTTTTGATGTATATTTTACTTGAAACAAACCTTATGAAATAAATGAATAAGTTTTATAAATAGTGATCTACTAATGATTGCACTTGATTTTTATTTAAGGAACATAAATAGCATAAAGTGAACAAGCAAGAAACCATTCACTTCATCAACGTGCATAAAAACTGATGACAAGATAACTATGGAAAATCAAATATCATTATAGAAAACGAAGATCATTCTGATTTATTAAAAACCAAAATATGAGAAAGCAAGATTGTTCTAGTTATTAAACAGAAAAACGAAGATCATTCTGGTTTTCACAACATTCAGTCCAAGAACTAAATCAAAAGGATTATTGCATGAAGTCAAAAATTGATATTTGAGTATCTTGAGGCATATTAATACATGTCAACCAAAGAGATTACCAGATTGGGTTATGTTTTCTCTAACTTCAATAAAATGTTTTAGTTTCAAGCAAACAAAAGAGGATAAGAAAGTTGAAGAATTAATCTAATGGACTTGTTGATGATTTGTATGATTACTACTGTTCCAGCAATATTGCTAGAGTATCAGATGACCGATGATAGATTCATGGAGGCTCACTCCAATGAAATTCAGAAGATAGCTCATGAGATCATCTATTAAGGTATGACTTTAGATGAAAATTTTCAAATTGTTGTTATTATTGAAAAACTGCACCAACTTGGAAGAATTTCAAAAAATTTATCAACCATAAAACAAAAGAGTTTTCTATAGAGAGTCTTAGTGATAAAGAAAAAACTCTTGTTTATGTTTTTTTTATGGTTTTCTTCTGAATAAGGCATAGGGGCATAATTGTACATCAATTTTAAATATGATTTTTTGTTGGGAATTGGTTCACCATTGATGCATATTTAAATTAAATTAAGAATGTCTCCTTCTACTTATATGTGTGATTTTAGTATTTGGCATATAGACTCTGTAATGTGAATAATGATTTCAAATTTAAGTAACTTAGCTTTAATTCCAAAGTTATCTTTAAATTATTTTAAAAAATGTGTTTTTTGTAGTCAAGCTAAAATAATAAATAGTTTACATAAATTTGTGGTTCGGAATCTGAGTCCTTAGATTTATTACACTCTGATATATGTGAACTTGATAGGACGTTAACAAGTAATGATAAACGTTGTTTTATCACTTTTATTGATGATCATTGTAACTGTACTTTTGTATATCTAATGAAAAATAAAGTGAAGCATTTGACATGTTTAGGATTTTTGTAATTGGAATTGAAAATCAATTTAGTATAAAGATTAAGATGTACCAAGTATGATTCTAGTTCGTTAAATGAGTTTTATCAATTGTATGGAATTATACATGAAACATATGCACCATATTCTCCTAAAATGAATGGTAAGGTTGAAAGAAAGAATATATTGTGCTTAACACTAGTGTTGCATGTCAAAACATCTAAAAATAAGATATCTCCTTATGAGATAATGAAGAAAAAGCAACAAAACTTGTCTTACTTTCAAACTTGTGGTTGTTTGGGTTATGTTAGAATCCCTAATCCCAAGCGAGTTAAACTCGCCAGTGGAGTCTATGAATATGAATTCATTAGGTATGCAATAGACAACAAAGCATATAGATTTTTGACCTAAATGCAAAAGTGATCATAGAGTCAAATGATGTTGACTTCTTTGAAAATAAATTACCTTTCAAATAAAAAAAATAGTGAGGGCAGCGAACCAAGTTACATTCATGTGATAAAGAGCACTGAAAGCAATAAACAAGGAAAAACGGAAACTCAAAGAAATAAGAGAGTTAGAGTTGCTAAAGATTACGGACCCGATTATATGATATATACCTTAGAAGAGGATCATGCAAATCTTCAAGAAGTTTTGTCATATTTGGCTACAGATTTATGGCAAGAAGCTATAAACAGTGATATGGATTCTCTAGAGTCTAACAAGAATTGGCATTTAGTAGACTTGCCTCATGGTTTTAAACTGATAGGTTGTAAAGGGATTTTGAAAAAGAAACTAAAACTCGATGGAATTGTTCATAAATACAAGGTTTGCCTAGTAGCCAAAGGTTTTAGACAAAGATAAAATATAGATTTCTTCCATATTTTCTCATCAATCACTAGAGTTACATCCGTTAGGGTACTCATTTCTCTAGCAGCTATTCATAACTTGTTGATACACCAAATGGATGTCAAAACAACTTTTTTAAATGGTGACCTAAAAGAAGAAATCTATATGGAACAACCTAAAGGTTTTGTTATTTATGGACAAGAAGACAAAGTCTGTAAGTTAGATAAATCTATGTATGGTCTTAAACAAACTCCTAAGTAGTGGCATGAAAAGTTTGATAATTGGATTATGTCAAATGAGTTTAAAGTGAATGAAAGTGACAAATGTATTTATTACAAATATGAAAATGACATTTACACTATCATAAGTCTCTATGAAGACGACTTACTCATATTTGCATCAAATATTCATGATGTAAATATTGTGAAATCATTGTTGAAAAATAACTTTGATATGAAATATCTCGGAGAAGTGAATGTAATCTTAGGAATCGAGATTACTAGGTCAGAAAATGAAATTTCTTTGGATTAGTGTCACTATGTTGAAAAGATCCTAAAGAAATATAAATACTTTGACTTTAAACCTACTTGTACACCATATGATCCAAGTGTGAAACTTTTCAAGAACATCAGTGAAGGTGTTAGACAAACTAAATATGCGAGCAACATTGATAGCCTCAGGTACACCACTAAATGTACTAGACCAGACATTGCCTACAACGTGGGACTATTGTGCAGGTTTACCAGTAGACCTAGTATGGAGCATTGACACACTATCATAAAAGTCATGAGATACCTAAAAAGGACCAGGAGTCTCGAACTACTGATTGGAACACCTTATCAGATGACTCCAAAGCAACCAATTGTTATATTTTTAATATAGTCGGTGGTGATGTATCTTTGAAATCGAACAAATAGACAATATTTGCTCAATCGATTATGGAGTCTAAAATGATAGTACTAGCTACTGCTAGTGAAGAAGCGAGTTGGTTGAGATGTTTGCTAGTTGAGATCCCTTTATGGGAAACACGTATGTTAGCTATGTTGATCCACTATGATAGTACTGTGACTATTACAAAAATTTAGAATCATTACTACAATGGTAAGAGACAACAAATATGTTGTAAACACGACATAATTAGAGAAATACTTTTTAAAAGGGCTATAATTGTGGGTCATATATGCACTGATGAGAATTTAGTGGATCATTTGATGAAAGGATTAGTTAGACAGAAAGTCCTAAATACATCGAAAAGTATGGGACTAATGCATGTAGAGTCACTCATGATGGTAACCCAATCTAAAAGACTAGATATCACAAGAATTAGGTTTAGTGGGTAATAACAAGTCATGAAGTGATATGAGATTAACATGCAACATGATTCCTGAAGCAATGATAGGATGAGATCATATAAACTCTTAATGAGATCTATACTCCATGTGCAGGGGGTAACTAGCTACTGGAGTACTCTTAATAGACTCACCTATGTGAATGTGGAAGTGGGGCCCTCAAATTTTGAGGCAAAATTTCTAGAGCGTTCACTGTAATGGGATAGACGTGTAGGGTCATTAATGCACGAGCTTTTAAGAATACACCCTATGAAAACGTTGTGTGTGGGTTTGATGTCAGAGATAAAGTTCAAGACTACGAGTCACTCTTGTTGAATCTAAATATTACTTATTATAAAAGGTTTAAATCATGAGACACCTCTGTTTATGGACGATTTTATAGAAGCATTTGACGCTATTTCATAAATACTTTTTTTAAATTTAAGTGGGAGATTGTTGGAACAAAGAGTATGTTAGTGTGTAAATATTTAAAAATTGTTGAAGTCCCACACTGGACAAATTTCATATATTGAGTAGTTTTCAACTCTATAAATACTAAAATTGCACATTGGATAGAAAATATATGTGGATTTGCCTCCATCACTATATAATGAGTTTCACACTCTTGTGAAAAGTCCACCAAAGTTGGATGCATTTTCCAACTTTCTCTTTTCTCCTTTTTGTATTCTTCTCGATATATTTACAAACCATTTCTCCATTACCTTTATGTCCCTTCGATATTTTAGAGCAAATTTGTGTTGTTATCCCTTCGATATTTTAGAGTAGTTGGGTATTGTAGTCCCTTCGATTTTTAGAGTGGTGATAATGTCGTAGTTCCGTCGATTTTTTAGTGGTTCTAATACAACTATCCTTTTAGAGTGGTTTTAATGTCGTAGTCCCATCGATTTTTAGTGGTCCTAATACCACTATGAACGACTTTTGTCGTAGTCTTTTAAGTGGTTTTTGTGTCAAAGTCTTTTAGAGCAATTTTTTGCGCCATAGTCCTTTTGATTTAATAGTAGTCATAGTACCATATTGCAAATGACTTTAATTGTCATATTGAGAATTGTTTTAATTGTCATATTGAGAGTGACTTTAACCGCTATATTGAGGGTATAATTCTATCAAAAACCATTATTTTCATTTTTGATTCCTTGTATAGTTTCTTTATATATTTCATTCCCAATTTTTTCGTTTTGATCTCTTTGAAACTGATTTTGTGTTTTTTTTATATTCTTGTTCAAGTATTTTTGTTCGATTTGGCGATTAAGAGTTTTCTACATTTTAATAACTAATGAATTATTTACTGATTGTGATTGTTTGATTTTGCGACTTATGGGTTAGACTTGGTTTGAAACGCAACAAATGTTGGACTTGAGGATTATTTGTTTACTACTTTGATTTCGATTATCTCTTTGTTCTAAAACCATATGTTATAATATAATATTTGATTTTTTTTTTTCTATAGTTATAAATATACTATAAGTTAATTGATTTTAAAGGAAATTGCATTTACACGAGATCACCTTAAATGACATTAATACCTTTTTAGTTATGAAAAAATATACATTTCTCCTATACTTACTAAAGAAATTGCATCAAATATTTTTTTCTACACATACATTTATTCACATCATTTACTATATAACAAAATTTGAGTTTTCACTTGAATTTATAAAGGTATGATTCTGTAACTTATAATTTTGAAAGGTATGATTATGTTCTGAATAGTACAATCGGAGTATGTATTCTAATGTTTCTTTATAAATGAAAAATAAAGTTGAAATAGTAACGGAAAATAAATGTTATCCACAAATGTTTTAGTGAGTATAGATGTTTTTTTCAAGACTAAATATGTATTAGTGTCATTTGTAATCCCGGAGGCAAATGCGATTTCTCCTTGATTTTATATTAGATTTGTTCATGTGAAATCAAAGAGAAAATTTGAGAATATTCAATTTAGTAAAGCTAATTGTAAACAACTACATTCACTCTCAATTATAAGTAGATTTTAGAAAAAATATTTCATTAAAGAGAAAAAATTGTAACTATTAAAATGTATTTATCGCTTAAGTGAATTATTTATTTTCATTGAATGTTTATCTTTAGTTATTTATGATTATATCTAATGTCTCAGACTTTTTTATAAGAGATATATTTATAAAAAAGTTTAAAATGTAATAGAAAAATAAATTAATTGGTATTAAGATTTTCTTTTATTTTTCGAGGAAGTAATTGATAATGCATGGAGTTCCAATTGTGAGATATTATTTATAAAATTGAATGTTAACCTTTTTAGCAAATGTAACCCAACAAATTACATGATATTAAAAGATAAGTCAGATTATTATATCCTTTTCATTGGTTAATTTCCCATGGCTCCTTCCTTTCTTAACTTGATCTATATTTTTTGGTATAAAATCGTGCTATATTGTAAGACAAACCGAACAAATTATATTCTACATATTATATTTCTTAACAAATTATATTCTACATATTATATTTTTTTACTAAAAATAATCTTCATTCACTCAAATTGATAAAAAAAAAATTAAAGTAGTTTAAACCAAAAATCATGAATATGCAAATAAATTCAAAGCATCCAAATTAATAGCATAAAATGGCAAAATATCAATAAATGTGGCTGGAATATCCATTTATTTGAAATTGCAACGTTAATGACATCAAAGTCACTATTTGCATCTGCATTAGATTGAAGTTAATTTGTTGATCAAAATCAAATTAACACCGCAACTAGATGGAAAATCAAAACGTTGCACTAAGACGGCGAACAAAGTAACTTTACACTTGAATAACAAAATCATAAACAAAATGACAACAAAATAGGTATATGTGAAAAATACTAATTTAAATAAAGTTAGAAAAAAGGAGGACGAGGGGATGAGTGATTTTAGACAAAAAAGTAATAACTTTTTTTATTACACCATTTTTTCTTCAAATTACAGCCAAATAGAATACGTAAACTCAGTTCACGTATTATACATAAATTTAATTTACTATATACGTAAATTTAATTTTACGTGAACTGAGTTCTTGTAAATAATCTATTTGGGTGTAAATAAAAAAAATAGAGATATCAATAACGACAATGAAAAAAAAAATAACCTTAAAACATCCTCTCTAAAGGAGGAAGAAAAAAAAATAAAGAAAATAAGAAGAGACGACACTAAATTTTAAGGATCTTTTATATAAAATTCTACTTTTTTTTATAATAAAATTCTGCTTTTTTTTACTCAAATAAAATCATACTTTATTATTTTGCGTCAAATATTTTATTGTGTTGCGCTCTTTCTATATACAACAATTGCATAAACCATGCGAATTGATTGTTGTGGACGGATATAAACGGGTCATCTAGGTAAAGTAGACCAAATTTAAAGGTCAAAATGATTTGTATTGGACGAATTCTGGTGATTGTTTTGAGCCCAGTAAAAACCAATCCATCCGCTTATACATATTATTATACATATACATATATATTATTATTATTATTATTATTATTATTATTATTATTATTATTATTAAGGGTATCTGAATTTTATAATATATAACAAAAACAAAAATAATCAATAACACTAAAAAAATTATATATAAAATAAACGTTGATATAACTTTGAATGTATGAAGAAATAGTTGTGGTAAACAACAATGGAAGAAATAGATGTGATAAAGAGGTGTTTATATAGATCGCGTCCCCAAGCAACGATTCATTAAGGGTTTCACGATTCGTTCAAAGGTTCGCATCCCCAGGCAAAGATTTGTTCAGTAAGTCGCATCCCGAAGCCACAATATGTTAAGGACGTCACATCTCCAGGCAACGATCTCTTAAGTTTATTTCTAGCTTTGGTCTAGCTCGTTGAATATAATTTACCAAAAATTGTGAATGGTGTAATATGAAGATGTTCACATGATGTTTGATATTTATGCATAGTGGTCACAACTTGGCACCATTGAGTTATATGTTACATTTTAGGATGGTCTTACATCAACAAACATTGATCAACAATTGACCTCAAACATGTCTCATCTCAACTACACCTAATCTTTTGATCAAAACACCCCTTATTTACCTGATTTATATTCTCCATCACAATACTATGAACCATACTCTAGCCAAATTGAACAAACTTATTTGGATAGTTTTCAACTCCATCATGAATCTCCCCCAACAAGTCCACAATGCGATCCTCCACTGCGTGTCTTATATAACATCAACGATGAAGAATTAGGCGATTACAATTAAGAGGATGAAACATATTTCGATGAATTATCTAGTGATTATGGTGACGACATTGATGTTGACGAAGATATAGAATTAAAAGACCAACCTATCCTACCTGTATTCAATCCATCATTTCACTTGAAGAACATAAATTTAGAGAATGTAGAGTAATCAACTGAATTTGATCACACGTTATTTAATGAAGTCCCAACAGTAGATGGTGAAGTAACAATGTCAATTACAAGGAATGAGGGATTTGAAATGTAATTGTCCCTTTTTAAAAATTCTTGTTAAAACTAAAAATATTTAACTCAAGATTGATCTTGGTTATAAACGAAGAATGTTCTTGGTTAATGAAAACACACAATTTTAACTTATTTATACAAAAGCTGATTAGAAGATAAAAAGTAAATAGAGATAAGAGAAGAGTTATCATACAAAGATATATCATCGTTCATCCAACACGAGTTACGCCCAGTCCTAAGTGCTCATAGCAAGATCGTTTTTTGTTTTCACACAGCTTTTACAGATCAATCTTGATTTGTTACAAAGTACTACCTTTCTACCTAGAAATAATTTCTACAGGTTACCTTACACTCTTTCAAAAAGGACTTTTACACAATACCTTTTAAACATAAAAGGATTTTTACAAACTACTCAAGCTATGTTAACAAACTACTCATAGTCTTTAGTTACAAAGTGATGATTTTGAGATTGTTAGAATCTGGGTATGCTCAACTTGTGTTTGAGAATAGATTCTAGGATTTAGAACTCAGTAAAAACTAATTATAATATCAAACTAAGAAAAGAACTAAAACATAGAAATGATTGAGAAGCTCAAGATGATTCAAATATGATTGTATGAGTGATGTACTGCTTTTCACTTGAAGCTCTGATGTATTCTTCATCTTGAGGCTTTATTTATAGGCTTCAAGAAGGCTTATGATAGATCATTTGGCTGTTGGGAATGGTCCAGCTATCATGAGTTAGTAAGTGGATAAGATCAACCATAAATCAAAAAATTTCTTGCTTAAAGCAGAAATGTTCTTGTAAACCAAGAACGAACTTCGTTTGTGCTTTGTGGTGAGTTGGTTTTTAATCTAATCTTGACAGTTGTCTGAAGTGATCACATGCCTTGAATAACGTGTGCAGGCTGTTCGAAAGTACAACAGAGGTGTCATTTCCAGTCTGTGAACTTTGCACTTTAGCTTGCTTAACATGGAGAATGATCTTGCTTTATGAATTTGCGAAGCATATTGTTTTGCCTTTGAATCTTGGAGTGATTCTTACATTGGATTGATCCTAGATCTAATATTTTCTTTAAGAATCTGATCATTCTTGTTAATTTACAGATGTGGAGAACGTTTTTGTTTTCCAGAATTCTATCAAGAACGTTCTTCGTTTCTCTAAATTAGCTCGATTCAGTTTAACATGATCTATTTTGTAATGCTTGATACCTATTTTTGATTAACACACTTAAATACACATGTTAAATACCAAAATACTTAGAATCATAATTAGAAGTCTTAATTAACCTTTGTTTAATTATAATCAAAACATTAATTTGGGATTTTGTTTCAACAGATGGAACTCTTACAATTGGAATGAAGTTTCCAAACAAGGATGAATGCGTACATGTAATCAAACATTATTATTTAAAACAATCATTGAATTTTACAATGCAAAAATCAGATTCGGAAAGGTATGTTATTAATTGTTTAAGTCCAAATTTTTTGTTTATATCCAGAGCTTCAAAACTCAAAAATAATGAATTGTGGGTGATTGAGAAATTGAATCTGCTTCATATATGCACAAATTATACATTGTCACAAGATCATCAGAAGCTCGATTCTGACATGATATGTACAGGAGTAATGCAAGTTCTAAAAGTGGACCCTTCAATCAAAGTGAAGGTTATTATTGCTCAGATTCAGGTTTCGCACAACTATACAGTAAGTTATTGAAAGGCTTGGATAGAAAAAAAATAAAGCGATTGAATAAATTTATGGCAATTGGAAAGAGTCTTACAATCAACTCCTACAATGGTTGTTGGTTATGCCCACATTTGCTCTAGGAACCAAAATAGAAATGGAAAAAATTATAGCTTATCATGAGAGTAGTTTGATAAGTGGGATAAGGATCTTTCATTGACTATTTTGGGCTTTTGTTCCGTGCTTATATGCGTTTAAATTCTGCAAACCAGATGTACAAGTGGACGAGACTTGATTGTACGACAAGTACAAGAGGACTTTATTGGTAGCAGTTGCACAGGATGTGAATGACAATGTAATTCCTATTGCTTATGGTCTTGTAGAAGGTGAGACAAGAGATGGTTGGAGTTTTTTTGTTGAGAAATTTGAGAAAATACGTCACTCTATAAGCCAACTTTTGTTTGATTTCAGATAGACACAAATCTATTAAAAATGGTTATAATAATCCGAATAATGGGTGGCAGAATCCTCCGTCAAAGCATGTGTTCTGCGTCTAACATATGTCACAATATTTTGCAAGGGAATTTAAGGATAATGCATTGAAGAAGAAAGTTGTTGCTATAGGTAATAATTTCATTCTTACTTATTAGTTAGTGTCATTTTTAATAACTTTTTGACAGATTATTTATCGTATCAATACATGTTTCTCAATTAATGAGCATACATATAGATACTACCGAAATGAAATCGGCATAGTATACTAGGAGGTTATAAAATGGTTAGACAATATATTGCGAGAAAGTTGGATTAAAGCATTTGATGGAGGCAACTGTTGGGGTCATATGACAACCAACCTTGTGGAGTCGATAAGTGGAGTATTAAAAGGCACGCACAATCTTCCTATCACTATCGTGGTCTAATCAACTTATTATAAGACATGGACACTATTTCCAACAAAGGGAAAACTACACGCATCAATTTTAGCTTATGGTCAGGTATACACGGAAAAATGTATAAATTTTATGAAATCCAAATACGTAAATCTAATAGTCATTAAGTTGATAGTTTTGATCGGAACAACCATACTTTCATAGTCCACAAGACGATAAATGCAAGAGAAAGGCGACCAATTGGTCATTTCAACGTCAATCTTTCTAAAATGTGGTGCGACTGTGGGAAATATCAAGCTATACATATGTCTTGTTGGCATGTTATAGCAACACGTTCTATTATAAAATATGATTATTGGAGTCTTATACCTGATGTATACAAGGTGGAAACAATATTAAAAGTCTACGAAGAAACGTTCCAACTTATACCAAACAAATTATATTGGCCAGAATATGAAGGTGTTATGGTGTGTCATAATCCTCAAATGCAAAGAGTCAATAAAGGTCTTCCAAAGAGTAAACACATTAAAACGAAAATTGACACTACATAAAAAGTACCAAGAAAGTGCATATTATGTCGAATCTCTAGTCATACTTGGAAACATTGTCCAAACGATACTGACACATCTACTCAAATTTGATGTATTTTTTTCTTCAACTTAATGTATTTTGTTTGATGTTATTAATATAATTTACTATTTTTTAGTTATAATTATTTAAATTATTATTATTTTTATTAATTTTTAGTTATTAGATTTGGAGAGAGAAACAAGGAGGGATGTGAAAATAATATAACAAGTTATTTGTTTTGACGCATCTTATTAACCACATTTTTTCTTCAATTTAATATATTTTATTTAATTTTATTAAAAAAATGTATTTATTTAAATATGTTAATTATTTTTAATTTATTAAATTAATAATTATTCAATTCTTAAAATAAGGAAAAAAAATTTAACCTTTATACACAGTCGCATAAAAAAAAATGTTTTGATATATTTTTTTTAGGGAAAATTTAGTTACTTAAAAAAAAAAATATTTAAATAAATTAACCTAATTAGATCTTAGATTTTTTTAACTTTTTTTTTAACAATCTTATGGCTTAACTTTGTAATAATGACTAAAATATAATCCTCACTTTAGTCAAAAGAAAAATTAATCCTCAAAGAAAACACGCTATTCTTCGAAGCGTGCTTTTTGTAATCTCAACTATCACAATCTAGGGTTTTAGAATTTCCCATAAACCCTAATGGCAGAAGGAGCCGCACCGGAAGTCGTTGATCCCAACTACACTACCGTCGCCACCGTTGATATGGACGTTGAAAACGTTGTTGAGTCAAAGGAAAAGCGAGCGAGGGAAGATGAGGAATCCAAAGACGACATTGTTTTGAAGAAGATTAAAGTGGACGAGGAAAAGTCAGTAGAAGAACAAAGGTTGGAGAAGTTGGAAAAACAACAGGAAAAAACCGTAGAAGAAGAAGAAAAGGAACCGTCCGGTGCTGTTAATTTGGGACCCAAGAACTTTTGTTCCTCCTTGGAAATGTTCCATTACTTTCACAGCTTTCTTCATGCCTGGCCTCAAAATCTCAATGTTAACAAGGTATTTTGACAATTCCTTCTGTTTTTCTCATGCTTGATTCGGGTTGATTGTTTAGAATTTTCAATCTGTGTTTTTGTTCCTTGTTCTATCATGATTAGTATTTTCTAGTTATGTATTTGAATCGAAGTTTGTTCAACCCTGTTTATTGAATATTGAAATTACGTTTTTGTTTTGGGTCATCGTTTCACTAACATGTGATTTGGAATGATATATGATGAAATCAATTTCGTTAAAACTGAGTTTATAGCAAATTCTTTGATGTTTGAATCTTTTTTCCATTAAAACCAAGTTTGATATAAATTTAGTCTAATATTGATGTCAAAATGTTCAACCTAATATAAAAGAAGCTACTTTATATCTGTACTTGGATTTGGGTTGGATGTTAAATATAGATAAAAATAATATTTGTCAAAACAATGTGTCTAAATTGAATTGTTTGGTTACCCAATATCTTGTTTTTTGTTAAAATTATGTTTTTTAGGAGATCAAATCAATTCTGATACTATTCTCATTTTAACCACGGACACCAAGTTCTCTGCTAGATTATCCAATGTTTTTCTTGTAAAAAGGGAGGGACATGTCTCATAAGTTGATTATTGATAAAATTGGCTCTCCATTGCTCCTGCTTGAAGAAGGCTGTTTTCTTTATAAGTTGAATCTCTTTGTGTGGAATCTTAAACTTTAATGTGTTTGACTTCTTGTTGCAAGCAGAACATGTGCTATCAATATTTTGTGCTACTTATCTTTAAATCACTATCTGTATTGACAGAATCCTTGCAAAGGTTTCCTTAACTGCAATAGAATCTTTTAAATGCTGCCAATATGTGACATGACATGAGAATGATGTTGGCAACTCAGTTTCACTGCGTATTTGCATGTCACTGTTGAAGGATTGAAACTGCATGACTACTCATATTACCCGAATGCCGTAAAATGTTCAGGTTTGCTTTTGCGGTGGGCTTAGCATAATCCCGGAGAGACATCGTGATTTTGCAAAAGCTACAGTGTAGTTTGTTCAAAATCACGGTGACTCATCGAGATTTTGTCAATCCAACCGTGAAACTGCATGAAAACTCATTACCCTGTCATTGATTGCGTGTAAATTTACGATAAATGCTGAACTTGCTTGTGGTTTCGAGTCTATTGTGTGTACCCCTGTTAAAATATTGATGTTGTGGATGTTACCAACTGCAGTTTAAAGCCTTGATTCGATATGATACAGTTTTATTTACTGTTGTTCTCTGTTCTCATTCACATATGACATATCATCATGTTGCAGTAGCTGCAACACTAATTTACTTCTTACTAAATCCACATTGACTTGTTTTTGTTTATTAGTATGAGCACATGATGTTGCTAGAATTGCTCAAGAATGGGCATGCAGAACCTGATAGAAAGATTGGTGGAGGGATTTGTGCTTTCCAAGTTCGCGACCATCCTCGCTTTAAAAATAGGTGCTATTTTCTCATTAGGGAGGATGATTCTGTTGATGATTTCAGCTTCCGGAAGTGTGTGGATCATATACTTCCATTGCCAGAAGAGATGCAATTGAAACATGAGGCAAATAAGAGGTTTGGTGGTGGTGGGGGAAAGCATCATGGAGGAAAAGGTGGCAGAGGAAGGGGTGGAAGAGGTCACGGTGGTCAAGGAAGAGGAGGAAAGTGGAGACATTAATACAATAGTTGCTTGTGGTCTATTTTATTTTGAGATTTGAAATGTGTTTTGTTTTTCACTTGGCTGGTCTATTTCGTGTTTGCTGCTAATTTCTTGATAATTATGATTATGGCATTGTGGTTATTTATTATATTTGAAGGTTTTAGGCTATACCATATCTAAGCCAATTGTTCCACTCAACATTCTAATTACAGTACCATGAACCATTGACGGAAGAATTTCGATATAAGGGAGATTTTTACTATTAGGAAAATTTGAGGTAGACTCAAATTGGTGGTTTATTCCCTCTATATTCCTTCAATTCAGTTTTGTCTTCACACTTCATAAAGTCAGTTTTTTTTTTCTTTCAATTCCTGTTATTTCTCATATGACTTTTTTTATTTAAAATAATTTCTAGAATGTACAGTAATACCAAATATTTAAAAGGAAAATTAATTTTTCAGAATTCTGGTATCTGGATATGTCCAATTTTGAAATTTTAGGTTGAAAATTTTCCAAATCTGAAATTTTGTGGAATTATGCATATTTCAATTTTGAACTTTTCAATACCTAAAAGACAAATGTTTTGGGATATTAGACTTGACACAACTGACAAAAATAAGATACACATATAATATATAAAATGCTAATTTTTATTTTAAATCTAGTATAATATAAAAGGTTAAGTTTTATTTTTCATAAAATATGTGTTTCATGACTTCTAGAGTTAGCGGTCATTTAAGTCACTCAATGGTGGGACACAAATTTACCATTAGATTGAGCCAATGGCCTAGATTTGTTTGAAATAATAACGAGAACAATTACACCTTTTTACACATAATTATGCCACACTTCTCCCGTCCCAGTGCAACTCTAGCCCCCAAATCATAGCTTGAATTCGCCGAATACCTACCTCTCTTTGACACTATCTCACTCAGTTTCTCTCCTCTACCCCACAAGAAATTGTTTTGTTGTATATATGTTGGAAATTATGATATAATAAGAGAATTTTAAAAATGACGATAATAATGAGAGTTAATTGGTGTGAATTGAAAAAATAAGAAAGTACCTTATAGGAGGGATGATACACATTAGTAGTGTTTATAAGATGGAGGTATGACAATTGAAATGTGTTTCAAGGGTATCTTAATTTGGTGTATTATTTGAAAAAAAATAAAGTAAAAATATTTTTAATAAATGAGTGTGTTTTTCTCGCATTGATACGTTATGTGAATTTGCGAATCAGGTTTTTGTCAAGTTAAAATCTAGAAAATTTCAGTTATAACCTAAAAATTTTCGTATTGTAATTTTCTGTGGATCAAATTTGATGGATCGCGAAATTTTCTCTCCTTCAGTTGTTAAGTTCCTCTATAAATAGAGGATTCAACTCAATTACAAAAGCACACTAAAATTTATCTGAAATCCCGAGACTTTTCTCTACTTCTCCCTTTCTGCTTCATCTTTTTTTCGAAGGTTTATTAGTATCATATTACGAGTGACCGTTATTAATTGTCATATTGAGGGTGTAATTCTAGAATAGATTTTTACGGTGTAATAGAATTCGGATACAGTTTGTGTAAACTGTTTTATCATGGGAAGTTCATGGTTGATAGTCTGTCTTACACACTTTAGGCAATATATGAAATATCTTAAAGAGAACAACCTAGTCAACGACTCAACCTAGAAAATATCTTCAATGGCATAAATTTATTTTAAAATATTTTTTCGAAACTAAAAAACAACAATATATGACATCGACCCCATGCCCCTTCAACAACTCATTGTCATCTTTGCTGCAAGAAGAAGCTATTCATCTGTTTTACTGCATGTACAGTTCAACAATAATAATTGATTTAAAAATTGATTGTTCCTTTTCCTCCTCTTTTAATTTTGTGGTCTGCTGCCCCAATATATTAAACAGTAAAACAATAAAAGAGTGTTGACTACAAGTTTACTATTTCCGCATAAAGTTTCCTAAAGTTGTTCTCCGACAACGAGAGTTGAAGTTGAAGTAGCAATGTTGATTTCCAAGGAAGGGGGTATGAATTGTAAATGTTCTAATTTAAAAATTCCTGAAAAAACTTAAGGATTTAACTCAAGAATGATCTTGGTTAAGAAAACAGAAAATAGAGAACGTTCTTGGTTATTACCAGAAAACGAAGAACGTTCTTGATTAGATTAAAATCAGAAATTTAGTTTATATTTTTAACTTAAATGATTAATTAGAATTAATAAATAAAGAGATAAGAGAAATAATACCACACACGGATGTATCTTGGTTCACCCAACTAGGGCTACATCCAGTCCTCACAATTGTGAGATTTTTCACTAAGTGTTCAAAATAAAGAACCTTCTTAGTTTTAAAACACTTAGCTCATATCAACCTTGATATGTTACAAATTTAATTTCTTTCCATCCAGAGAGAGATTTAATCTGGTCACCATTAACCTTGATGGGATTTCTTACAATCTATCCAAACTATACTTAACTCTTATAGTTTGAGTTTTACAATAATGATGACATTGTTTTGATAGAATCTGAGATGTCTCAAATCTTGTTTAAGATTCGATTCTTTACAAAGACTTCAATACAATAATAACAGAGTATTGAAATATAATCATAACCGATTCTTTCTTGAGAAAGTGATAATTTCAAGTATGTGAATGATTTTATGAGACTTGTTAGCATTTTAACTTCTGCTATTTTCCTGAGCTTTGGCCTTTCTTTTATAGGTGTTTTAGAGCAATTAATAATGGTCAAACGAGTTGTTGGTGTTGCTCTGTCATTTTTGACCAAAACCAATATATATGAATAAAAATATTCCAGCCTTTTGAATACTTTTGAGTTTTGTTGACTGGGATGATTTCTTTGTTCTTGATCAGATTTCTCTTGTGTTTAATGATCCTTTATACTTCATATATATTTGTTGATGCCTTTGCCTTGATCTGGAGTTTTGATTTTGTCAAAACAGTTTAGAGACTGATGATGAACTTTTGTAGAATTTTAATGAAAATTCTGGAGATTGATAATCAATCTCGAGTTCTAGTATTTGAACTGTCTAGAGATTGTTGATCAATCTAGAGGTTCAGGTTTGATCATTCTGGATGTCTTCGTGATTAATCTGGATGTCTTGTACAATTCAAGATTGTTTAACTCTCTTGACAATCAAGCTGGAGAAGGTTCAGAGTTGTTTCAACTTGCTTGATTCATGACATTTTCTCTTTGTGATTGGAATGGTTTCTTTGACTAGAATGGATCCTACTTGATCCTTGTTAAGTACGGATAACATAAGTGTAAATTCCAGAGGCATAATCTTGTTTGAACTAATGGAGATTGATTGATCTTGAGGCTGTGATGATCGTTATTGATCCTAGAGAACATTCTCCGTTTTCACATATTTTATCCAAAATGTTCTCCTTTGTTATCTGTTCAGTTTTTATCTGATTTCTTTGTTTTTCTTGAGTCCTATCTTTGAATTTATCCACTCAAAAGCACATGTTAAATTAACATAACATTTAGAATAATAATAAACGTTCTTAATTAACCTTTGTTTATTTTTATCAAAACTTAAATTGAGAGTTTATTTTAACAATCTTTCCCTTTTTGATGAAGACAAACATGTTAATTTAGATTTTAATTCTAATAATAATTTTAATTTTGAAGAGCTTAAGAGCTCCCCATCAATTAGTGCAGTAAGTGAGTTTGGTAGAAAACATGCATATAATTTCAACATAACCTGTTTTCCATTAATTCATTTCAAAGATACAAAATGTCATATTTATAGCAGCATATTCAGAAGTTGCTAATTACAAAAAGGACTTCTACAAACAGAATAAAAACTATCTTAATTCTCCCCCTTTGTCATGCAAAAAGGAAGGAGCAAAATATCCTATGTAGCCAGCGATGGAGAAAACCCTTCAAGAAAGTATTCTATCAAACAATCTCATCATTATTGTAAAACTCAAACTATAAGAGTTTAAGTATAGTTTGAATAGATTGTAATGAATCCTATCAAGATCGATAAGTGATTAATTTGCTTTCTGAGTGGAAAGAAATAGAGCTTGTAACATATCGAGGTTGATCTAAGCTAGGTGCTGTAAAACCAAGAAGGTTCTTTGTTTTGAACACTTAGTGGAAAATCTCACGGTTGTGAGGACTGGACGTAGCTCGAGTTTGGTGAATCAGGATATATCTTTGTGTGGTATTCTTTCTCTTATCTTTTAATTGAGATAAAACATAAACTGAATTTCTGTTTTTGAGCTAACCTAGAACATTCTCCGTTTTTGGCAAATAACCAAGAACGTCCTTTGTTTTCTGTTTTCTTAACCAAGATCACTCTTAAGTTAAATATGTAGTCTTTTTCAGGAATTTTTAAATAGATACATTTATAATTCAAATCCCCTTCCTTGTAAATCGACATTACTACTTCAAGTAGCATCAGAGCATGATCTCTAGAAAGATTAAAAACACCTAACAAGTGATAGAGAAAAGATCTAGAAGAAAAGATGTCGAAAGCCAAATACATTGTTGAAGGAGGATCTTCAAACAAACCACCGTTCTTTGATGGATTTGATTATTATTTTTGGAAGAATAAAGGAGTGAAAGAGTATATGAATGCACCACTGCAAAAGAAGTATGGGATACACTGCAAACTCATCATGAAGGAACAAGCCATGTCAAAGAAACAAGGATAAACATTGGCATAAGGATATTTGAACGGTTCGAAATGCAAGAAGGAGAAACTATTAATGAAATATACTCAAGGTTCACAACAATAGTAAATGAAATGCGTTCTCTTGGAAAAGCTTACACAATACAAGAAAGAGTAAGAAAAATCATGAGGTGTCTTCCAATTATATGGAGACCAATGGTAACAACTATAAGCCAAGCCAAGAATCTTGAATCACTTCCCCTAGAAGAATTAATTGGAACCTTAAGAGCACATGAAGTATTGCTACAAGAAGACAAACCAATCAAGAAGGGAAAGGCAATAGCACTCAAAGCATCTCCAGAAAAACATCACATATAAATAGAGGAAGAACTAGAAGAAACTGAATAAGAAGATGCTGATGAAATTTCTCTTCTCACCAGAAGGATACATAGAATGATGAGAAGAAGAGATCAAATCAAAAAGGGATTTCAAACAAAATCTCAAAACAAAAGTGGACAAAAGCCAAGTCACATGTTTTGGATGTAATAAATTAGGACATTACAAAGCAGATTATCCCTTAAACAAGAAACCACCAAAATGATTTCCCTTCAAAAAGAAATCAATGATGGCAACATGGGATGATTTAGAAGAATTAGAAACCGAAGAATGTGAAGAAGGCAACATATGCTTGATGGAAAAAATAGAAGAAGACGAGGTAATAAATCTTGAACCTTGTTATTTATGTGAACAAATGGGAAAAGAATTTGATAACTTGTTAAATGATTCAAATATTCTTATTAAAAAATGTAGCTCTTTGAAAGAACAATTTCATAAAGAAAAAGAAGAAAAAGAAAAAAGTCAAGCTAGGAATAATGTTCTCAAAAATATCATTCAAGAACTAAAAGAAACACATAAACAAAATTTGGAAAATCGAGAAGGTCAAGAATGTTCTGCAAAGAAAACGAAGAACGTTCTCCTTAAAACTGAAAATAAACTTCTTAAAACTGATTTCTTAAATTTCAACAAAAGCCACTAAAACTTTTCAAAAAATCATGGGATCTCAAATAGGAATCTTTGATAAAACTGGTCTTGGTTTTAATCAAACTCAAAAACCAATAATGTATGAAAATTTTTTTGTTCCCAAAAGAAAGAATGAAAAATGTAAAACTAGATGCTCATACTGTAAAAAACATAGACATTTGAAACTTGCTTGCCATTTTAGAATAAGAGATGAAAAGAATAAAGGTAAAAAGTTTATTAAAAGAGAAGATTGTACTGGTAAACTAGTACTCAAAAATATGCAAAAAGGATAATATTTTCCAAGCTGCTCCCAAAACGAATAACATTCCATAACAAAAGCTGGACTTTCTCCAGAAAATTTGGAAAAAGGAGAACGATATGGAACTACTTCAAAATCAAGTTTAAAACCTTTTGAAACAAAAATTATAAAATCAATTCCAAGATCAACAGTTAAATGTTCACATTGTCTCAAAACCGGTCATGAAAAAACGATGTGCTATCTTAAGAAGAAAGAAATCTTCAAAACTAACTCTCAAGGACCCAAAACAAAATGGGTACCTAAAGCTGAGATAACATCTTATGCAGGTTGGATCTCCAAATATACAGAAAAAGCCTTGATTCTTGGACAGTGGTTGTTCAAGACACATGACAAAAGATAAAAACTACTTTATGAAATTCATCAAGTAGGATGGAGGATCAATTACTTTTGGGAACAAAAACCAAGCTCAAATTTAAAGGTAAAGGAGCTATTGGTAAGACAAACTCTGCCCAGATAACTAATGTTCAATATGTTGAAGGTTTAAAACACAATCTTTTAAGCATAAATCAGCTATGTGACAATGGATGTTAAGCTATTTTCAAACCAAAGGTATTTGAAATAAAAAAAACTGAAACTGGAGAAATTTTGTTTTCTGGAAATAGAAAGAAAATCTTATATGTTTTTTATCTTAAAGAACTACCTGATGAATCCTGTTTTATGTCAACCAATAAAGATAAATGGATATGGCATAAAAGAGTTGGACATATTAGTATGAAAACAATTTCAAAAATCTCAAAGTTAGATCTTGTTAGAGGATTATCCAAACTCAATTTTGATAAAGATAAAATATGTGAAGCATGTACAAAAGGAAAGCAACTCAAGAGTAGTTTTCATTCAAAAGATTTTGTAACCACAAACAGAACTCTTGAACTACTTCACATGGATCTTTTTGGGGCAATCAAAACAACAAGTCTAGGAGGAATGAAATATGGTTTTGTTATTGTTGCAATTTCTCAAGATTCACTTGGGTATTATTTTTAAAACAAAAAGACGATGCATTTGAGACATTTAAAATATTTTGCAAAAAGGTACAAAATGAAAAAGAACCTAACATCATTTTTGTAAGAAGTGATCATGGAGGAGAATTCATAATTGCTTATTTTAAAACCTTCTTTGATGAACTTGGTATTTTTCATAATCTATCATGTGAAAGAACTCCACAACAAAGGTATTTTTGGGCTGAAGCCGTAAACACGTCGTGTTATATCTTAAAAACCGTGTATCCATAAGAAAAATCATCAACAAAATCCCATATGAAATCTAGAAAAATAGAAAACCAAACATCTCATACTTTTCATATTTTTGGTTGTTATTGTTATATTTTTTAACAACAAAGATGTCATTGGAAAATTTGATGCAAAATCTGATAAAGCAATCTTTCTTGGTTACTCAACTGATTCTAAAGGATATATAGTATTTAATCTAAGAACTAAAGTTGTAGAAATTAGTATGCATATATTATTTGATGAGTTTGATGACTTGGATATAAATAAAAAGGATGAGGAAGAAGAAATTTAAACTGGTTTATAACAGCAAGACAGTCTGCAGAAAACAGAGATTGATAAACAATCTTCGTATCATTCTCCACCAAAAAGCTAGAGAACGATTGAAGATCATCCTCAAACTCAAATCATTGGAGACATGACTAATGGGATTTGAACAACAAAATCATTCAAGAATGATGAAAACAACATGGAAATGATATCTCAGATTGAACCAAAATCAATTAAGGAAGCCATAATTGAGGCCATGAAGGAAGAACTGCTGCAATTCGAGAAAAATGAGGTATGGACACTAGTACCTGATCCACTAGATCAAACAATCATTGGTGCACGACGAGTTTTCAAAAATAAACTAGATGAAGAAGGTAAGGTTATCAAGAACAAAGCAAGATTAGTTGCTCAAGGATACTGTAACACCCCGATTTTTAACAACGTGAGTGTATTTTTTTTTTTAAAACAAAGAAATAAAACAAAGAAACAAACAAAGAAATACTTTTGGATAAATATTTAAGTCGTAACATAACGACAAAATCAAAAAAATATTTACAAGCAGCGGAATAGTTTTTGAAATAAAAATCCAAAGTATTCAAACATCAAAATACACTGAGGCTATGAGGCCTATCAGACATAACTCATACCCCTGGAGTATTCTCAACAAACATGTACAAAAGCATTTCCCCAAGAATTTTAACTCTCCCCCACGTCACATCAAAAAGTGGTACATGGACCCACCAAAATAAAAGTCAAGCTGACAATATTAGTATAGGTACAATGTTCCAACATACAACAAATACATCAACAAAACAAAGACCTCTAGCCCCTATACAACCATCTAATCTTGATCATACTACAAAAACTATACGACCTTAGTGGTCTCCACACTCCCCGCAAGATCCTCCTAACACAGCTCCAGTCAGGTGTGTCCAACTACCTCCCCATCTACAAGATACTAACTGGTGGGAAGATCCTGGTTCTCATATGAGGGCAAAGCCTAGATTTCCACAATAATTGTAAAGGGTCACCAACCGAAATTAACAAATATCACATAGCAAAATTCTTATATTTTCAAATGCTCAAAAGAACCTTTCGTCTTAGAATACTCCTTGAAAGGGTTTTTATATGTCCAAAAAAATGCATAAACACTGTTGAAAAATGAAGTTTTAACAAACAGCATTTTCGTAGCCAAATACAACTGAGAATATGCAGATTTTCAGTTCTAAAATGGCTCTGAATCAATCAACACTTCAAACATTAATATTATCAATTATGAACACATAATTAACACCAAATTAATCTCCACAAATTCACACCTCAATTACATATCAAATATTCATAACATCAATTATGAACACATAAGTACATCAAAACTTAATCAACCTTATTTCACACCTCTAAGCAATTACGACAAATCACAACAATAACTGAATATGTATATACAATCATCATAGTATAACAAACCTAAATCGTGTGCCTAGAACTTTAATGCAATGCATATATGCCAAAATGCATGATTCCAGATTTCCAAACCAAAACCTTCCTCGAAGGGCGTAAATCATAATTGTACTGCCTATCACAGACCAGTACTAATTACCGAGGTGCCACCTATCATTGGTCAGCACGATTTACTAAAAAGCGTAAATCATAAACGTATTGCCTATCACAGACCAGTACTGTTTACCGAGGTGCCACCTATCACGGGTCAACATGATTTACTAAAAAGCGTAAATCGTAAACGAACCGCCTATCATAGACCAGTACTGTTTACCGAGGTGCCACCTATCACGGGTCAGCACGATTTACTAAAAAGCGTAAATTGTAAATGTACTGCCTATCACAGACCAGTACTATTTACCGAGGTGCCACCTATCACGGGTCAACACGATTTACTAAAAAGCGTATATCGTAAACGTACCGCCTATCACAGACCAGTACTGTTTACCAAGGTG
Organism: Cicer judaicum; assembly: GCA_037974835.1. Lineage (NCBI taxonomy): Eukaryota > Viridiplantae > Streptophyta > Magnoliopsida > Fabales > Fabaceae > Cicer > Cicer judaicum. Next base: position 3,586,484 of record JBBPBS010000233.1, on the reverse strand, counting down.
CCACCTATCACGGGTCAACACGATTTACTAAAAAGCGTAAATTGTAAACGTACCGCCTATCACAGAACAATACTGTTTATTGAGGTGCCACCTATCACGAGTCAGCACGATTTACTAAAAATCGTAAATCGTAAACTTAACTCCTATCACAGACTAGTACTGTTTACCGAGGTGCCACCTATCACGGGTGAGCACGATTTACTAAAAATGTGTAGTCTATCACAGACCTACATGACGCGAAAATTCCCGCAAGGATAAGATGAACCAACAGATCACATGGCATCATCTCGTGGCCCATTATGGTGACCACAATCACCATGGCCATGTCGCGGTTACCATGTACTATGAAATGTATGAACATATTCTGACTCTTTTCACCACAATCATTAAGTAAATGTAGCTATTAAAAGATTCTCCATTTTTAATACTCATTTAACACTAATGATTTTTCAAATACAACACAGAGCATACTTAAACATATTTATTCACACCAATTTAAATTTTGCACAACCACACATAAATCACATCTCCAAATTCCATCTACACCTAAATTGAATTAAATTTATTTTCCACCAAGTCACACATAAATTTCTTCTAAAAAATTCATAATATTAATTATGAACACATCAATTTCACCAAACATGAGTCACTATAATTTTCAAACATTAATCAACCCATATTTAATCTCCAAAATTTTCAACCATAAATCACCACAACAACATTGATATATTAGAGTTCTCCCCACCGCTAACTCGGTGCCAACGGTCTCGATTCCTTTTCGAGACTCAAGGAGCTAACTACATAAACATGAATATTTATAACAATTTGTTCACAATAAAACTAATCCAAACACATCAAAATTCCCAAAATTAAATCTTTCTCACACACCAAACTTTTAAAACCAAATAATCTATATTATTTACTTCAAACTAATAAAATAAATATTGTCCAAATTTCACATTCACATACTCGACTATTAAAGCACCGAAATATTTGAGTTAATAAAATACTATAAACTTTTTTTTTTCTTTTTAAACTCAATCAAAGAGTAATTAAAAGAGTAATACTTTAAACTCTAAACATTTTGAATTTCAATCTATCTTTTTGCTCAAACTCTTTAACTTAGATAAAATTTGAACTTTTTCACAACTTTAACAACTCTAAATTTTTCGTAGAATTTCAACTTTAGTTCAAACTCATTTATTTGAAAATAACTCATTACGTAACTCAAACTCATCAAATTTAATTACCACCAATTCACACCAACAACAATCAATTCAATTCCACAACACACATATAACACCTCAATTAAATTTCAACAATTCAAACATAACTCACCCAATTTCAAAACTCCACATTTTTACACATAACCCACCAAATTTCATCAATTCATTTTCCACAAAATCCGCAAATAAATCACATCTCTAAAATTCATAATAATAATTATGAACATATAAATCACATCAAATATGGATCACCACAAACCATACCTCAAATTTAAATTCCACTAAATCACACATAATCGCATTAAATTCATTTTCTACAAATTCACACATCAAATACATCACATTTCTTTTCCATAAAATCACAAATAATGTCCAAAATGCAAACTAAAAGTTTGGAAGGAGCCCTTACCTTAACGATAGCTCTAACACACGATTACGGTACCGTAATTAATTTTGGTAAAATTTATGTCCGTGACGTCGCGTCGAAAACTAGTTCACTAGCACCACAGCATGACAATGAGCAACTTTCTCTTCTGTCACTTCTCAAATGGAAGTTTAGATCTAGTAGATAAATGGAGGTTTATGTTTGTTTCTTTCTCAAAACCAACAACACTTTGGTTTTTGTTTCTTCAAATAGAGAGAATAGAAGAAAGATGGAAGGCACGCGTGAAACAGAGAAATGTTCACTTTCTTTTTTTTCTTTTTCTTTTTCCTTTCACAAGACACACACACACACATAATAATAATAATAATAATAATAATAATAATAATAATAATAATAAATATGTAAACAAATATCTAGATATTTTTATAAAAATCATCATTACGCCTGTCACCTTACATCACATTAGAAACCACTTTTTCAGAAAATATCTATTCTCGCCGCAATTCAATGGGCAAATGAACTTTTCTGAAAAATGCTGCATCTTATTCGGCAAAAGATTTACCGTAATTAAATAAAATTATTCATCTACGAATAGTTTTAATCGGGTCTCCAAAAAGATATTTTTGGCATTTAACTCCTAAAATTGGCTAAAAAGCTTCAGAAATTCAGCACAAAATTCCTCAAAATACATAAATTAGAATTTAAAATTAAGGGTCTTACAGATACAATCAACAAGAAGGTATAGATTACGATGAAACTTTTGCTCTGGTTGCAAGATTAGAAGCTATTCGTACACTCCTTGCATATGCATCCCATAAGCTTATTAAATTATTTTCAATGGATTTTAAAAGTGCATTTTTAAACGGATTCTTAAATGAACAAGTTTATGTGAATCAACCTCCATGATTTGAAAATCAATCAAAGCCAAATCATGTTTTCAAACTTAACAAAGCTCTATATGGTTTAAAACAAGCACCAAGAGCTTGGTAGAACGGTTAAGTTCATTCTTAATTAAAAATGGATTTTCAAGAGAAAAAATTGACACCACATCATTTAAGAAAACGGAGAACAACGATTTACTTATTGTTCAAGTATATGTTGATGATATCATTTTCGGATCAACAAATGAAAAAATGTGAAGGATTTTCAAAACCCATGCAAAGTGAATTTGAAATGAGCATGATGGGAGAATTAAGGTATTTTCTTGGATTACAAATTAAACAATAAGAAAATGTTATTTTCATCTGTCAAGAAAAATACATTAAAGGTTTGTTGGTAAAATACAAAATGAATGAATCAAAAATCATGTCCACTCCCATGCATCCATCCTCTTCTTTAGTAAAAGATGAAAATGGTAAATCTGTTTCTGAAAAAGAATATCGAGAAATGATTGGCTCTTTGCTTTACTTAAGTGCCATTAGGCCTCATATAGTAGTTGTAGTAGGATTATGCGCTCGATTTCAATCAACACCAAAAGAAACTCATTTAAGAGCAGTAAAACGAATTTTACGATATCTTATTGGAACCACTAATCTTGGTCTTTGGTATGGAAAAGGTTTGCATTTTGATCCTATAGCATATTAGGATGATGATTATGTTGGAGATAAAATCAAAAGCAAAAACACAAATGGAGCATGTCAGTTCTTCGGTGAAGCATTGATTAGTTAGTCTTGTAGAAAACAAAACACAATAGCTTTATCAACCTTTGAAGCATAATATGTCTCAGCAGCAAACTGTTGCTCACAAGTTCTTTGAATTAAAAATCTACTTGAAGACTACTTATTAAGTTATTCAAGCAGTCCAATTTATTGTGATAACACTAGTGCAATAAATTAGTCTAAAAACCCAATACAACACTCTAGATCAAAACATATTGAAATAAACCATCATTTTATTCGTGATCATGTCAATAAGAAAGATATCGAATTAATCTTTGTTGATACTCAAAATCAACTTGCTCACATCTTTACAAAGCCTCTTGTCGAGGATAGTTTTAATTTGTTCAAAGAAAAACTGAAAAATTATAGAAAATCCAGAAAAGTCTGGTTAAAATCTGCTTTTGCAGAAAACGAAGAACGTTTATCAATCTCTGTTTTTCCAGACATCAGTCTCCATTTTTTAACCAACATTCTCCTCTATGTCATCATTTTCTCTCTTAACCCAAAAAGGGAAATCTTGACATTTAATACATGTGTCTTTTTGTCTGCAAAAAAGCACTGACACAAGCACTCCTACCCCCAAACACTTTCCTCCTTCCCAAGGTTCAAAATAATCATTAACTATTTCTCTTCAAAATCAGAAATTCTGAGTGACATCTAAAATACTCCATCTTCTTTTTCCTAAAAAAAACAACAACAGTGTCAAAACCTCTCATATCTCTCGATTAAAAATCTCTCTTGCTTAAATATTCTTCTCAAACCACAACAATGGTGCGAACAACGACATAAACACACAGGAATGCCTATCCATACACACCATCTTCATCATCTCCATCATCTGACTCAATACAACGTTCACCATCTCCACCACCACAACCAACTCCATCACATATTTCCTATGATACCACCTTTTCAGATTACCTCTCATATTCCCCAGAGAGAAACCCTAATCCTATCAATCAAAATCTTTTGTCCATTATTTTTCCACCACTCTATACATGTCCTCCTCCCAATCTCGCTCAAGTTCCTCCACACTTAAGAAACCCTCCTCCAGAAAAACCTCGTTTTGTGCGCATTCTATCTGGCATTGGAACATCAAAAACATCAAATTTCAAACCATCATACTTCATCATCTCTAATTCATAGACATATGAATCGTCTGACACTCCTCACAATACTCCTAAAGGGAAATAAACTATCCCAACAAAATCAACTAACTCCATCACACCATCAAAGCCTTCATTCTCCTCTGAGCTATCTCAATCAACCCCTCCAAATCAAAAAAGGAGATTGATAAATAAAATTTTTTCTTCTGAACCACCTCAGAATAAAAAACATACACGTTCCTCAAATATTAAAAACATAATGACCATTGCCCAATTCTTAGCCAAAAACAAACTCAAAAATCCCCAAAGAATAAAAACACATGCACTCAAACAAAACTTTAAATCTACTGAACCCGCTTCTCTAGAACATTCTCTTATTCCACAATATTCCCCAACCCTAACTCCAGAACATTCTCCATGTCCAGAATGTTCTCAAGTTCATTTACACTCTCCTTCCCTACATCAAGAATGTTCTCCAAATCAAGAACGTTCTTCTACTCAACCACCCTCTCCTTCACATCCTCAAAAACATTCACCAAACCCAGAAACCTCTTCAGTTCATACACCTTCTCCATTTCCAAAATCCAAACGTTCTCCTACTCGAGAACGACCATCTTTATCCAAATCTGAATCATCTAAACCATCTCCACCCTCCAAAAAATCAAAACCAAACATACTTCCTCTTATTTCATTCCATAAACTCAAAATTTTTCAAAGACAAATGGGCTCAATGCCCTATTGGAATAGGAAGCGTTTTTGTCTTTGATAAACTCATAGTCAATGACAATGTTTTCAAACATCATACTGATTCTCTAGGCTGAACCTCATTTCTACAAACATCTAAACATTACTATACAAATGTTGTACGAGCATTCTACTATAATGCCAAAACCTTCTTCGATATATCTCTCATGATATCCAACATCAAGGTAATCGAGATAAGGTTGGCTCTAGATATCTTGGCATCCATCCTCCAACTGCCTACAGAAAGACCTTCCATTTTTGGCTACAAGTGGTACTCAGCTCTGAATCTCAACGAGACTGAAGTACTCTCTGATTTGTTTCAAGAAGGGTCTACTCGCTACCTATCCACCTATCTCATGCCCCTTCCAAAAGTATTCAAAATCATGAGCCACCATACTCTTCTTCCTCATTGTGGAAGCCATGAGTATGTCTCTGCAAATGAAGCTTTGATCATTTATCACCTTGTTATTTGTAAGCACCTTAACCTTCCTCATGTAATCATTCAACACATGATATGCGCTACCACTAAAGATTACAAGAAAAATAATGTCTTAGTGCAGATGTCTTAGTGCACACCATTGTTATGTTTTGAGAAAGAATTTTGAGAAAGCAGAGTTGAGGGAAAATTAAGGGTTTTGGATTACAACAAGTTATTTTTTATTTTGAAGAGAAAAAGAAATTATGATTTGAGCCTTGGGAAGGAGAAGAAGTTTGGGGGCGGGAAGTCACTTGATAGCATGTCAGTGCACTTTTTGAAGACAAGAGGACACATGCAGTAAATGCCAAGATTTTCCTTTTCTGAGCAAGAGAGAAAGTGATGACGCAGGGGAGAGTGATGGATAAAAAATAAAGAATGACGCCTGGAAAACAGAGTTTGATTGTCGTTCTCCGTTTTTTGCAGGAACATATTTTAACTTTAATTTCTTTGGGTTTTTTAAAATTTTCAATTTTTCCTTGACCAAATCGAAACTATCCTCAACTAGAGGCTTTGTAAAAATGTCAACAAGCTGATTTTGAGTATCAACAAAGATAAATTCAATATCTTTTTTGTTAACATCATCATAAATAAAATGATTTTTGATTTCAATATGTTTTGATCTAGAGTGTTGAATTGGATTTTTAGATAAATTGATTGCACTAGTATTATCACAGTAAATTGAAATGCTTGAGTAACTTATAGAGAAGTCTTCAAGTTGATTTTTAATCCAAAGAAGTTGTGAGCAACAGTTTGCTACTAAGACATATTCAGCTTCGGTAGTTAATAAAGCTATTGTATTTTGTTTTCAGCAAGACCAGTTTATCAATGCTTCACCTAAAAACTAACATGCTCCACTAGTGTTCTTTCTTTCAATTTTATCTCTAGTGTAATCAACGTCACAATATGCTATAAGATCATAATGAGAACCTTTCCTATACCAAAGGCCAAGATTAGTAGTTCCAACTAGATATCTAAAAAATCATTTTAAGCAGTTAAATGGGATTCCTTTAGTGCTGATTGAAATCTAGCACATAATCCTACTGCGAATATGAAATCAGGCCTATTGGCAATGAAATGAAGCAAAGAACCAATCATTCCTCTATATTCCTTTTCTTAAACCGACTTTCCATTTTCATCTTTGTCTAATGAAGAGGATGGATGCATGGGAGTAGACATAATTTTTGATTCATTCATTTTGTACTCAATTAATAGATCTTTAATGTATTTTCTTGACAAATAAAAATACCATTTTCATATTGTTTAATTTGCAAACCAAGAAAGTACCTTAACTCTCCCATCATGCTCGTTTTAAATTCATTTTGCAAGAGTTTTGAAAATCCTTCACACATTTTTTGATTTGTTGATCCAAAGATGATATTATCAACATATACTTGAACAATAAGTATCTCATTATGGGGTTTTGTTGATGATTTTTCTTATGGATACACGGTTTAAAATGTAACAAGAAGTGTTAATAGCTTCAGCCCAAAATTAACTTTCAACATTAGATTCTTCCAAGATTGTTCTTGCCATTTCTTGTAATGTTCTATTCTTTCGTTCAACAACTTCATTTTGTTATGGAGTTCTTGCACATTATAGATTATGAGAAATGCCAAGTTCATCAATGAAGGTTTTAAAAGAGGCATTTATGAATTCTCCTCCATGATCACTTTTTACAAAAATGATGTTGGATTGTTTTTCATTTTGTACCTTTTTGCAAACATTTTTAAATGCATCATCTTTCTGTTTTAAAAGTAATACCCAAGTGTGTTACGAGAAATTGTCAACAATAACGAAACAATATTTTATTCCTCCTAGACTTGTTGTTTTTATTGGCCCAAAAAGATCCATGTGAAGCAATTCAAGAGTTCAATTTGTAGTTACAAAATCTTTTGAATGAAAATTGCTCTTGACTTGCTTTCCTTTTGCGCAAGCTTCACATGCTTTATCTTTATCAAAATTGAGTTTTGGTAATCCTCTAACAAGACCTAGTTTTGAAATTGTTTTCATACTTATATGTGCAGACCTTTTATGCCATATCTATTTATATTTATTGATTGAAATAAAACATGATTCATCAACAAGTTCTTTCAAGATATATGACATAAAATTTTCTTTCTATTTCTAGAAAAGAGTACTCCTCTAGTTTTAGTTTTTTTGATTTCACATACTCTTGATTAGAAGATAACTTCAAAACCATTGTCACATAACTGACTTATGCTTAGAAGGTTGTGTTTCAAACCTTCAATATATTGAACATCAGTTATTTGAGTAGAGTTTGTCTTACCAATAGTTCATTTACCTTTAATTTGAGCTTGATTGTTGTTTCCAAAAGTAGACGATGCTCCATCTTTCTTGATGAATGACATGAAGCAGTTTTTATCTCATGTCATGTGTCTTGAACAACCACTTCCCACTTCCCAAGAACCAAGGATTTCTCTTGACATTTGGAAATTTAATATGCATAAGATGTTATATCAACCTTAGGTACCCATTTTATCTTGGGTCCTTGAGAGTTAGTTTTACAATTTTCTTTCCTCTTAAGATAGCATATTGATTTTTTATGACCAATTTTGAGACAATAGGAACATTTTATTGTTGATCTTGGAATTGACTTCGTAATATGGGTTTTAAAAGGTTTTAATCTTGATTTTGATGCAGTACCAAATCATTCTCCTTTTTCCAGATTTTCTGGAGAAAGTTTTACCTTTGTTTCAGAACATTCTCTATTTTGAAAATGGCCTGGAGAACGTTCTCCTTTTGTAGATTTCTCAAAACCGGTACAACTTATTTTTGCAGAACAATGTGTCCCTTTAAAAATCCTTTTGCATTTAATCTTTTCACCTTTTTTCTTAAAGTAAAAAGCAAATTTCAATTGTTCAAGTTTTTTACAATATGAGCATCTAGTTTTACATTTTTCTTCCTTTCTTTCTGAAACAAAAATCTTTCATACATTTTTGTTTTTGGAGTTTGGTTAAAACCAAGACCAACTTTATCAAAGATTCCTACTTGAGATCCCATGAATTTTCGAAATGTTTCATTTTTAAGGAGAATGTTCTCTATTTTTGTTGCAGAACGTTCTTGACCTTTTTGACTTTCAAAATTTTGTTTTTTTTCTTTTAGTTCTTGAAAGATATTGTTGAGGAAATTATTCCTAGCCTGGGCTTTTTCTTTTTCTTCTTTCTCTTTATGAAATTGTTTTTTTAAGGAACTATATTTTTGAATAAAAAGGTTTGAATCATTTAACAAGTTATCAAATTCTTTTCCCATTTGTTCGCATAAATAGCAAGATTCATAATTTGTTACCTCATCTTCTTCTATACTTCCCATCAAGCATATGTTGGCTTTCTCACCTTCTTCTATATTTGTTTCTTCTTCATCATCCCACGTGGCCATCATTGATTTCTTTTTGAAAGGAAATCGTTTTGATGAAGTTTTATTTAAGGGGCATTCTACTTTGTAATGTCCTAATTTATTACATCCAAAGCATGTGACTTGACTCTTGTCCACTTCAATTTTGGGATTTTTGTTTTGAAACCCCTTTTTGATTTCATATTTTCTTCTCATCATTCTCATAATCCTTCTTGTGAGAAGAGCAATTTGTTTATCACCATCTTCTTGTCAAGTTTGTTCTGGTTCCTCCAGTTTCTATATTGATGATTGTGATGCTTATTCCAGTTAAACAAACCGAATTCACATAGGACTGATTAAGCTTGTTTGATCAATTCTATAGTCAAATAGGAATAGAATCACAAATTATAAATTAAACTCATTGATATAATCTATGATAGGTCTGAAATTCGAATTATTGGATTAATCATTTTGCTCATATATTCAAACAAAAAATCTAAAAAAAAAACCTTTCTAATTTCAACTTTCAACTATTAATTTGTTTAATATTATTATATCAAAAGTTCTTGCAAAACAACTTTAGTTATTACCTTTATGTACATTTCATCAATTGTATTTTATCAATTTTTGGTGCTATTTTTAAATTTGTTGGATTTTATTTGATAGGGTTTTCTATTTTTCACTTCAACTTTAGCGATAGGGACATTGAGGATCCCCACAATCACTTTAGTTTAATGGTCTTGCATTTGAGGATCCCCACAATCACTTGAAGAAGTTCCATGTTGTGTGTTCTACCATGAAGCCTCAAGGAGTCATATAAGACCATATCAAGCTAAGAGCCTTCCCATTCTCACTTCAAGATTCTGCCAAGGAATGATTATAGTACCTTTATCCAGGTTCTGTTACAAGTTAGAATGATTTGAAGAAGTTGTTTCTAGAAAAATTCTTCCCTGCCTAAAGAGCTACTTCAATCAGAAAAAAATGTTGCATTAGGCAGATTGACAAGGAATCATTACATGAGTATTGGGAGAGATTCAAGAAATTAGTGTCTAGCTGTCCTCATCACCAAATTTCTGAACAATTGCACATCTAGTATTTTTATGAAGGCTTGCCACCTATGGATAGAAGCATTTTGGATGCTGCAAGTGGGGGAGCACTTGTCGTTAAGACCCCCAGAAGCACCAAAAGCTTTGATTGAGAACGTGTCCATTAATTCTCAATAGTTTACAACTAGAAGCAATTATGTAGTGTTGACAAGGGGAGTGGATGAAAGTCAAGCTTCTTCCCACAAGAATCTAGAAAGTAGACTTGATGAGCTTATGTCTATAGTAAAAAAATTTGCAATAGGTAAAGCCGAAGCAGTGGTCGATAGTATTTGCACTTCTCAAGAGCATCCTACAGATTCATGTCCTACATTACAACAAGATCCAATTGCTGATGTTCCTCAATCATATGCAGCAAATATATACAATCATCAAGTAAACTATGATATGCAATCTAACAGGTAATATTCTGGTTGGAGAAACCATCCCAACTTGAGATGGGGGATTCATCTACACAATAGCAAACTAGGCAACATCAACAACAAAATATTCCACAACAGCAAAACATTCCACAACAGCAAAATAATGCACCTTCATTAGAGGACCTTGTTAAACAGATGGTTGTCCTGAATCTCCAATTTCAACAAAGAACGGATTCCACCATTCAGAATTTGGAATAAAGATTGGTCATCTAGTCATTTCAATTAATCAATTACACACTTAGGGGTTAAAACAATTGCTTGTACAATCAAGAGTAAATCCAAATGCTCCCAATGTTAGTGAAATTACATTGAAATTACATTGAGGTATGGGAAAGCTATTGAAATATAAAAGGTACGTGAAACTGCTGTGAAAAATAACAAGGTTCATGAGGATACTTTGATACCTGAAATAGTTGATGTTGAGGAAAATATACCACTTCCTTTTCCTCAAAGGGTAGTGCAGACTAAGAAAATGGACGACATAGATAGGGACATGGAGATCTTGGATGCATTTAAGAAGGTGAAAGTGAACATTCCCCTCCTTGAAGTAATTAAACAAATCCCAAGATATGCCAAATTTTTAAAAGAGTTATGCACACACAAGATAAGGTTAAAAGGTGATGAAAGGGTACACATGGTGCAAAATGTTTGAACCCTCATTCAGCCCATGCCTGATAAATGCAAAGATCCAGGAACTTTTTTCATTATGTGTACCATAGGAAATACTCAATTTGAAAATGATATGTTAGATTTAGGAGCTTCCATTAATGTTATGCCTACATCTATTTTTATAGAGTACATGTGTTACTATTCAATTGGAGAAAAAGAGCAATGCTCGCCTTGCTGTACTTGTGGAGGATGTACTTGTTCGAGTTAATGAATTGATATTTCCTAAAGATTTTTATATTCTGGATATGGAGGGAGAGGGGGAGAATAAGTCCAACAGGGTGCCTATCATCTTAGCCCATTAGTTCTAGAGGATGAGGGTAAAATTAGTTAGGCAGCCCCAAAGGCGACTCAACCCATTAATTATGGATATTGTAACAAAAGAAGTGACCAAGCTCTTGCAAGCATGCATTATGTACCCCATTTCTGATAGTCAATGGGTGAGTCCAATGCAGGTAGTTCCTAAGAAAACTGGACTGACAGTGGTTAAAAATGAAAATAATGAACTTATCCCCACACGAGTGCAGAACAACTAAAGGGTATGCATTGATTACATGAGACTAAACCAGACAACTAGAAAATATCATTTTCTTTTACCATTCATTGATCAGATGCTTGAACAGTTGGTTGGTAAGTCACATTATTGTTTTCTTGATGGTTTTTCTGGTTATTTTCATATCCATATTGCATCAGGACCAAGAAAAGACCATGTTCACTTGACCTTTCGACACATTTGCCTATAGGAGGATGCCTTTTGGCCTATGTAGTGCTCTTGGAACTTTCCAACGCTGCATGATTAGTATTTTCGTTGATTTGATAGAAAATTGTATAAAAGTTTTCATGGATGATTTTATTGTGTATGGTTCCTCATTTGATGTATGCTTGAACAATTTAGATAGAATTTTGCATAGATGTATTGAAACTAACCTTGTGCTGAATTATGAAAAATGTCATTTTATGGTTGAACAAGGCATAGTTTTGGGACATGTGATCTATAAGAATGGGATAAAAGTGGATCCTACCAAGATTGATGTGATCTCTAATAATATTGTTATATGTTTATTGTTGTATATCTATTTTTTTATTAACTACATTGTGAAAGTTACTAGAATTAATATATATGTGTTGAATATATTTGAAAATAAGTTATCTATAAAGCTTAAATCAATTGACAAATAACAATATTATTAGATTCGATATCATGTTTCGAGTTAAAATCCTAAACCTCGATGTTGTTTGCAAATGTTTTTACTATTTAATGTATAAATAAATAAATAATTAGTGATTTTTTTGAAATAGAAAATGAAAATTAATTTAATAATAATAACTAAATAAATAAAAATAAGATTAATAAATTTTAAATTATTGAAGTGAAAATATTTTAAACATTACTTAACATAAGTTTATTATTAATAAAGATCAATTTTTATGTTATTTTATATTTTTAAATTAGTTGATTAAGCGACTTTACTAAACACTTGTTCTACATAAATAATTCAATTAGTGAGTTAATAAATACTAAATAGTATTGAGAAAAAAGTAAAAGATTTAATATCTATTATTAATATTTATCGATTTCTACTTACAAACTAACCACGAAGGTAAATAAAATAAAATAAACTAAAATTTTTACCAAATACTTTGAACTAACCTTTTTGCAACAAGTTGTCAGATAAATATACAAATAACTAGGGATGGGAATAGGCTAGGCCGTCTGTAGGGGCCTTTGGCTTGGCCTGGTCTGGCATGGCCTGTTTAATAAAAAGGTTAAGCTCATGCTGTTTTTAAAGTCTATTTATGTAAATAGTCAGACTCAGGCTTATAAAAAAGCCTATTAATCCTGACAGGTTAGCTTATATATATTTTATTATTTATTTCATTTTCCATTTTCTTCTTCTCATTTTCATTGCACTCACTCCAACAAACAGGTACGTAAGCAACACACACACACACACACACACACATATATATATATATATATATATATATATATATATATATTTTTAATAAAAATCAATACTATTTATTTGTTACCTTTATATTTTATAAAAATCAATACTATTTCTTTGTTATCTTTATATATATTATTAGTATATAAACTTGGAAAGTCTAATTGTTTATTATTACTGAATATGAGTTTGTTTGAGGTGATTTGTTTAGAGGTAATATTCCTAGTTGTTTGAGATTTGTTTGAGAGATAATAATGGGTGCGTTTGTTTCAATAAAAAATTTATTCTTTTAAATCAAAAATCATTTTTTAGAGTTTAAAGGGTGTTTGCTTTATATTTTTTTTAAATCATTTTTATAGAAAATAATTTTTTATTTAATATAAATATACATATGTACATTAGTATTGGTATATGAAGAATCATTTAAATCGATATGGGTAGAGCATCATGTAAGTATAGATAATTGTTTATTTATATATATATTACTGAATATGATTTTGTATGAGAGGTAATAATTTGAGTTTGTTTTAGAGATAATAATGGGTGAGTTTTGTTTGAATAAAAAATTTATTCTTTTAAACTAAAAATTATTTTTTAGAGTTTAAAGCGTGTTTGTTTCATATTTAAAAAAATCATTTTGTTAGAAAAATTATTTTTTATTTAATATATATATTAGTATTGATATATGGAGAATCATTAAATTGATATGGATAGAGCATCATGTAGATATAAATAATTGTTTATTTGTTACCTTTATATATATATATATATATATATTATATTTTGTTTGAGATATAATAATCTGAGCTTGTTTGAGAGCATTTGTTTGAGAGATAATAATGGGTGCATTTATTTCAATAAAAAATTTATTCTTTTAAACCAATATTATTTTATCAAGTAGTATTTATTTGTTTTTTTTAATAATTAGCTCATTTATTTATTTATTTATTATTTTTTAGCTCAGTGTCTAACATATATGTATTTTTTCTTTTGTTTTTGAAGGTTGATAAACAAGAGATACAAAACACTTTGAAGATTTGATATCATATTTTTGTCATTGTGTAACTGTTTATGGGGTTTATTTTGTTTTATTTTTAATTATTGAAGGACTTTTTAGAGTTTGTTAGTTATGAATTCATTTTGTTTTTTGTTTTTTGTTTTATTGAAAGGTTGTTGCATTACAAACTTGTTAGTAATTATTTTATTAGATTTGGTTATAATTTTATTAGTTTTCCTTGTATACAAAGGTCTAGTTTAGCTTATTTAAAAAAAGTAAAATATAACATTTAAATATTTTAATGTAAAAAAGGCTTTTAAATAGGCTTATAGGCTAGGCCATGATAGATCGTAGGTCAGGTTCAGGCCAAAAAAAGCCTATGATAGGCCAAGCTTAGGCCTAAAAAATTCATCGTAGACTAGGCTCAGGCCTTTCAAAACCTGGTCTGACCTTGCCTATTTCCACCCCTACAAATAAATATACAAATTAAGGTAACTAAAAATAATTAACTATAAATATTTGGAAATATCTTATAAAAATAACTATATAAATTATTGCATTTCATTAGAGACGTTAAAGACAAAAAATAATTTTTTTGAATATTGCAGTGATCAAATTCAAAAAATATTTTTTCAGGAACTAAAACTGAAAACTATTATATTTACAGGGACGAAAAAATATTTTCCTTTGTCAATTAATGTTTTTGTAACGTCCATTTAACGTTAAGGACCAAAAATAAATTATTTTGATATTATAGGGATGTAAACAAAATCAAAAAAGGTTATATTTACAAGGATCAAAAACATATTTAAACCTATTTTTTTTCTCTCACCACTTTGCATTCATGAGAATATTTGGAATCGCATGCTTTGTTTTGCTCGGAGTGCAAAAGGTTAAGTGTGGGGGAATTTGATCACAACATTTCGTCACATATTTCTAATTTTATAGTTTGGTATTTTAAAAGCTCTTTATAGCTTATAATAATTTTTTTAGCTTGTTTCTAAATTTTGGGTCGAAATTGAATTATAATTTTATTATTTGCATTTTGACCCCTGCTCGCTCTGTAGGTCATAACGTGAGCTCTGGATATCGGATTGACGCATGCGAGCAGGAGTTGGAAAGCTAAAAATCAGAGCCACAAGTGTAACGCCCCAAATTTTGATCCAAGACATTACTTAAAAATATTTATTTTCTTTCAAAAACAATTGTGTTTTTTAGTAGTTCATCATATAATCAATAAAATTTCACTAGTAAATAGTTTGATTTCGTTTTAAGAAATATCACAATGCAATTTACTTGTTATTATTATTATTATTATTTTTGCAAAGACAATTTACTAATTATAGAAAATGTTCGCTTACGTCTTAAAATAGAATAATTCATATTTTTCCTAGCGGAAGGACCCCACCTCCGCATTTCTATTTAAAATCGACGATGAAAAGTAAATAAACTTAAAAAAAAAATGTACCACATCAGTCTTATCAAAAGAACGACTGCTATGTATATAAGAGTCGACCATCTTTCTACTTGACTAGATGAGTAGAACATCATCTTCTCCATTATTACATATAGTGAGATCTTTTTATTAAAGATTTTTTTCTATTATAATTAGGGATTTAATTTTCTTAAGTTGTTTGGTAAAAAAAAAGAGGAATGGAAGAAAACAACTCACGTAGCTTTAACCCATAGAGATTTTATTGAAAATTTCAGTAAGTTAGAACATGCATGTTGTTTATCGTTATGATGTTTGTGAATGAATTATGTTAGGAAAATTTCAGTAAGTTAGATGTCCATTATTAGATTTAAGGTGATTATACTTGTCGAGCACGATTTATGCTCGTTACTGCTGTTGCCTCTGATGTGTTTGTGAAATTGTGTTTTGTTACATTAGTTTCTTCTAGTATGAGGATTTTGGGCGCTGGAATTCTTTGAATAAATTGTTTTGGGTTATTATGGATTAGGAGAATTAGAGTGTGATTAAATGAAATTTTTGCATATAGGTGTTTTTAAAATTGCATCCAAATGATTTTTTTATGACATTTATGTTGGTATTAATTTCATGACTTTTATATTTTTATTGTTTTTTTCATGAATTTGATGTTGTTACTATTTTCATGACTCCAGCGTTATTTCTATTTTCTGACTATGATTTCCGTTTTGAATTAAGGACTTAGAATTAAATTATTATGAGTTAGTATATCACCTAAGTTATTTATAATTGTTGTTGATGAATTATGCATTTTATATATGGTATAATAAGGACATTTTATACAAAATATTTCAAGTTTTGTACAATATCGTTAATTAGATCATGCATGGCCTTATTCATAGTGGTACATTTAGGTTATTACATGCATGGAATAACATGTAAAGGAGAACAATCAGGACGCTGATTGGGGTTTGGCCACACCACCTTTACCAATCAGGACTCAATTATCTTGGTGACCCACATTAAGATATTGAGCGACTTTTCCTTATTCCAAAGGAAAAGATTTGAGGTCATGCATTTTTTTTAGAATAATATATATACACACACACACACATACATATATATATATATATATATAATAATAATAATTTTTTGTCTTGAGATGTATAATTATTTTTCATGTTTTATACACTTTTATGAAAGAAATTCTTTGAGACTGTTTTTCCCTTTATTTTTTAGAGCTCACTGAGATGTTTTATCTCAATCCTATTATTATTTTTTATTTAGTAGCTGGAGGAACATAAGACATGAAATTAACATCAGAAGATCAGTTCCAAACTCGTGGAATTAGAATTTGATGTTTTGTTCTATGATGTAATCAGTCAATCGTAGTTTGTTTTCAAGACATAATATTATATGAATCTACTGAACAAGTTGTAAACAATATCTATGAATGTAGTGTTCAGTTATGATGATGACTCTAATTTGTTATTTATTGTTAGTTACCTCTGTTTTATTAATGTGTATGGGTCAAATTATCATACTCTAGACAAATGATAATGGGTCTTACAACCACAAAGACAAACTATTCCAGATTAATTTTTTTTTAAATCACATAAAACATCAAATTTACATTATCATGGATGTTCATAGTTAGAACTCAAAAATTTCAACACGTCAAATGTGAACAAATATCTCAAAATCACCACTTTCATTTTAATAATCTATAAGATTTGATTTGACTATGTGTTATTGATAACCATTAAAACTCATATCACCAAGAATACAATAACAACATAAATTTCATTTCTTCCATTATAAAGTTTTCCGCATTCTAAAAATGGACTATTCATTAAATGCATTCAATAATCAATTTTCTAATATTATTAAAATAAAAAAATATAAAATTCTCATCAAGTTCCTCAAGACATATATATTGTTCATAAAAGTTAAGTTTTAAATTTAAAATACTCAAAAGTCAAGACTTAAAATCAAATACATCATTATAAACATATTACTAATTATATCATTACAAAATTATAACATTATAATTTAGTACTCTAAAAAACGTAAGACATTAAACGTTTTCACTACAAACATATTTATCAAGGTATAATAATAAAAATAGAACTCTATAATTAATTTCATCAAGATAGAGGTATTACTAAAAAAACAATCAAAACATTATAGTTAATTTCTTTACGACGAAAATAAAATCAACTTTTTCTTTTAAGATATCCAGACATCATATCAATATCTTACGAATCGCTAATTTAATATCTAGCCTAACTTTGCATGGGGAAAATCCCTTACCTTGAGTACTTTCCTTCCAGGTATATCGTCCTCGAAAATCTCACCAAAATGAAGGAATGAAAGTTTATAACTTCGATCAGAATGCGAGGGAATGTGAGGATGGTTGTTTGAGTGGCTTAGAAAATATTTGAGATAAATGTAATATTGGTAATGGCATGTGGGTGATTATGACTTCTTTTTCTCTACTGCAAGTTTAATCGTGTCCTACGAAAGAGAGGTGTATGTGGCTAATAAAGGGGGTGTGGAACTTATCAGAGAGAACGAATAATTATCTTCATTGAGTTTAATTGCACACATGAATAAGGAATTCAATTGGAATAATGTCATTCAATAATCAACCGTTAAGAATTAATTGACATTCATATATTTATTCTTGCAAGTTACACATTTGAATGAACACAACAGGAAAACAGACGGTTCTATAAACTAAATGCTATTAAAAATAAAATATAGTTATCAAAAGTAGTAGTGTGGGTGATTCAATTTTGACTTAGTCAAAATTGACTTGATCATTGTTCACTCTAAGACAGATATTTCTATGAGTTTTAATTAGTTAATAAAAAATCACAATAATTAATTAATTAATACAAAAGTACTTTATCAAATAATTAAACATCCAAGGAATAATTATATTACTATTGTCACACTAAATTAATCAAAAAGAATAAACAAAATTAAGAGTTTTAAATTAATTAATTAAATTAAAGGGTGTTACAACAAGTTTTATGTTGGAATAAAAACCCAATGTTGAACTTTAAAGGGCCTAAATTATAGATTTCGTTATCTGGGCTTTTGTACAAATTTTATGTAGTGAGACACTTGTTTTTAAAGCCCAAAATCGAGTACTATATATTGGGAGTTTCTTTCATTTCTTAGATATGGTATTTTTGGATTTAGATTTAGAAAATATATAAACAATTTTTATTTTAATTTCATGGAAGGCTAATTTCATAAGATTAATCCACGAGTTTAGAGTTTCATCAACACCTTGAGATTTAGGTTACACTTTCAATTTTGCTTCATGATTCTATTTATGTTTATTTGATTATATTGATATTTTGATTTTTTAAATTGAATTTTAGTAGGATTGATTAAATTTCAATATGATTGATTAATTCATTTGACAAAATTTGATTTCGGTTTCTAATTGAATTAAGTTATAATTTTGCGACACTTGATCGTTAATTGTAATATATCGATGATAATGATGCTTAATCCAATCAAAGAAACCGAATTCACATAGGATTGATAATGCTTGTTTGATCAATTATACAGTCAAATAGGAATAGAATCACAAATTAGAAATTAAACTCATTGATAGAATAGTGATAGGTCTGAAACTTGAATCACTGGATTAATTGTTTTGCTCATTTGTTCAAACCAAAATATGAAGAAAAAAAAAACTCTTTCTAATTTCAACTATCAATTTGGTTAATATTATTTTTCCATAAGTCCTTGCAAAACGACTTGAGGTATTACCTCTATATATATTTTATCAATTGTATTTGACTCGTTTGCGACAATGGATCAATCGCTCACACACCATAGATTTATTTTTCCTTTTCTCAATAATTTAATGCATTACAACAATCCTCCCGTTCCTAAAAACTCCATTTCAAAAAATATGTCTCAGTCAGCGAAACTACTTTCGCTACTTTCTATTGTATGTGAACTCTTCTTTTATTCTTTGCGCAAAAGCTCTACTAAAAAAAATGTGCTTCAAATTCGAAGAAAATGTGCAACTTTTACATTTTACATTTCTTAAGAAGAAGGAGAATACTACAATAGTGAAAAAGAAGTATTTCCTAGAGATTGCTGAAAAACTTTCTTTAACCTTATTTTTTCTTTTTTACCTCGTTTTTTGTTATGTTTATGGTTTCATGTTTTTTCTCGACTTCGAATTTGTATTGTTAGCTTTTTTTATTTTTGTTAAACCAAGTAAATGCAATCAAAACAACCGTCTAACCGAAAAACCGTAATTTGAATGAACCAACAAATAGTTTGGGAGAATCGAATTTTAGTTGGAATAATTATTGGTCAAACTTTACTTAACTTCGGATTGGATTACCCGACCCCATTCCCTTGGGAACGAAAAAATTTAAATAAAGAAAAAGACTATGCACTAATAACAATCATTAATTTATTATCTAATCACATGATTGTAATCGATATCAATCAATCAATAATCATACAATACATTACTCATGTTATCTATCAATATAAAATTATTTACACTGACAGAACATGTCCATTGAACTTTTAATAAATTACTAAGTTGCATATAAAAAAATATAAGCTTGAGTATATGACATTTATTTGCAACTTTCATAAGCCAAAGAAAGATTAAATAGGAAAATTGGTCATTTAAATTATAAGTGTCGGTCAAATTAATCATTGAATTTTACAAATTAACAAATACATTTTTGAAATTGTAAAATAGTAATCTAAATAGACTATATTTAAATTTTTATTGTTAGTGACTATGATATAATATGTTAATTGAGTATTTGATCCCTCCCCCCCTCCTTCATATTGATCTCATGATGACAATGTGGACTAATGTGTTGATGAAATTTAAATCTTTTATGGACTAAGTTGTTCATAATTATTCTATGCACAATTACAATTAGTTACAAATTTATATTTGAGATAACAAAATTGATCAGCAAATTTATTTTTGAGAAGATGACATTGATGTGAGATGAACATGAATAAGCCACATTGAAGTACCACATCCAAATATCTAAAAATAAAATGTACCGGATGACTATTTTGATTGATATTTTACAATTGGTTTAAATATGTTTTTTGTACTTGCAAATATGCTTCGTTTTGATTTTAGTCCCTATAATTTTTTTTGTTTGATTTATACTCTGGCAAATTCTAACAAGTTTTAAAAAAATTCTATATGAATCTTTTATAGTATAATCTTCATTTTCAACCCCAAATTTATTAAAAAAAGTTCAACAACCTTTATCTTCAACCCTAATTTCTTCATCTTCAAATCACAAATTCTAATATCTCGATCCAAACCTTAAAAATCACAATCTCTCATTTTTCTTATAGCACACCTATAATCTTTGTCATAACCAACCAAGGACCTAAATAAATAAGCCAACTAACACGCCTTATTCATCTACAAACTAACTACATTCAACCATAATGCACCAAACCAAGCCTCTATAACATTTGAGCAAGCACACCAATTCAACTAGTGAATTCGATGACAAAATTGGAACTAAACTAACTACGTTTGTTCCCATATAAGTAATGGTATAGGTTCATAGCTTTGCAACACACTATTACTAACCAAATATGTGATTTTATACTTAAATATTTTTCTTTGGCCTCTTCATTGACAAATGACCCATCAGACTTTTTATGACAAATTGAATACATTTCACCCCTATTGTATTTTCGACCATCTCTAAGTTCCTACAAGTAAACACATATACTAAGTACTTGTGCAATTAAGTATACAATCAATAGTAGATTGAGTGAATCCTACCAACTCATCCCTCTTCCTTGCAAGTGTCTTAGAGCCTAATGTATGAAGGATTGTTAGCTTTTCTCAATTTGCAGCATTTTTTATCAGCCTTCTCATGTAGTGATAACAAATGACATTAGAAAACATAATAGTAAAAAAAATGACAATACAACAAAAGAATGATTACCATTGCGTCTGCCTTACGCCTATATTGGACAAAAATAGTCTAATGGTCTTGGTTAATAGAATGTGGATAATTTTGTAGGTTTTCCTCCAAAGAAAGATTCCACTTATAAAATTTCTTAAACAACCTACATCGTGCATCTCGCTATTTCTTTCCAAGGCTCGTAAGGATATATTTTTTGTTGTCTTCATCATCAACAACAAATTTTGACTAACATAATAGTTAAAAAAAAATTAGTTAACAATTCAAGAAAATCCCTAAATATTCAATTGTTTATCAATGATACCTTTATATTATCCCTAAAAATTTCATTTTTTCTTGTCGATGCAACTACTTTCCAATTGTCATACATTATAGTAAAATCCTTAAACTTCCTTGCAATTTCACTCAAAACACTGCCTAAAAAACCAAAAGTTGATTATATCGGTTGCCCCCTCTTAATTCCATCTAGTTATTATCCGACTAACATTAGGATGAGCCTCAAGCACGTTTGATACTATTAAGTGTGTCTTTGAAATAAATTTTGCCTCATCTAACACATAATTCAACAAAATATGTCATAACTCAACCATGTAAAACAATTTCATTATATAAATGTAATTAGACATTAGATTACATACTAACAACTTCAACATTCCAATATGTAGAATTCCTTTTTTGTGCAATTGTATATGTGTGGTTTCATCAGAAAAGATGTGTTCCAAATTTTTAGATGGGTACGGTTCAATGGGTGCCATAATTTCATTATCTCCACCCATGTCATACAAGTCTCTTGGCTTCAAATGAATAAGTATGCTTCATCTTTGTCCCTTTTCATCATCAACATAATAAACCATTTGAGCTTCTTACGCTTTAATTTGTGGCTCATCATCTTCATGTTCTCTAGTGTGTATTAGTCTTGCAAAATTTATAGAGATAAAACCTAACTTATTTGTCTTAATTCCTTTTAGATTTGTGGTATTTGCCATTTCCATTTAAACATGGGCCCTTTGAAGTCATCAAAGGAAATCTCAATGATATTTATCAATCTTCCATAGTAAGGCACCTCTCCAAATATCATTTGGGTATCACTAGTGCTTGAGTAACTTTGTGTTCTAAACATGTCAAAAACTCCACTAATAGGCTTATCAACTACACGACCAACTTGATTCCATCTAGTCTCAATGTTTTCTAGATACCTTGAACATAATGTAAGATTCTCTTGTACAAGGTATCTTTTTGCAATAGACCCTTTTGGTTGTGCTTTATTACGTACATACGATTTAAGTTGTCCTAAGTACCTATTATTGAACCTCAATAATATTAGTTAGAACAACTTTGTCAACTACAAAATTATGGACATAACGAAATAACATATACTTTACCTTTCAACAAGATACGTCAATCGATAATGAACAAGACCACCAAGTTTAACTTCTTCAACAAGGTGAACAACCAAGTGAACCATAACAGTGAAGAATGAAGGAGGAATTATCATTTCCATGTGGCATAAACTGTAGACAATCTGGTTTTTCAATTTTTCCAAATCATCAACTTCAATACTTTACCACATAATTGTCTAAAGAATGAGCAAAACTCAATCAATATAGCTAAACCATCATCAAGTAATGTTGTTCGAATGGCTAATGGTAGAAGTTGTTCCATCAATATGTGATAATCATGACTCTTTCATATTCCATTCAACTTAAGATTTTCCAAGTCAATGCATCTAGAAATGTTGCTCGAATAACCATCAGGCACATTGATATTCTTTAAAGTTGTTAAAAATCCCTTCTTAACTTTAGTAGTTAGAGTAATGACAGCCAGAGAAATTCATCCATTTTCATTGGGCCAAAGGTTAGGTCTTAGGTCTTATGCCCATTGCTTTAAGGTCTTTTCTTGCATTATGTCAAGATTATGGAGTAGAAGATTATCCTTCCAATATGGAAGTTCAAAGAATATGTTTTTCTTTTTCCATTGTTGATTGACACCTATTGTAGGTCGTCCACCACATGTTCGTTTTCTTGACCCTTCTTTCTCTGGCTTTTTACCAAATGTGACATCAATATTTTGAACCTTTTCATGAATTTGAAGCACATATAATGATTTAGGTTGACCACACATATCTTGTTGGCCATCAAAGCGGACCTTATTCAATCTAAATCTAAGTCTTCGATCAAGAAACTGATGATGACCCATAACACACCATTTTTTGCTATGAGGAAGACGACGAGGAGTAGAGTCAACGTTACAAGATGGACAAGCAAGTCAGGTGTAAGCGTTCCACCCAAAACGTGTACCCAACAGTAAAAAACACTAATTGGCTACATCAAAGTTGCATGTAATGTAAACATCTCTTTCTTAAAAGAATCATATGTATCGACACCTATTGCCCATAACTTCTTTTATTATTGGACTAGAGATTGTAAGTAGACATCGATATCATTTCCTGGCATTTTTTTATATGGAATTATCATTGACATTATATAAGATGTAGGCATCATGCACACCTATGGAGGAGTGTTGTATGGAATAAGAATAACTAGCCAAATACTACAATTTGTGCTAATCATACCAAAAGGATTAAAACCATCACTAGCCAATGAAAGATGCACATTTTGTGGATCTAATGCAAACCAAGTATGTGTCAAGTCAAAATATTTCCCAGATTCATAATCTCTAGGAATCCTCCACATTCCACCATTCTTACTATCAATTGCGTGCCATCTCATATCCTCGACTGACTTTGAGGACAAAAATAATTTGTGTAATCGAGGTTTTAATGGAAAATAACGATAAAATTTTGCAGGAACTTTCTTTTGATTATTGTCATCACCAGACACCCCAATTGCACCAAATTTTGCTTTTGATTTCCATTTGGAAGTGATACAAATTTTGGAGGTCTTCATCTTCCTTATTACCCCAATAAAGTACACAATTATTCAGACAAATAAGGATATTTTCATAATTTAATCCAAGCTTGGTGATTCTTTTCTTGGTTTCATAGAATGAAGTTGGTATATTTGCAAAATCAAATGCATATTTTAATAAGTATAAAACCAATGTCATGGCTTTATCACTCATTCCACACAATCATTTCATGTGATACAACTTTACCAAAAAAATATAGTCTTGAATATTTAACACACCATTCATACAAAGGTTGTTCTCCTTCTTTAGTTAATTCATAGTAGTCTTTGGCCTCTTCATGCCTTTGTTGACTTGCATTTGACATCATATCTTCTTTCCGATCAACCATGTGTTGCAAATCTTTAATTTTCTTATAGTTTTATAATATTATAAATAAAGTTAGTCATTTGTAAACAACTTACTATAGGAAAACTCTATGTTATGTTTAGTTTAATTCTCAAATCTAGCAACCTATAATAACCTTCAAAATCTCTACAATACAAAAATAATTATTAAAATTGTGTTATAAAACATATTACAATACTAATGAATAATAAATAAATTAAATACTTACAAATCAATAAGGTGACATATTTTTTATCTGGTTTCCTTCCCAATGAACATATAAAGCCTACATTAAGCTTCTTAGGATTAATAATAAGCAATTGTCAATGACGACTATAATAAACAATTAAATATGTGTTATATTCAAATTTCTCTATTATAAGCAATAACTATAATAGACAAATACTTAATTTATGATATAAGGTGTTAGATAACAAGTTCTTTTTTTCCTCGTACAACTTCTTTTGAATGTGGACTTGAGCCTTAGTTGGATCATTTTCACTTTGGATGAAACTTGAATCAACAAATCCATACACTTTCACTCTTTCCTAAGTCAATACAACGACGACGTAGATACCTAAGATATGAAACTTAATTTTCATTATAAAAGAAATTCATAATTTGACAAAATTTACAAATAAAACATATTTGTGTTAGCC
The DNA here is from genome assembly GCA_037974835.1 of Cicer judaicum. Taxonomy (NCBI): domain Eukaryota; kingdom Viridiplantae; phylum Streptophyta; class Magnoliopsida; order Fabales; family Fabaceae; genus Cicer; species Cicer judaicum. The sequence continues at coordinate 3,561,093 of JBBPBS010000233.1, read as the reverse complement.
AAACTTGTAAAACAATTATGCATATCTCTTCTTTATCCATACACAACCCTATAATAACTTTCAATGGAAGGAAAGAAAACTAGCTCCACCATATTTCAACTTAAATTCTAAAGGCTTTGACATATCCATTGTCATTATCATAAATTGTTCAACATAATTTAGATGAAAGTTTTTCCTTTCTGGTGCAACATCGTCTTTGTTTGATACCTTGATACCTTAAACCAGTAAAATAATATATTAGCTAGCATATTTAAAAGTACCTAAATACATAAGTACATAAACACATGTGTAATGAATATCTTATTGGAAACAAGCTGCAAGAGTCTTTTTGGCCATTGAATAATTTTTTTGAGGGGATTGACCAACTATTGACACCTCATCAGTGGGCATAGGTACTTGAGCATTTGCATCTAGCACCTTGGTAACCACAACACTCACCATATCATTATTTAGAAGTTGATTATGTATAATGGGTCCCAACTTGTACACATCAGCATATGCTACAATATGAGTATGCCTATCAATATATAATTTATAATAGTATGAGATATCATTCTCTTCATCTAGTATAGGTGGCACACCAGAACAACTATCTTTTGTGCTTGCATATAAAGTGGTATTAGGAGAGAAAATTTGAAAGTTATTGTTTTGTTGAAAGAAAGCCATAGATGATATATCTTGCTTCACTTGTATGGGATATCATTATCTTCATCTAGTATAGGTGGCACACCAAAACAACTATCTTTTGTGCTTGCATATAAAGTGGTATTAGGAGAGAAAATTTGAAAATTATTGTTTTGTTGAAAGAAAGCCATAGATGATACATCTTGCTTCACTTATTATCTAAACACCTTAGTAAACTTTGCTTTTATGGTCTCTATTTGGTTGCTACTCATAACAGGTGGAGTAGAGGATGGACGAGAATGCAATCCAAAGTATTGTTGAATCCCCACACTTCTGTCAAATTCCTGAACATTACTAGGATGTTCAGGCCGCCCAATTGCTTCCGTCAAGATATTTTGACGTTCTTTTGGATGGAAGTTTCCTTAAGATATGTGTTCCACAAGAGAATCCTACAACATACAATTTAAACAAAACTGTATTAGACCTGTTATGCATAAATGTTTTAGACTTGTTATGCATAAATGTGTAATTGTTTCTTTTGATGTGTATTCTCCTGATGGTGTTTGTCGGGCACTCTTTCATCTCTTATGGCGCGATGGTAGAGATGGAAGTGGAACTTCTGAAACTCCAATTGATTTGTGCCTTTGTTTTAATTTCTCTTGAATCATCCTTTTCTCTAACAATGCATATCCCCCATGAGACAATCTATAGGGGTATTTATTAAAAGATTAAATTATTTGTGTCTTCTTTCTTTTCTCATACTATAAATAACAAACCAATTAAAGATAATACTAAAATTTTAGAGAGATCAATCAAATCATATATACAACTTTCATTGGTCATGTGGCTTGTTAGTGTAGCTTTAAATGTCCTCCAAAACTAACCCATATATTGAAATTGTTTATTTTAATAAATTCGTTATTAGGAACATTCCATGTTTTGTACATTACACAAAAAATAGAATAATTAGTGTATAACAATACAATAGTTAAGTACAATAGTAACAAAGATAATTAAAATTACATCGACCATTGCCCAAATGTTTTTCTTGACGTCTTTATGTGCTTCATCCCTTTCTTTGGAAAAAATCCTGACTTTGTCTCGAGCAAGGCAAGCCACATGACCAATGAAAGCTTTCTTGGAATCACCTATAAGTTGATTGATCAAAATCAATTGAAAAAATTATGACCCTCCTTGGAATTATTGGAAGATACTATAGAAGTAGCAATGTCGATTTACAAGAAAGGGGAGTTTGAATTGTACATGTTCCTATATAAAATTTCCTGTTAAAAACGTAAGAAAATAACTCAAGATTAATTTTGATTGTGAAAACAGAAAACGAAGAACGTTCTTGATTTTTTACCAAAAAATGAAGAACATTCTTGATTAGTTAAAATAAAAAGTTTAACTTATCTATTTATTTGACTGAAAGTAAATAGATCAGGGAAGGTATACCACACAAGGATATATCTTGGTTCACCTAACCCGAGTTACATCTAGTCCTCACAACTGTGAGATTTTCCACTAAGTGTTCAAAACAAAGAGCATTCTTGGTTTTACAACACCTAAATCAGATCAACCTTGATATGTTACAAAGTTAAAAACCTTTCTACCTAGAAAGGAGTTCAATCAAATCACCTATCAATCTTTAGATAGGATTTTACAGTTCACCTTTTAATCATAAAAGGATTTCCTACAAGCTTACTCAAAACTATACTTCATATTATAGCCTTACATTTACAATGATATGATTTAAAGTGTTCTATTTGAATCTGATAAGACTCGACACTTGTTTGATTTATGATTCTTTGACAGAGAAATACACGTGAATGACTCTAGGAATCGAATGGGAAAAATCAGAATTGATTCACTGTATGTAAGTGAGAGAAATTCAAGTATAATTTAAATGAGTAATGAATTGCTTAGTACTTGAGGTTCTACATTTTCCTTGAGCATTGGACTTCATTTTATAGGCTTTTAAGACATTTAATAATGTTCAAAAAGAGTTGTTGGTAGTGCTCTAACAATTTTTACCAAAAATCAAATTATATTATTAAAAACATTCCAGCCTTTGAACATTTTTTAGTTCTATTTGACTAGATTTATTTCTTCGTTCTTGATCAGATTTCTGTTGTATTTAATGATCCTTTATACTTCACTTATATTTTTTGATGCCATTGATTCGATCTGGAGTTCTGATTTTGTCAAAACAGTTTGGAGAATAATGATGAACTGCTGTAGAATGTTTATAGAAAACTTTGGAGATTGATGATCAATCTGGAGACTTAGTCTTGAACATCCTGGAGATTGATAATCAATCTGGAGACTAGTCTAATCATTTTGGAGACTGATATGATCCTTCTTGAGATAGTTGTTAATCATTCTAGAGAAGGATGTTTGTTGTTGAAGATCAAGTGCAATAAGTTGGAGAATGATTATCAATCTGGAGACTGATGTTACACTACAAGAGAATGATCATTTGACACTTTTGATTTTGATTTGTGTCTTTGATCATTTGTTCATTTTGAGTGATTATTTTACCCATATGAGAGTTGTACTTCCTAATATGTGAACTAGAAATCTATTCGTGATTTGCAAGAGCTTTTCTTGCATTAAAAACTTATTTGATCTTACTTGTTAGTTCTTGATGCTTAGCTTTTGCCTTTGTTAATCTTTTGGAGTAGATCTTTCTGGTATGATCTTTATGTACCTACTTCTAGTACCTTCATAATAGCGACTGGTTTATCAACAAACCAGAAATGTTCCTGTCGATTGCAAGCCATCAACTTTGGAGATTAATCTTGCTTTTTATTCTTGATGTGTTGCTTTGCTTTTGTTGATCATGTTCCCTTAAAGCTGCCCATAATTATCTTGAGTATATAATTATGTTCCTTTGTAGTAAATACTAGAATTTTGCAATGTAGATTGATGTACTTTCATTGCCCATATCGATCATAAACTAAGGAAGACTTTATTCTTTGTAAACCATAATGTTCTCAGATTAATGTTGTCAAAACCAGAACGTTTTTGGATTAAAAGCTGTGAAAAGGAGAACATTCTCCGTTGTTCCAGACTTCAATTTTAATAACCAAAACATTCTTCATTTTTCAGACTGTTGTCCAAAATGATCAAAATGTTGTTAAGAATGTTCTTCGTTCTTGACATTCAAGCTGGATAATGTTTAGATCTGTTTGGCCTTGCTAATTGGTGATCTTCTTTCTTTGTGATTCGAGTAGTTTCTTTGAATCTGAATATCTCAGTTTTTTCCTTGCCAAGTACTGATGATATAGATGTAAAATCCATATGTTAAAACTTCTTTTAACTAGTGGAGATTAATTGATCTTGAAGTTGACTTGATTATTCTTGACATTGGACAACATTCTCCATTTTTCTAGAATTTGTCAAGAACGTTCTATGTTCTTGTTTGTTCAAGTTTTGCTTTTCATGTTGATATATTCTTGCTTTACTTGGATCCTATTTTTGATTAATACACTCAAACACACATGTTAAATACGAAAACACTTAAAATCATAATTATAAGTCTTAATTAACTTTTGTTTAGTTATCATCAAATTATTAATTTGGGATTTTGTCTTAACAACCATAACACCTTTGCAAGACGACCCGTTGTGCTTTCATCACAATTGGAATCACCATCCTTCACTTTATAATGTGATAGCCCACACCTAGGACATTGGTTCAACTCTTCAAACTCATTTTGGTATAGTATGCAATCATTAGGATATGCATGTATTTTCTTATAGTCCATACCCATCGGATACAATATCTTTTTGCCTCATAACAAAGATTTGACAATGTGTTACCTTCAGGAAACATTTCTTTCAAAATATCAAGAAATTTTGTGAAGCTTCGGTCTGTCGATCCATTTCTCGCTTTCAAATTGAACAATCTCAACACTGTAGATAGTCGTGTGAAGTTAGTACATCTCGGATACAAAGCCTCTTCTATGTCATTTCACAAACTATGAAAAACATGTGCATGATGAAAAGACTCTTGTATAATATAAAGAATCATGTCCTCAAGCCGATTGTCGATATCTTTACAAACTTATTCTCTTTCTGATATACTTTCCATGTTTAACGAATCACCATGCCATATCATTTTGTATAACTCTAGCAAATCCCATAACAAATAAGATGATTTCTTATTTCTTCAAAATGTAAGAGATTTCCATTTAAACATTTAACACAAGGACAACAAAACTTTCCTTCATTTTCTAGAAGTTTTATTAAAGCAAATTATAATAATTCCTCCACACCTATCCAATACACTTCACTCAAATGATTAGCATTCATCCAATTACGATCCATAACTACTTCCGTTAAAAATAAATAATCGCAAAATATTAAGATAACATGTTAAAATTGAAACAATTTTATTGTCCAGAAAGTGTATAGTTTACTATTTTATTTATTGTCCTAAAGTGTCGTATTCATATTAGCTAAAAGTAATATAATAGTATATTATTAAATATTTATAATTACTTAAATAATAATATTTTAAAACAATAAATGAATTTTTCATAATTTTCTTGAACATGTTTTAAAGATAGTGATTGACGCTTGTTTTATTTTGGCACAATTGCTCATGCGGTCCCATAACTTAATTTCAGATAACATTACACTGTTTTTTTTTCATCTCGATTTGGTCTTTTATTTAATTTTGTTACAAAATTCGAAAATATTAAAAAAAATGAAAATATGAGTTTATTTGAATATTTTAGTTATAACGTTGATGAAATTTGTATTATATTATTAACATTTTAAAAAATAAAAAATTAAATTATTTACTTAAAATTAAATAAAGGATAAAATTAATAAAAAAAATTAAAGTGTTATTTAAAAATTAAATTAAAGAATCGTATCAATAATTATGCTTTTTAATTTATAAGATAAGATAAAAGAGTGTTGTGTTCTGCTTCACGTTGTTTTCATTCCGGTTCTAAAAGGAAATGATTATTATATAGTTTTATTAATAAACATCGAATTTGTGACAATTATATTGTGTAAATACAACCACGAATGAAAAATTAATCAAAATTTCCCAAATCCTCATCTTAGTGTTATTTTCAAAAACAAAAAAACCTCATATATGTGTTATTAATTTACTAATAACAGCTAAACAACAGAAATAATAGCATGAACTTTAGGATTTGTGTTCCTGTAAACCAGCATGAATGGTAGGGTTTATAAACAAAATAAAGGAGTTAACATCAAGAATAATTAAAAAACACATATTACATAGGTCCAATTAATTATTTTCAGATTAAAAAAAAAGCAAAAATTTAAAAATCAAATCTGTATTAACAAATTGATGAACTGGTGGCGATAAAACGTCGGCAGCGGCGAGAGTTTAGGGTTGCGAAGTCGACGTTAGAAGAAAGTCAGAAAATTAGGAACCCAAGTTTAAAGTGTACACTAGGTTAGGGAACACAATGTGGAGGTTTAGAATGCATAAGTTAAGGGAGTAGTAAAAGATAAAAAGCAGTTCAAATTGTTAATTGTAAGCATTTTTTTTATATTTTTCAAATTTGCATTGATTATCATTATACCACATTAAACAAATTTTATGTATTTACAAAATTGTTACAGTCTCATTTTATTAATTAGTTTATCTAAGCAATTGATTTAAATATATTAAGGTTAAACCTTTATCTCATTTGTTAAGTTGCGTGACACGTAACCGACTTAAATAGATATATAAAAATCCTAATTTTTACTAGTGAAAGTTATATATGTGTAACAAAAATATGTCAATTATTTAAATTAAATTTTAAAAGAAGTTTTTAAAAAAATACCATTCGCTGTATAAATACAAAGATGCCAAATATTGTGTTGACTGTTTGATGAAGTGTGAAATATTTTTGAATTTTCTGAATATTTATAATGAAAGATGTACTTATTAATCTTTTGAAAATTATTAATTAATAAAAATAAAATAAAAAATTGGTTCAAAAATGAAATGATCATTTTTTTTATAAAATAATATCCACGATACTTTTAACTTAATTTTAGGAAATAATTCAGCTCTTTATTTTTTTTTACTTGATCACTCATTTAATTTTAAGTAACGATTTGATTAAAATGTCAACAATTTTATTATTTTTAATCGAAATTCAAAAAATTCATCATCATCTTAAAGCAAAACTTATAAAAGTAATAATCATCTTCAACAAAATTCATATTTTAACAAATTCATAAATCATATTTTTAAATAAACTCATATGCGACGTCCTTAATATAAAAATAAAAAAAAGTAAAATATTGTAGTATATAAACTTTCATATAGGATATATTAATTAATTTTAAAAAAAGGAAATATATATATAAAAAAAACCTTTTATTTATTTGAAATTAAATAAAAAAAAGAAACATAAAAAACTAAAGGATTACTTAAAATTAACTTTCATAATAATTTATTAAAAATTCAACAATTAACAATCAACCTTTGTATTGGTATAAAAAAAATCAACCATTATTATTTGACACGGTCCATACAAATATTTCACAAAACTTTGAGTTTTTAATGTGCAATTGTCAAAAAATAAATGACAACAGAAACGTAGGTCCTTATGGCGGTTGCAATTCATCAAAGAAAAATCAATTAGGAAAAAAAAAATCATTCTAATTGGTTGTTTAACAAAAGTGAACAGCACATAAACACAGCGCACAAAGTATACAAACATCTATATGATACACTCGGTACATTTGTTTTGTTTCTCAGTGTACTCTAGCTGTCCACGTTTTCTGCTGGCCCCACGCGTTTCCCTAATCTTTATAACTACTCCCACACAATTTCATTACCAATTCAACGAACAATCTGTAAAACTTCTCCATAATTCACAATACTTCTTCACTCTTTTAATTTTCAATTTCCTACTTTCTCTATTATTTAGTTTTACAATGGCATCATCATCAGCTACTACAATGAAGCTATTTTCCTTCTTTTTTGTAGCAGTCTTCGCCGCTATGGCCTCAGCACAATACCTTAGTCCTTCGTCGGCTCCGGCACCAGGTCCCGATGTCGGAGCTGCCGGATGTATTTCAAATTCAGTGGCTATGATTGGAGTTTCCATCCTGTTGTCAATGTTTGCAATCTTAAAGAAGTGAGAACAAGACGAATCCATTTATTTTCTTGTGGATTTTGTGGTAATATATATTTCACTTGGTTCTGCTGCATAAAACACACATATTCGCTGTTGTTGCGGTGTTTTATCGTATAGTGATGATTACTACGAGTTCATCTATGTATAATAGAGCGATAGAATCTTTATTTATTTATCGTAGGTGTTAATGAAAATAAGAAGGATTTAAATATTCTTTTAGAGTTTTTATTTATTTATTTATTATTATTATTATTTCGAAATTCAATAGATTGAAAGTTTAAATTTTTTTATAATTTGTTTTAATATTAAATAATTATCAATATTTGCATATATAAAAAATTAGTATTGATAAAAAAAAAAATGTTTCTAATTTTTTCCTCTTTACTTCATGCTTAAATCCAAAACAACATTAACAGAATAACATAGCAAATAAACCGAAAATGGGATAAAAAATTCAATCAATCTTTTTTATATTAGACGTTAACAAATAAAACAAACCAACCGTTTTTAGTGATGTTTTTTAAACACTTAGCATTATTATTTATATAAACATTCTTTTGTTGCTCCAATTGAAACTATCATTTATTTGTATTACTACCATATTTATATGTGCAAGGCACAGTTCAATTGAGTATTAAAACTATCGTAACAGATAATTTAAATTTAAAAAAAAAAAATTATGCACGAAACATTAAAATCACAATAAAAATTATTTTACAAAAATTGCATGACAAAAGAAGCTAATCATGTAACATCCTTACCTTACAGAATTGATGATTTTGACCTTATTTGATGTGTATTTCTATTTCTATAATTTCCTCATGTATGATTAATGTATTTATATTGATGATTGATATTATATACACTACAACATTTTTGCCCTAATGCAACCCATAAAAACCGTTGCTTAACGTAAAAAAATCGTTGCTGTAATCTACGAGAACGGTTTTCTGACCGTGGGGAACCAAGGCGTTGTCTTAGCCTAATGCAACGGTTTTTTGTGAAACAACAACACTTTTTAAAAACCGTACTGGTAGCTACCTCTACCAGAACGGTTTTTCAAATTGACAACAACAACGGTTTTATGGTGTTGCCAAATTAAAACCGATCTTGTAGGTTCCTTTTTCAATTAAGTTACGGCAATGCTTTAAAACCGTTGCAAAAAGTAAATTTTTTTTTTTTTAAAAAAATAATTTTATAAATTATTGTATTTTAGAAAAATAATTTTAGTAAAATATTATTATTGAAATTCTATAATAAATTTAAAAATATAACAATGTTAATACTAAATTATTGTAATGTATTGTAATAAATTCATAATATTACAATTGCAATAGTATAAATTCATAAAGTTCATTGTCATATAGATGAAACGTTGTAACTCTTGATCATTCATACAATGTATTTGCAGTGATTCAATTTCTCTAATTTATATTCTAGAGATAAGGAGACAATCAAAATAACAAAAATAAAATTCCTTATCTATAAAAATAAATACACAAAGAAAACTTAAGTATCAACATCTATTTCTTCATCTTGTGCTTCCAAATGTTGAAATTCATCATTGGTATCACCATCATTCATCTACAAAATAAAAATAATATATTCAATAAATAAAATCATGAGTAAATGAAAAAATAATAAAGTCTATAATAGTAATATAGTTCTAACAATACTATATATATAATAGGGTTCACGAACAGAACTGAACTAAACCTGTTCAGATTGGTTCTTGAACTATCCATCACAGTTAGATTTTTTGGTATGATTAAACAAGCAGTTCAATTCAGTTTTTGGTATTTTATAACAGTTTTTGGTATTTTATAACAATCCTACATAAAAGAACGAAAAGATGAGAAATAACATACCACATTATTCATGTATAAAAGAGCAGCTTCCATTTCTGATTTACTGGCATAGCTAACAAAGCCATAACCACGAGATTTTTCGGTTTCGCCATCATATAACACCCTAGCTCCAACAACAGTTCCATATTCTTGAAAGGCTTGTGTTAGACTCTCAGAAGTTACTGTCCATGACAAATTCCCAACAAAAAGCTTGTGATTCCGCTGTTGTAAAAAGGTTTAAAGGGCACTCTATGTTATATTCTTAATACCTCCGTATGCAGAGGAGTATCCCAGTTAGACCAAAGGGATCTCAGACACATGCCATAGCAACACAGATATAAACAGTATCTCTAAACAAAGAAATTACTATACCATACAACATAACAGAACAATAATTCCAAAAACAAACAAGCTTTACAAATGGTAAAAGTATTGTTTTCCTTATCAAATTCAATTTTAACAAACTTAAACTTGAACCAAATATAGATAAATGACATACCTAGTTACAATATTAACCATAGCCCGGAAAGCCGCAACCTAAAAGCAGTTGTGGAAAGGTGAATTTAATGTGAAAGAAGTATTGAATCAACAAAATATAATCTAGGAAGAAAATAAAACAGTATATGCACCAGCAAGGCTCCTTTTATAAAACAAGTGACAAAAAAGGACCAATGAAAGAGCAACCCTGGAGTGTTTCTCCACCATTGCCAATAAGATGAAGCAACATGTTAAGAATTGGATGAAGAAACTGAAGTAAGGCAGTAGAATCAACATTCTTCAAACTATTAATAGCCTGCATTCCAGAATAAGTGAATCTTAATTTAGTACTCCAACAAATGATAACACATGATCAGTGTACAATATAAACAAACAACAGCTTCAACTGGTTACAGACATACAGAGTGCCCATCACCAATTTTATCCACAAATACCCATGGGTTTGGTTTTGTTGTGATTTCGCTGGAGAGACCTCTAAAATCTTTATATCACAATTCACAACAGCAATTGTAGGCCTCAAATTAGAATTATCTATACAAAAGATATCACCAAAAAGCCTCACAAATTATAACAATTAAACCACTCCATGTAGAAGCAAATAGGCTGCAGCTAGAAGTCCATAAATCATCATCATCATCATCATCATATATATATATATATAGAACTGCAAAGCAACATGACGCTCTTTGTTTTTTGGATCCAAAACCCATACGACCAATAGAATAACTAAAATCAACAAAATTTACAAATTCACTCCTATCCTAACAAGGGCAGATGATGGCCGTATGCATCTAGCCCAACTTTCAGTTAAAATCTATTTTTAGTCCCTATATAATCGTGACATTTTAAGTTTTGTCTCTAAGAATTTTTTTTCACTTTTAGGTCCCTATTTTAGGGTTCTACTGAAATTGAGAAATCTGCAAAAATAAAACAGAATTCCAGTGACATAAGCGAAAAATTAATCAACCATTTCATAGCAAAATTAAACCTAATAGCAGAGCAAAATAGGGTTTCAAGAGAGGGAAAATGAGAAAATACAAAATACATACCTTGAACGAAGTTGGTTTACGCGACACAGAATCCTCAGACCTTGAACAAAACCTTGAACGATGTTGAGTTACGTGATAAATGGTTTACGCGAGACATAATCCGTTACACGAGGGAGAATGGGTTACGCGATGGAGATGGGTTACGCGACGGAGATAGGTTACGCTACGGAGATGGGTTACGCTACGGAGATGGGTTACGCGAGTGAGAGAAGCTGCTGAAAGTGAAAAGGCTAGGTTGCTAGGTTGCTGAAATTCTGAGATAGGTTTCAAGAGAGGGAAAGTGACAAGGCTTTCTTGTTGAAAATCTGAGATAGGGTTTCAAGAGAGTAAAAAAGAGAATGGTTGAAAATCTGAGATAGGGTTTCAAGAGAGGGAAAGTGACAACGCTTTCTTGTTGAAAATATGAGATAGGGTTTCAAGAGAGGAAAAATGGAAATGGTTGAAAATTTGAGATAGGGTTTCAAGAGAGGGAAAATGAGAAGGATTTGTTTTAGGAAATATATTTGGCGCTATAAAAAATTAACTCGTGTTTTTTTGTTTCATGAGTACCTACAAGAACACTTTTTTTTAAAACTAAAGAACAATGGTGAATAAATGTTGCGTAAAGATATCAATAAACAACGAGAACGGTTTTTTAGTGTTGTTGTAGAAATTATAAAATTTCATGTTCTACTGCAACAAAATTGTAAAACTGTTGCCTATTTACCTTTAGGAGAACGGTTTTTTTACCATAAAAAATTAAGCGTTGCCGTAGGACCAAAATGTTATAGTGATACAATGCCAATTGATATGATTGATTATTGCAACAGTTGTAAATAGTATATACATGTACTATATTGAATGTTCACTCATATGTTCACTTGTGTGTGTATATATATATATAGAAAGAGGAAGGGAGAGAGAGAGAAAGTTATGCTTAGGGTGAGAATCACAAGATTCATCTTTCTATATACAAAAGGACACATAAATGAGTGTAAGCGGGGAACCACTGGAAAACACAAGAAGGGGGTTTGAAGTATGATTTGATATTTTATGAAAAATACTTCGATAGCTTAACAAAGTAAGTTCTTTATCAAAGCATGCATGTCAAATTGAAGTTGTAAATTTGGTATAAATCTAGAGTAATGTTAGCCTTGTTGTTTTCCCTTTTAAAATGATAAAAAGTAGTGTTTTAAAGTCTCTTAAAATTCATTTTTCTGTCAAATTTGCAAAAGTACGTGTTGTCAAGTTAAAATAGATGTCTAGCGTTGCACAAAGACACCTAGTGTTCTGCAAGTTAGAAATCTAACGCCTAGTGCTAGCTTTGGGTGATGGCTAAGATGCTTTTAGGGAGTCGCATGACGCTAGGAGAACCGCCCTCGACTGTCACAATTAATGTATTTCTATTTGTATAACTTTCTCATGTTTTATTCTAGTTCACAACAGACTAAATTGACACAAATTTTGTTTCTATGATTTTTACTCACATTGAGAGAATATTACATTTAAAATCTTGTATTATTTCAAGTATATCAAACACCTTGATTGATTTACTTCAATTCTAATAGCTCTCTATTGAAATGATTTTTCATTCGTTATTTTTTTTTTATGTGTTCCAGACTTTTACATAATTTTTTCTTCACACATTACCTTTTTCATTTTTCTCTTTATTTTTGATTGAATGATCGGCTACTTCTTAAAAATCTTAAATTAGTACTTAAGGCAAATCAGTCATTAAGACATATCTATATACATTTTCATAATTGATTATGCAAATCATTAATTAAGAAGGCGGATCTTAGAGGATGTCATGCACTTCTTTTGTCAGAGGATGAGTCCATTATGATGAACAGATGAAATTGGAGGTTAAGACTTCTTATAAGGAAATTGACTTTATCAGAGCATTGACTTTCTACTTGAGTATCAACTTTTTATTAGAGCTAGAAGATCACGTGCTTGTCACATTTATCAGAGCTAGACAGTCAAATGCTTGTCACACTTATGAATGACAGATAATCATGTGCCTTTCATACTTATCATAGGCAACAACCATATGCTTTATACAATTATCAAAACCATGCTAATTAGAGCATTGTTTGCAACAACAGAATCACCAGAGGAACGTTTTAGAGCGCGTTCATGAGAGTCAGTCAGATCAACTTCAAAAACTTATTTATATTTTTTGTGAACTTGTTTAATATATTATATTTTCGTTGTTAATAAGGGGATCTAGCTTGTATGGAAACATTAAAATCACAATAAAAATTATTTTACAAAAATTGCAAGACAAAAGAAGCTAATCATGTAACATCCTTACCTTACAGAATTGATGATTTTGACCTTATTTGATGTGTATTTCCATTTCTATAATTTTCTCATGTATGATTAATGTATTTATATTGATGATTGATATTATATACAATGCCAATTGATATGATTGATTATTGCAACAGTTGTAAATAGTATATACATGTACTATGTTGAATGTTCACTTGTGTATATATATATATATATATATATATAGAAAGAGGAAGGGAGAGAGAGAGAAAGTTATGCTTAGGGTGAGAATCACAGGATTCATCTTTCTATATACAAAAAGACACGTAAACGAGTGTAAGCGGGGAACCGCTGGAAAACACAAGAAGGGGGTTTGAAGTATGATTTGATATTTTATGAAAAATACTTCGATAGCTTAACAAAGTAAGTTCTTTAACAAAGCATGCATGTCAAATTGAAGTTGTAAATTTGGTATAAATCTAGAGTAATGTTAGCCTTGTTGTTTTCCCTTTTAAAATGATAAAAAGTAGTGCTTTAAAGTCTCTTAAAATTCATTTTTCTGTCAAATTCGCAAAAGTAAGTGTTGTCAAGTTAAAGTAGATGTCTAGCGTTGCACAAAGATACCTAGTGTTCTGCAAGTTAGAAATCTAACACCTAGTGCTAGCTTTGGGCGATGGCTAAGATGCTTTTAGGGAGTAGCATGACGCTAGGAGAACCGCCCTCGACTGTCACAATTGATGTATTTCAATTTCTATAACTTCCTCATTTTTTATTCTAGTTCACAACAGACTAAATTGACACAAATTTTGTTTCTATGATTTTTACTCTCATTGAGAGAATATTATATTTGAAATCTTGTATTATTTCAAGTATATCAAACACCTTGATTGATTTACTTCAATTCTAATAGCTCTCTATTGAAATGATTTTTCATTCGTTATTTTTTTTATGTGTTCTAGAATTTTACATAATTTTTTCTTCACACATTACCTTTTTCATTTTTCTCTTTATTTTAGATTGAATGATCAGCTACTTCTTAAAAATCTTAAATTAGTACTTAAGGCAAATCAGTCATTAAGACATATCTATATACATTTTCATAATTGATTATGCAAATCATTAATTAAGAAGGCGGATCTTAGAATATGTCATGCACTTCTTTTGTCAGAGGATGAGTTCGTTATGATGACCAGATGAAATTGGAGTTAAGACTTCTTATCAGGAAATTGACTTTATCATAGAATTGACTTTCTACTTGAGTATCAACTTTTTATTAGAGCTAGAAGATCACGTGCTTGTCACATTTATCAGACCTAGACAGTCAAATGCTTGTCACACTTATGAATGACAGATAATCATGTGCCTTTCATACTTATCATAGGCAACAACCATATGCTTTATACAATTATCAAAACCATGCTAATCAGAGCATTGTTTGCAACAACAGAATCCCCAGAGGAACGTTTTAGAGCGCGTTCATGAGAGTCAGATCAACTTCAAAAACTTATTTATATTTTTTGTGAACTTGTTTAATATATTCTATTTTCGTTGTTAATAAGAGGATCTAGCTTGTATGGAAACATTAAAATCACAATAAAAATTATTTTACAAAAATTGCATGTCAAAAGAAGCTAATCATGTAACATCCTTACCTTACAGAATTGATGATTTTGACCTTATTTGATGTGTATTTCTATTTCTATAATTTCCTCATGTATGATTAATGTATTTATATTGATGATTGATATTATATACAATGCTAATTGATATGATTGATTATTGCAACAATTGTAAATAGTATATACATGTACTATGTTGAATGTTCACTCATATGTTCACTTGTGTGTTTATATATATATTTATAGAAAGAGGAAGGGAGAGAGAGAGAAAGTTATGCTTAGGGTGAGAATCACAGGATTCATCTTTCTATATACAAAAAGACACGTAAATGAGTGTAAGCGGGGAACCGCTGGAAAACACAAGAAGGGGGTTTGAAGTATGATTTGATATTTTATGAAAAATACTTCGATAGCTTAACAAAGTAAGTTCTTTATCAAAGCATGCATGTTAAAATGAAGTTGTAAATTTGGTATAAATCTAGAGTAATGTTAGCCTTGTTGTTTTCCCTTTTAAAATGATAAAAAGTAGTGTTTTAAAGTCTCTTATAATTCATTTTTCTGTCAAATTCGCAAAAGTATGTGTTGTCAACTTAAAGTAGATGTCTAGCGTTGCACAAAGACACCTAGTGTTTTGCAAGTTAGAAATCTAACGCCTAGTGCTAGCTTTGGGCGATGGCTAAGATGCTTTTAAGGAGTAGCATGATGCTAGGAGAACCGCCCTCGACTGTCACAATTGATGTATTTCTATTTCTATAACTTCCTCATGTTTTATTCTAGTTCACAACAGACTAAATTGACACAAATTTTGTTTCTATGATTTTTACTCTCATTGAGAGAATATTACATTTGAAATCTTGTTTACTCTATGACACAAATTTTGTTTCTTCACACATTACCTTTTTCATTTTTCTCTTTATTTTTGATTGAATGATCGGCTACGTCTTAAAAATCTTAAATTAGTACTTAAGACAAATCAGTCATTAAGACATATCTATATACATTTTCATAATTGATTATGCAAATCATTAATTAAGAAGGCGGATCTTAGAATATGTCATGTACTTCTTTTGTTAGAGGATGAGTTCATTATGATGAACAGATGAAATTGGAGTTAAGACTTCTTATCAGGAAATTGACTTTATCATAGCATTGACTTTCTACTTGAGTATCAACTTTTTATTAGAGCTAGAAGATCACGTGCTTGTCACATTTATCAGAGCTAGACAGTCAAATGCTTGTCACACTTATGAATGACAGATAATCATGTGCCTTTCATACTTATCATAGGAAACAACCATATGCTTGATACAATTATCAAAACCATGTTATTCAGAGCATTGTTTGCAACAACAGAATCACCAGAGGCGTGTTTTAGAGTGCGTTCATGAGAGTGAGATCAACTTCAAAAACTTATTTATATTTTTTGTGAACTTGTTTAATATATTATATTTTCGTTGTTAATAAGAGGATCTAGCTTGTATGGGAACATTGACTTCATCAGAGGCTTTACTTAGAGTTTTTTTATTTTAATATTTGAGTTAGAGGCTCAACTTTGTTTTCAGGTAGAGGTAGATAGTCATTGTAGCACTATTTTCTTTTGTCTTTAGAAGAACAATCATTGACTTGTATTTCTTTTATCTTTACCGCTTTGACTTGAACTACATATCTTCAAATGCAAATAACATTACTTTTGACCAACTTTCGCTGAAATATCATACTATTTTGAGATCAATGTGTCATCGAAGCCACCTATCTCGTGGGTGGATCTAACTTCTAAGGAAACTGAACTTTCTATGGATGATGAGGAGAAGGAAGTCACTTCGAGGATACATGTTGCATTAGATGGTACTTGCAGAGTGTGTGGAGGTCACCCGTGTTATTAGTTGTTGACTTGATGTCTTTCTTTCGTGGTTGTACTTATTTTATTTTGGGATGACTATAACTAAACTTATACGATCAATTGACTTTTGTTTGGTGGGTCCATATTCCTCCATTTTGACGTCACAATGGGGTGGAGTAGCATTCTTGGAGCGGTACTTTGTGCAGGTGTCTACCAAGAATACCCCAGGGGTATGAGAGATTCATGATAAGTCTCATAGCTCTGGTGTATTTTTCTGTTTAAATACTTTGGATTTTATTCCCAAAAAACTATTTCAGTTGTTTATATTTGTTGACTTTTGCTATTGTGTTATGACTTAAATATTTTATCCAAAAGTATCTCTTTATTTATGAATTTGAATTTGTTTTAAAAACAAAAATTGGGCTGTTACGATTGTGGTTTCAGAGCTTTGGTTTAGAATGTAGGTCAATCTATAGGTTGGGAGTTGTTATTTGATCATGCGTTGGGTTAAGTTGTCTGAGTTGTCAGGTCTTGTGTAGTTGTTATGTATTGATGTAGTCGGAAGTTACTTTCGGAATTATTATAAGGGGTGTTGAGATTTCTTCTTGATGTTGGTTTTGAGGAATCAATGCCTCCAAGAAGGGATGACGCTGCAGGAGTCAACGTCAATGGGGATGATCAAATCACTGAATCTATGAATAACATGGTTGCTTTTGTTGGTGTACAAACTACTGCAAAGACTTTGCGGGATCTAAAGAAGAGGGAAAGAGAGATTCGTGTTGCTGAGTCAAGGGGATTGAAAGATTTTAGTTGTTACAATCCTCTAAAGCTCAAGGGTGAGGAGAGCCCGGAAAGCTGATCAATGGTTAAAAGAAGTGGAAAAGATATTCAAAATGATTAATTGTCAGGTAGGGTTGAGGCGAATCATGACGGGATGGGATTTATGAAGTGGTTAAGGACATAGAGGCTATGTTGTTGATGGTTGAGGCGAATCATGATGGGTATGGATGGATTAAAGTTTGACTAATAGGTGATTTCATGTAAAGATCTAAATGGAGAGCTTTTTAAGAAGAGTATTAGATGTTCGTCTAGTGATTTCAGGATGAGACTGGATGAAGTTTGATAGCTGCCAATGGAGTGTAAACACCATGGAATTATTGAGAAGACAAGGATTCCATTTGGAGTAGGATTTGGTGCTTAGATGTCAACGAAAGAGACTTGTATTGAAGTTAAGGGGCGCTTCCCATTAGTACACTTAGAGGAATAGTCGATACCTTGAGGGGTAAAGTCGAGCATTCGAGTTAAACTAGATTTGGGACTTTGATTTTCAATTATGAATCTCATGACAATTATAGGAGTGAGACTATATATTTTGCTGGTAAGTGACAAATCTCTTTGTGGTTTAGGAGATAGTAAGTATGGATAGTGATTTTGGATGAAACTATAGATGCGTAAGTGTGAATTTTGAATGATGTTCGGAAAAAAATAAGGAGTTAAGCCCTGATGTATTGAACCTATGTTAAGATTAAGTAGAATTTGAAGTATCAAGTACGATAATACTTTGAGATTTGATTATTAAAGGATGGTAATTACTAGGAGAATGTTAATATTTTGATAGGTCGGAGGGATTATTCGAGATTTGATTTGGGACCCTAAGATGGTTGATCTTTAAGTCGATGATTTAAAATCTACAAGGTTGGATGGATGACCAAGTGACACCTTAAACTTGTATCTTGAGGTGAAATAGATGAAATTAGACACTGAGATGAGTATTTGGAGATTTCGAGGATCATATTTTAGAATTTTATTCAATGATAAAAAGTGAAAAAGATGAAATGTTACAAATGATTTATGGTTTAGTTGTTGGTCTTGGGAAGTCAAGAGTTAAGATTTAAAATGAGTGTTTCAATTACTAGATGGGCGATGAAAGGTATGTGGGTCTTTGAGATATTTTACTGCGAAGTTATGAGGATGAGCTTTATAGACAATTATTCCTTAGGAGATGCTTATTGGGAACATTTGATGAGTAGTTCTTTAGGATGTTCGATTGTTGGGATTCTTTTAGTTTGTATCTCAGTGAAGGTTGAGAAGGAATAAGAAATCCAACGAGTGAACCAAATTTTTTGAAAATGTGCCAAGAAAACTTGTTGGAGAAACACATGGAAATGTAGTTTATGTCAATTAAGGATTCAACAAAGGGATTATCTCACCTATAATTCAAATATTATTATTATAAGGGTATGTCGATGATACAAAGGCACTACTTAGGTGCATGTCATGGGGGTTGTTATTGTGTTCATCAATCAAAAGAGTTAAATATTTGTTTGGTAGGAAAGAATTGAGCATGAAATGGAAAATTTTGGTGGGAATTAGTAAGGCTTGATTTATTGAAATCACTATAATGAAGAAAGACGAAGTATAATGGCAAATGAGCTAAGCAAATAAAGGACTCTAGATGTTGACCAAAAGGACGGTTGAATGACGATAGAGGTGAAAAAGAAAAAAAGTTTAGAGTATTTTATTAACTCAATTTTTTTAGAGTTTTAATAGTCGAGTGTGTGTATGTGAGGTTCGAACAACATTTGTTTTATTTAGATTTAACTAAATAATGTAGATTATTTGATTTTAAAAGTTTGGTGTATGAGAAAGATTTCATTTTGGGAATTTTGTTGTGGTTGGATTAATTTTATTATGTAGTTAGCTCCTTGAGTCTCGAAAATGAATCGAGATCGTTGCCACCGAGTTAACAGTGGGGAGAACTCTAATATATTAATGTTGTTGTGGTGATTAAGTTTTGATGTGACTGTGTAGTCATAACTGATAATATGTGTGTTATGAATTTTATTGAGGAAAATCTGTTATGAGTAAACTCTTTCATAAGTTTAAAAAATTGTTAGTGTTAAATGAGTATTAAAAATAGGGAATCTTTTGATAGTTGCATTCACTTAATGATTACGGTGAAAAGAGTCAGAATATGCTCATGTATTTCATAGTACATGGTGACTGTGATGGGCCACAAGATGATGCCATGTGATTTGTTGGTTCATCTTATCCTTGCAGGGATTTTCGCGTCGTGTAGGTCCGAGATAGACTGCACATTTTTGTAAATCGTGCTGACCCGTGATAGGTGGCACCTCGGTAAATAGTATTGATTTGTGATATGCGGTACATTTACGATTTACGTTTTTTTAGTAAATTGTGTTGACCCGTGGTAGGTGGTATCTCGGTAAATAGTATTGGTCTGTGATAGGCAGTATATTTACGATTTGCGCTTTTTAGTAAATCGTGTTGACCTGTGATAGGTGGCACCTCGTTAATTAGTATTGGTATGTGATAGGCGGTATAATTATGATTTACGCCCCTTCGAGGAGGGTTTTGGTTGGAATTCTAGAATCATGCATTTTGGCATATACGCATTGCATTAGGGTGCTTGGCACGCGAGTCATGTTTGATATATTCTGATGATTGTATATACATACTCGATTGTTGTTTGTTATTGTGTCGTAATTTCTTTGAGGTGTGAATTTGTGTTGATTAAGTTTTGATGTAATTATGTGTTCATAATTGATGTTATGAATGTTTGATGTGTGATTGAGGTGTTACTTTGTGGAGATTAATTTGGTGTAACTTATGTGTTCATAATTGGTATTATGAATGGGTGAAGTGTTAATTGATTCAGAACCATTTTGACATATGGAAACCCTTCCAAGGAGTATGCTAAGATGAAAGGTTATTTTGTGCATTTCAAATTTATATTCTAAGTGATATTTATTAATTTCGGTTAGTGACCCTTTACAATTATTGTGTAATTTGAGTTTTGCCTTCAGATGATACCTGAGTTCGTTCCACCGACTGTTACCTTGATGACAAAAAGATTGTTAGACTTCCCTGACCGAGATTCGCCGACTGCTTGAGCATACGACTCCATCTCAAGCATGGCTAATTATATGGGGAAGGTAGTGATGCAAGTAGGAGAGTTGGAGTAGTATACCTCGTGGAGCTCATACGCGAGAGGATCGACTATCTGGTACCGGCAGGATTGGTGCTCGAAATGAGAGGAGCATGGGATGATGCAGAGGATTCCTCAGTTAGGGTTGAGGCAGAGGCCACCGTAGGAGCTGAAGATACAATAATTGGACTCAGGACTAACAAAAAGGATAAGGGCCCGATGCTAGTGGAGCGAGAGATTGTAGGACCATATAGGCGGGCGGAGTCACAACTTCCATTTCTAGTGAATGATCCCTTACCGAATTTCGCTGAAATAGTGGACTGTTTTAAGATCCCAACGCCGCCGAAGACACCTATCTGGTGGGTGGATCTGACTTATGAGGTAACTTATCCTTCTATGGATGATGAGGAGGAGGAAGTCACTTTGAGGATAGATGTTGCATCAGATGGGACTTGCGGAGTGTGTGGAGGTCACCCGTGTTATTGAAGTTGCTAGGGTATGATCATATTAGTTTTGTGTATATGGACTTGATGTCTTTCTTTTGGTGGTTGTACTTATTTTATTTTGGGATGATTGGACCTAAACTTATACGATTAGTTGACTTTTGTTTGGTGGGTCCATGTTCCTCCTTTTTGACGTGACCATGGGGTGGTGCAGCATTCTTGGAGCATTACTTTTGTACAGGTGTCTGCCAAGAATACTCTAGGGGTATTAGCAATGCATGATAGGTCTCATAGCCCCGGTGTATTTTTTTTGTTTAAATACTTTGGATTTTATTCCCGAAAAACTATTTCTGTTGTTTATATTTGTTGACTTTTGTCATTGTGTTATGGTCCTTTGATCTATTGAGACATCGTAAATAATCAACGACAACAACTCATATGATTTTAAACTTTAAATGACTCCAAATTTTAATTTATACCGCCATACATATCACAAGAGAACTTTTTCCTAACTTCTTTAAAGTTCATAAAATTTCTACCACTCAAATAGTTTTGAATTAAAATAATCCACAATAATTCATTTACCCATTTATTTCAAAACTTATTCCAAAAAATTTGCCATGACCTTTTTGTTCCTATCTATTTTCCTTAAAAATTTCAACCAATAAACATAAGATATTCAGAGTTTTCCCCACCACTATCTTTGTGTCAACAATTTTGATTCATTTTCGAGACTTAAGAAACTAACTATATAAACATAGGAAATTATAAAAGTTGCTTCAAGGATACATTATTCACGAAAACTAATCAATTTTTAATGTTATCAATTATTCACTTATTTAAAATTCTCATTGCACAACTTTGAGTTTATTTTTTAAAATTACATCACTTTGGTCCCCAAACACCAAACACCTAACATCTAGTTGTCATTTTAATTAAAAGAAAACATAATCAAACACACTTGCAAAAGTCTTAACTTTACTAACTTAAACTATCTAATAAAATTTCTTTTTTCAGTTCAAACTCATTTATTTGAAAATAACTCATTATATAACTCAAGCACATACCAAAATCAAATTTTCACATTAAGACACACCATATTTGGTCTTGCTAAAAATTTAGGGGTTTTATTTCATTTTTTGTTATTCAAGTTACTAACTCCTCTAACTTCAATATTAACAAAGCACCAAGAAAAAAAAAACACTTTCATTTTACTCCTTTACTTTGGGTTTTTGAAAGAAAAAGAGTTGAAAATGTTTTCTTTTACTTCCTAAACATTAATAACAACCATAGTTGTGATAAATAAGCAAGATTAAAGCTCAAAACATACAAAAAAATCAAAATTTCCCCCTATATATACATGCTTACGGGTTTGAGAGGAAAGATGGGAGAAATAGCTACCTCAACTATTGATCTTTAGCTCTTTGCATTCCTTTCAAGTAGTGAAACAACTTTGTAGTCGAAGGTTTTGTGATTGGAAACCTCTAAATTGCTCAAAAACGAAGGGTAAGATTTGGGTTTGGACATAAATGAGAAGATGTTTTTGAAGAATTAAAGAAAGAGATAGTAGGATGATGACAATGGACATGAAGTGCTTTTATAGGGAGGGGGAGATTTTTTTTTTTCTCCTTCCCTTAATTAATCTACTATCTCAATTTCCAAATTAATCTCAAATAATTTCTAACAATAAAAATTAATCATATAAGTTTAATCCTTAAATTTTATAATATCGTTTATGATACTTAGATAATCACATCACATCACTTCAATTTTATAATATCGTTTATGATACTTAGATAATCACATCACATCACTTCAATTTTATAATATCGTTTATGATACTTAGATAATCACATCACATCACTTCTAAATCTACTTTAGTAAAAACGTCTACTCTCGTTGCAATTCAATTGACAGATAAGTTTAATGGTAATGTGTGACATCTTAAAATATTTGTTGATAATAATCATCTATAATTCAATTAAATTATTCTCCTATGAATATTTTTAACTAGGTCTCTGAAAATATTTTTAAAATATTTCACCAATCCATCACTTCTCATCTAATTATTCTTACACAAATGATTCTAGTCAACACACAAAAAGGGATAGTGAAGTGACTCATTTTTGTCCTTACAAAGTCTTACTACATAGTAAGAAAATATACATATATTTTCATTAACCACTCAATAAAATATTAATATCCTACAAAAACATCTAGATATTTTGTGACTTTAAGTTACATTATCTCATTCAATCTCCGAGTTCATTCTTAAATGAGTCATATTTTGCTCACGAATAAATT
This sequence comes from Cicer judaicum, assembly GCA_037974835.1. Lineage (NCBI taxonomy): Eukaryota > Viridiplantae > Streptophyta > Magnoliopsida > Fabales > Fabaceae > Cicer > Cicer judaicum. The sequence continues at coordinate 3,537,538 of JBBPBS010000233.1, read as the reverse complement.
TATGGGGAACTTAAATTTTTTATAATAAATCTACAAATTAAAACTTTACAAAATTTCGCGAATAAATTTTTATCCGACCAAATTTTGGCTCTTTAGTTTAGAAAAATATAATGAGATCAAATTCTCATTATAGTCGATATATAAAACAGCCGATTAAATTTTGGTGTCATTCAAAGTTTGTCAAAATTAAAACAGTGCGTATATCTTGCTTGTTTTCAAAAAACTCAGTAGAAAATTATTTTTGAAATTGCAACAATGCCAAGACATTCATTGACATAGTTGTTTAACATCAATGAAACATTTGAATAATTTTTGCATAGATTAATTTGCAAGTCATACACTTACAACAGTTTTACAAACCGCATATAGTAAAAACGATAAACAAACAACTTAATAAACAACATAAGGTATAACTAGACAATATGCCTTAATTCTTGTTATAAATAAACTACTGGTCTAGCAAGATTTCTCTCCTCATAAGAAAGATACAAAGAATGATGAGGAGAAAAGGATTTCAAAACTGAAGTAGATAAAAGTAAAATCACTTGTTTTTAATGCAACAAACAAGGACATTATAAAACTGAATGTCCATTGAACAAAAGAATACCAAAGAAATTCATTCCCCTTCAAGAAAAAGTCAATGATGACAACTTGGGATGAGTCTAATGAATTAGATATAGATGAATTGGAAGAAGTCAACCTATGTCTAATGGCAAACACTGAAGATGTAGAGGTAACAAAGTCTGTACCTTGTCTTTTATGTGAACATATGGAAAAAGAATTTGATAATTTGCTAAACGATTTAAACTTTCTTATTCAAAAGTGTAGTTCTTTTAAATAAAAATTTTACAAGGAAAAAGAAGCGAAAGAGAAAACTCGGGCTTTAAATGATAAACTTAAATAGATCATTAAAAATCTAAAAGAGTCTCAACTAAAAAATTATAGTTCTCCTTAAAGCTGAAGTTGAAATTCTTAAAAATGATTTGTAAAATTTTATTAAAGCTATTGAAACCTTTCAAAAAATCATGAGATCTCAAGTAAAAATATTTGATAAAGTTGGTCTTGTAACACCCCAAATTTCATAGTAAATATTTTCTTAATTAATAGGATTTTAGATAATTAATTTTTATTTTAAAACTATTTTAGAATATATGTGGATAAATTTTCTGACTAACTTTCTTTATATGAAAGTTTTCTATGATACGCTAATTCTGTATATATTTGACTAAATAAGTGATATAAATAACATATATTATATTTTAATATTTTATATATTTTTCTATAAATAATAGTATTTTAGTGTAAATATTTTAAAGAATAAGATTTTAGGTGACTCTACATGTATATGTGTGTTTGCAGTTAATGTAATATTTTCTGGTATGTTTGACTGATATTAAGTGTACACATAATTATATTTAATTATTTATAAACATATTTTATTTTAAATATTTATTTTACAAATAATTATCTTGATATATTTTAAATTTTAATATTGATTTTCTTTATTTTTATATAGTTGCACATATTTATTTTTAATTATTAAATAATATAAATTGTTGATGTTATTTTTATTTATTTTATCATTTTGACTATTCTATAAAGATAACGTATTTTTATGTGATTATTTTGAAAAATATTATAGTAATAATCATAGTTATCATTTTGAATATGAGAGTTTTGGTTAATATTATATTTATATATATTTAGGATAAATGATATTATGCTAAAATGAGTATTTTGGAGAAAAGTTTATAGGAAAGTAAAATAAACTATTTATTTATTAAGGACTTTTAGAAATACAAAAAAATGAATTTTGGATCAGACGACTATTTACACCCCTATTTTCTATTTCTGCATATTCATTTTGGCTATTACTGGTTGGACTTTTTCTTTTCTACACCTGCGAGTTGTTCACTACACCCCCATTTCTACTTCAGACTAGACTCCCATGTGTTGGGCCTTATAGACTGTTTTACTTTTTCACATGTACAACTGTCAGCTACACCCCTCAATCTGCAATTAAAAACAAAAAGAACAAACAAGAGCGCACCATGAACACCACGCATAAAACCTCTTCCTCTCAAACTCATCTCATCAATTTTATCAATTGTGACTCCGTTTGATCAGAAATAGATGTGTGTCTTTCCTTGGGCGAGATGTTTCTGGCCGATTCCGATCATCACGTTTGTCGTATCAAAAAACTGACATAATTTTTGGATTCCTCTCATCGAAACCTTCAACAAGAACTACTCATTTGTATTTTTTTTGGTGAAGTTGGTGTTTAAACCTTCTGACGCTCCGATAAGTCGGTGAGACTTTTTATGCACTTTTTTCTCATCGTTTTGACTCCAATGCTTTTGTGAACTCGTCGTTTATTCAGAATCGCTCGCTGTATGTTGTCAATATGCAGTTGCTGTTGAAAATTTCCATTGATTTGTGTTTGAGAAAACGTTTAAATAAGGTAAGGGGTGAGAGAGCATTTGAATTCATGAGTATAATATAATGTGAGATGAACGGGAAAACCGTATTTCCCAACTTTTTATTCGGGGCTCACTACGTACGTTAGTAGCCCTTTGAGTGATAAATTGATTAATGTGAAAATATGGAAATTGTGAGATTAAAATATGGAATATAAATATTTATAAGGTTGTGATTGATTTAATTTTGTTAAATGCGTGGTATTTGATATTGTTGTGATATTTGATTTCAAATGAATTTGATGCATATGTTTGATTAGACAAATTTACGTGATGTGTTAATAAAATATGGATGCATGGTATGATATATGTATGTGTGATAATAATGATGATTTTTGATCGATAATAGTGATATTATAAAATTGTGATGAGTTTGTATGACGATTATGATTATGTATGATTAGTAATGTTATAAAATTGTGGTGATTTCTATAACAATTATGATTATGTATGGTTAATGGTGTTATAAAATTGTGATGAGAATATTGAAGTACCCCTTAACTGATGAAATAATGATGATTTATAAAGATGATGCTCGTAAGAGAGTAGTCTAAGCTAACGAGGGGAGAAAATAAATATTGTGAATTTGTGAAGTGAATATTATTTTGTCATCATATAGGTAGGGCCTGACAAGCCTAGTGATTATGGAGAAGTACAACTGAATGAGCCTGATCGTAGTGGTCTGTTGTTGAGCCTTAAGGCAAGATTGTTAGACCTTAGAGGTATTCGGGTGGGGAATTCCTAGGTGAGTTGGAGGTAGCACTCAAATGTCGGGAGCTACCACGCAACACACGTTTACCTCGACTGTCACGTATATGTGTCTCGGAATGGTGGCATAGTATCAAGCCTCCTAACGAAGTACTCCAGAGTTAGAATGGTACCACATTGTGAAGTAGAATATTAGTTCATGCATTGCATTGTATTTTCTTATGTTTATTTTGTTGTGATTAATAGGTAACATGTGTGATAATAATTTATCTTAGATAATTTGATGTTATAGTGAAATGCATTGATTTTACTTGAGTGATTTTAACTTTATAATGTGATATTTTTCCTTGAAGAGTGTTTTTGTTGTGATACAGTGTATTATGATAGTTTGCGTGTTCTTCTTACTTATATTATACTATTAACACGATTTCAAAACTCACTTCATTCTTTGTTTGTGTTTGACTGGCTTGGCCTAACGTTTGCGAAATCGCAGTTATTACAGGTTATGAGTCTTGAAGTTCAAGTTCGGGAGGAATCGCTCTGATAGGTGATACCGAGAATAAGGGTTTTAATTTGTATTTTAACTACTAGTAAGCTTTTAAAATTAAATCAAATAATTATACTTAAATCAAGCTTATCGAGATTCCACTATTTTAATAGAGAAAATAAAATTAAAGTGTTCCTTTTTATTTTTGAGAAACATGATATCCTAATTAAAAATAAAAGTTTTTATTTTCATGGAAATAGATTTTTATTTATCAGCTGCAAATTTTATAGGAATATGATATAATTTATTATATATATTATTTAGGGGTTTAGGGTGTCACAGGTCTTGGTTTTGATAAAACTCAAAACCTATGAAAAAAATTCGTTCTTGAAATGAAAGACGAAAAATGAAAAATTAAATGTTCATATTGCAACAAAATTGGACATCTGAAGTTTGCATGTTATTTTAAAAAAAACGATGAAAAAATCAAAAACAAAAAGATTTCAGAAAAGAAGAACATTTTGAAACAAAAGAAAATTTTTCTCAAAATTTAAAAAAGGAGAACGTTCTCCAACAAATGTAACAAAAGGAGAACATTTCGGAGATTTACCAAAACCAGTTGCAACTCAGCTGACTAAATCTTTTTCAAAACAAACCACTAGATATTCCTCCTGGTCCAACATTGGCCACCCTAAGATGATATATAACATTAAAAAGGAATCAAATTTTAAAACTAACACTCCGGGACCCAAGACGAAGTGGATACTTAAAGTTAATTGTAAGACCCATAATTTTAAATTACACTTTTGTATTGTAGTGTATTTTGGGTATTGAACTCGGAGGCTTTTCAGCCAAGTTATTAATATTTTGTGTGCTTACATGCCCCAAAAATATATATAGATGCCCCGATTAAATTTATTCATCAATAAATAAATTAATTTGATTACCGAAATTTCATCTGTCAATTGAGTTACGACGAGAGAAGATATTTTTAACAAAGTGGTTTGGGAAGTTATTAGTGAAATGGTAATTGAACAAATATTTAGGTATTTTTAGATATTTGTTAATTGTAAGTAATATATAAATTTATATTTATATGATTGGGGGAAATAAGAGGGAAGGAAAGAGAAAGAATAGAAAAAAGAAAAGAGAAGAGAAAGAAAGGAAAGAAAGAGAAAGGAAATAAAAACCAGAAAACTCCTCATTCTTCCTCTGTCCTGCGAGCGTCCCCCTCCTTTCCTCCATTGTCATTCATTTTTCATTTTTATTGCTCCCTTTGAATTCGAAAATCAAAACCCAAGGCTAGTGGGTGAAAAAGATCAAGTTCCCAACTCCTTCCTCTTTCTCGGATTCGAAAACGGGTTAGGGATTTCAAAAACCGTCAAACACAAATCTCCCCGTTTCACCTACATCTAAGCTTCGTTTCGCAAAGAGATAGAAGGGAAAGTTGCTCACTACCACGCTACGGTGCTAGGGGACCAACTTTGGGAGCGGCGTAGCGAGCGGAAAATTTACCGGATTTACTCACGGTGCTGTAATCGCACGTTAAAGCTAACGTGAAGGTAAGGGCTCCTTCCAAACTTTTAGTTTGCATTTAGGGACTTATCTGGGGTTGTGTGGAAAATAATTTGGTTAGGGTTAAAGTAATGTTTCGTGGAAAAATGAATTTTAAATTCGTTTATGTATGATTTTGAGTATATGAACGTTGTTGGGTTGAGTGATGGATTGCATTGATTGGTGTCGTCGTATTCGACGTGTTCATAATTGATAATTATAGAATTTGAGATGTGTTTTGTGTGGTTTGTGTGGAAAAATGGGTTGATGTGTTTTGGTGTGAATTATGGATTGAATGTGAAAGTATGTTTGAGTTTGTTTTGAATGTGAAAGTTTGTTTTGTTTACGATTTACTTTTTGGTAAGTTGTGCTGACCCGTGATAGGTGGCACCTCGGTAGATAGTACTTTGGCCTGTGATAGGCAGTACATTTACGATTTACGCTTTTTCTTTTAGTAAATCGTGCTGACCCGTGATAAATGGTGCGTTTACGATTTACACTTTTTTAGTAAATCGTGTTGACCCGTGATAGGTGGCACCTCGGTAATTAGTACTTTGGCCTGCGATAGGCGGTACAATTATGATTTACGGCCCTTCGAGGAGGGTTTTGGTTTGGAATTTCGAGTCCATGCATTTTGGCATATACGCATTGCGTTAGGGTGCTTGACACACGAGTCGTGTTTGATTCAAGTGCATGATTGAATGTTTGAACATGAGATGACATTGTGATTGTGATGATTGTACTAAGTGTCTATGTTTTGGAACAAATGGTGTGTAAGTGAAATTGATTGTAAAACCGTTTCGAAACTCATGATGTTGTAGTGATTGTGTTATAAATGCTAAGTGTTATGTCTTGGAATTATGTGATAACATGTTGAATGTAAAACTATTTCGAAGTACATGATGTTGTAATAAATGTGTGGAAATTGCTAAGTGGTAAGATTCGGAGTTGTGTATGAATGTGAGTGAGTTTGATTATGTAATTTTGGAAGAATTGACAGGGAAATCGATTTATCCAATCGATTTGGTAATGAGTTTTCTTAAAAACAGTGAGAAATCGATTCAGCAAATCGATTGGATCCATTACAGGGGCTCTGTCTTTTAGGAAATCGATTTGCCCAATCGATTGGATCCAATGCAGGGGCTCTGTCTTCCAGGAAATCGATTTGCCCAATCGATTGGATTCAATACAGGGGCTCTGTCTTACACGAAATCGATTTGCCCAATCGAGTTGGCAACACAAGGGCTCAGACCTTCATCAATCGATTTCCCCAATCGATTGATACGAGTTCAAACTTCAATTTCACTAAAATAACTTCAGGAAATCGATTGGCTTAGTGTAAATCCTCATTTTGAGTTAGTTAACCGATTGCTCAATTGATGTATCAATGTTTTGGTCAGTTATGTATTACTTGATTGATTGAGAACTTTATTTTGATTTCATTTACATTGGGCAAGCATTATATGAACTTTTAGCATATGGAAAATCCTTTCAAGGTGCATGCTTAGTGGAAAGGTTATTTATGCATTTAAAATCTTGAATGTTATGTGTTAAATGTTAATTTCGGTTGGTGACCCTTTACAATTATAGGATGACATAGAGGGAAGATATGTCTTTATTTTGAATTGTGGGTTTTTAAATTGGAAGATTGTATCTTTACTACTATTGTCAAGATGACATCTTATTTTGACGAGTCCATGTATTCACTTATTATTGTGTAAATACTTTGGATTCATACTTTGAGAAACTTTTCCGCTGCTTGTTAATTTATAATGACTTCATTATTTCTTCAAAGGTGTTTATCTTATTCATTCCTCTATTTTATTTTAATTCCTTTTGAAAAAAAAAAATACACCCTCGCTTTGAAAAACGGGGTGTTACATTAATGGAACAAATCATGCATCATAGTTTTCAAGATATCAAGAAAAAGCCATGTTTCTTTGACAGGTATTGTTCAAGACATACGGTAGGTGACAAGAATTACTTCATGTCCGTTATCAAAAGGGATGGAGGGTCTGTAATATTTGGGAACAATGATCAAGCAAAAATCAAAAGCAAAGGCACCATAAGTAAAGTAAATTATGCCAAAATCAATTATGTTCAATATGTTTAAGGATTAAAACATAACCTTCTAAGCATTAGTCAACTTTGTAATGATGGATTTGAAGTTATTTTTAAGCCAAACATATGTGAAGTGAGAATGGCAAATTCTCGTAAAATCATATTTTCTGCATCTAGGAAGAAAAACTTTTATGTTTTATATATTGAAGAACTACAAGTCGAATATTGCATCATGTCAATAAATAAAGACAAATGGATATGGCATAAAAGAACTAGACATGTAAGTATGAAAACAATTTCAAATTTATCAAAATCGGATCTTGTTAGAGGACTTTGTAAAATAAACTTTTAAGAAGATAAAATACGTGAAGCTTGTGCAAAGGGAAAACAAGTTAAGAGTAGTTTTCACTCAAAAGAATTTATATCAAGTAAAAAACCTCCTGAACTACTTCACATTGATCTTTTTGGTCCCATCAAAACAACTAGTCTAGGAGGTATGAAATATGGTTTTGTCATTGTTGATGATTTTTCTGGATACACATGAGTACTATTTTTAAAACAAAAGGATAGTGCATTTGATGCCTTAAAAAACATCTATAAAAAAGTTCAAAATGAAAAGGAATCCAATATAATCGTTGTGAGAAGTGATCATGGAGGTGAATTCATTAATGCATCCTTTAAAACATTTTTTTGATGAACTTGGCATCTATTATAATATATTTTGTGTAAGAACTCCTCAACACAATGAAGTTGTTGAAAGAAAGAATAGAACTTTGCAAGAGATGGCAAGAAAGATCTTGGAAGAATCAAATGTTGAAAATTATTTATGGGCTGAAGCTATAAACACTTCTTACTATATTTCGAATCGTGTGTCAATTAGAAAAATCATAAACAAAACACCCTATGAGATTTGCAAAAATAGGAAACCAAACATTTTATATTTTCACATCTTTGGTTGTTATTGCTACATCGTAACAACACGGATAACTTGAAGTAACAATGTCAATTCTAAGGAAGAGGGGTTTGAATTATAATTGCCCTTTTTTTTAAAATTTATGTTTTGAAGTTAAGAATTTAATCCAAGATTGATCTTGGTGATAATGAAGATCGATCTTGGTTTGGTCAAACAACAACAATATCAATTTTATCAAAATAAAATATGATTATCAAGCGTAAAGTAAACAGAGATAGAGATAGAGAGATTACGCAAGCATATATCTTGGTTCACCCAAACACGGGTTACGTCCAGTCCTCACAAGAATAAGATTTTCCACTATGTGCTCAAAGGCAAGATTGTTCTTGGTTATCACACTATTTTCACAAATCAACTTTAATATTTACACAGTTTCTATCCTTCTACCTAGAAAGGATTTCTTTAGTTCAACCTTACTATTTTAGAAAAGTTTTAATAAGTTACCTTTCAAAACATGAAAAGGATTTTTGCAAATTACTCAAGATTATGCTGACAAAATAACCTTGACTTACAAAGTGGTGGATTTAAGACTATTTAGAAGCTGAGTATTTACTCAACTCTTGTTTGAGAAATAGATTCTGTAAATAGAACTTAGTTGTTACTGATTCACGACACAAAGATTGAAGACAACAAGCTTAAAGAACAATATTGAGATACTTGAGTAAGATTGAAATGATTAATACTTTTCTTTGCACTTTTGAGTTGTATATTGTTCTTCATCTTAAAGCTGTATTTATAGACTTCAAGAGAGCTTGGGAAGCTCATATGATTGTTGAAATAAGACCAGCTATCATGAAGAAGTTGTTGGATAAAGTCTGCCAAAAAGCAAGAGTGATCACAGCTGCATCCAAGAACGTTCTTGAGATCCAAGATTGTTCTTCGAATTTGTTTGTGATGAACTAACTTATGCTTTGTGAATGTGACAGTTGTTTGAGTTGAGTGCATGCTTTTTAGTCTCGTGTACAGGTTTTAGCGAAGTACAATCATTAGTGTACTTTACAGCTTGCAGTTTTGTACTTGTACTTGCCTCATATGAAGAATGTTCATGTATTATACTTTTAATGAAGCATGTCTTTGATTCTTTGAATTGTGGAAAAAATATGACTTAGATTGATCCTTGGTTATTCTATATGAAGATATGAGATGAATAATGTTTCCAGGATTCAATCTTTCACAAGAGAACTGATTATTCATAAACGAAGATCGTTCTTCATTTCTCAGCAATAAGTCAAGATTGATCTTTATTTTCCAGGACTACTTCAAGATCGATCTTCGTTTTCTAGAATTGCTTTAAGATCAATCTTCGTTTTCCAGAACTGCTTTCTTTGATTTTAATGAGATCTGATTTGTGATGTTTGATATCTATCTTGTTTTAACATACTTAAATGCACATGTTAAATATCAAAACATTTAGAATCATAATTAATAATCTTTAATTAATCTTTTGTTTAATCATCATCAAAACATTTAAATTGAGATTTTGTCTTAACAATCTCCCTCTTTTTGATGATGACAAAAACATATTAATTTAGATTTTTAATTTGATTCTAATAATAATTCAAAGGGCTTTTTAACTAATTAAAAAACTCCTCCTCAATATGTGCTTAGCATTTGAACCAAATAATGATGTTTCATTCATGTCACAAAAAAGAAAGATCTTTCGATCGTTACATGTTGGTTCAAAAACAAAAAATTACAAGTAATCATAGGCAGATAATTACATATCAGATGTTTAAAATCTAAGATAATTTATCCCCCTTTGTCACAGCAAAATGGAATAGGAGAATAATTCTAAAGCAGTGATTTAAAATGACAGAGACGGGGAAGACCCTTTAGAGGATGGAGACAAAGAAGGCTGAGGGACGGCTGGAAATGTTGGAGGAGGATTTGGCATAGGTGGTTCAAGACCAAGCTTTGGGGCAAGCTGATGTGCCATCCAATCACGTAGAATTACCTGCTCCTTATCTTGATGAGCTTGGCGCGCAATTATGGTTTGTAGAGCATCAAAAAATTTGGGAATATTCTTGTAAGCCCGTGATGACTCCTTTTTCAGTTTCGTCCATTTTGAGGGACGTTGATGAGTATCCATGGGAGTGCTGTTGGAGGGAGTAGCAGATGTACAGAAGGTAGATAAAGTATCAAAAGTGGTGTTGATTGGAGGAATGATGGTGGAAGCGGAGTGATGAGGATGAGGAATAGATGGACTAATTGTATCTAGATCAGGAAAAGCCAAGTATTGACTTTAAAGCTTGTGGCTTTGTACTTGTACTTGCCTCATATGAAGAAAGATCTTGTATTATACTTTTAATGAAGCATGTCTTTAATTCTTCGAATTCTGGAACAAATACGACTTAGATTGATCCTTGCTTATTCTATATGAAGATATGAGATGAATAATGTTTCCAAGATTCAATCTTTCACAAGAGAACTCATTATTCATAAACGAAGATCGTTCTTTGTTATTCAGCAATAAGTCAAGATTGATGCTAAATTGGACAAAGCTATATTTTTAGGATATTCAATGGAATATAAGTGATATTGTATCTTTAATTTGAAAGCAAAAAATGGTTAAATAAGTATGCACATATTATTTGATGAGTTTGATGATCTTGATTTAAAAAAGAAAGATGATGAAGAGGTAGAACTATCTGGGCAAACAAAGCAGATTGTTCCCCAAGAAAACGAGATTGATAAACAATCTCCGTTTCAAACTCCTCCTAGAACTTGGATACTAATAGGTGATCATCCTCATAATCAAATCATTGGAGATGCAGCTGACGGCATTAGAACAAGAATGTCATTTAAAGATTAATTAAACAACAACATGTCAATGATATCTCAACTGGAACCAAAATCCATTAAAGAGACAATAGTTGATAAATCTTGGATTGATGTGATGAAAGAAGAACTTATGCAATATGAGAAAAATGAAGTTTGGACCCTTGTTCCAGATCCGCTAGACCAAACAATAATTGAAACTCGATGGGTCTTTAGAAACAAGATAGATGAACAAGGAAAGGTTGTCAGAAACAAAGCAAGGTTAGTTGCTCAAGGTTATAATCAATATGAAGGAATAGAGTATGATATAACCTTTGCTCCAGTTGCAAGGTTAGAAGTCTTAGGAATTCTTCTTGCATATGCATCTCATAAACATATCAAACTTTTTCAAATAGATGTTAAAAGTGAATTTGTAAATGGTTTTTTAAATGAACAAGTTTATATTCATCAACCTCCTGGTTTTGAAAATCAATAGAAAGCGAATCATGTTTTTAAACTCACCAAATCCTTTTACAAAGCCTCTTGTTGAAGAATGCTTCAATTTGATCAAAGAGCGATTAAAAATCATTAAAAAAACCTATTCAAGATCGTTAAAATTAAAATCCAAGACATTCTGGTCATAACGAAGAACATTCTCCGTTTTTTGGGTATATTTGTCACAAATAGCTCAAGAACGATCTTTGTTTTTCATCATGAATCAAATTCAAAATAAGCTTTTCAATTGTAACGTCTACTACTTTACAAAAGGTGACGGCTACTCATGCTTTCCCAGACACATCATTTTACTTTTCTCCTTCCCAATACTAAACTGACCAATTCATCTAATCACACACGTGACACTCTGTCCACTCACAAATCAAACTGAAAAAACTCAAAATCGTTCATCTCTTTTCACTAAACAACAACTTCATCCTTTTTTCTGAAAAAGATCATCCTATTGTCTCCTTCATCAGCAACTCTCATTTTTTTTTTAAAAATGACTTACACCAAAACAACAACATGCAAGAACCCTAGTTCACCAACACCATCATCATCTCCTTCACCATCTCCAGTTCATTCACCATCACCTCCACCAAGACCAACACATTCACATTCATCTTCAAGAAAAAACATTCTCCAATTACATGTCTTCATCATCGGAATCTAGTCCCCCACCTATCACGTTGACGCCTCTTGCAACCATTCTTCCTCCATTGTATCAATGTCCTATTCTTTCAATCATTCAAGCCACAATGTATCTTAAAAAATCCCTCAACCCTAGTTCCAACACTTCATCCTCCAAACAAAGATCAATGCGCGTTCTTGCAGGTATTGGCACTATAAAAACCAAAAATATAGACACAACAATCTATACCATTTACGATGATGATTCTGAACCCTCTCCACAACCACAAATTCTAAAATCACAAATTATTCCTCCCTCACAACCCACTAAACCAAAATCCCCAGAAATTTCAAAATCTCCTTCCAAAGTTATTTCATCCAAAACCACACCTTTTTAAACTAAACTAACGATTCCTAAGTCCAACTCGTCTTCAACTCTTTCTCAGTTTTTAGCCTCTAAAAAAATTAAAAAACCCTAGAAAATTAACAAAGAAAAGTTCAACCCGAGAACATTCTTCGTCCAAATTCCCAACTCAAAAACGTTCTGCACTCAATACTCCAAACCCAAAACCAACAAAAACGTCCAAACCATCAATCTAAAAACCCTCAACCAGACCTTCTTCTTCTTCCAAAATCCTTATTACCCCTTGATTCCTTCATAAATTCAAAAACTCTATACTGATAAGTGGGCTCAACGACCTATTGGCATTGGTCGGATTTTTAGTTTTGAAAACCTACAAGTTGAAGGAATCTTCATTCAACATCACAATGATGCACTTGGATGGACTGATTTCTTTAAAATATATCATTGCTACTACCTTGAGGTCATTCGAGCTTTTTACAGTAAAGTTGATGCATTTGCAAATAAATCCCTTATTGCCTCAACATTAAATGGTATTGAAATACCTCTAGAACCCTTAATTCTACATGAAATTATTAAACTACCATATGAAGGACCAACAATCTTTGGAAAAGATTGGTACACAACCTTGAACACTACCGAAGAAGAAGTGTTTCAAGAACTATTTATTGATGGGTCAACAAAATTTAATCAGCTGACTTGAAACTACTTCCAAAGATTTTCAACAATATACGTCATCATTCCAGCCTTCCTCATTGTGGCAGCTATAGATTTGTCTCTGATAATGACGCACTAGTCATTTATCATCTTCTTCATTACAAGAAGATGAACTTGCCCTACCTGATAATCCAACACATGGTTGTTGCAAATCACAAGGATTACAAGAGAAACAATGTTCAAAAGGTATGCACACACCTCTGTTATCAACACCAATACTGAGCAGTGCTCACCTCAAGAACGTTCTTCCCCTCCCCAACATGCTGAAGAACGTTCTCCGTTTCCTACTGTTCCAGAAAATCTGAATCTTATCCTCGATCAAGTCTCTCCTACTAGTTCTACCTTTCCACTTCAAATTCAACACACCTATTTGATGTCACCAACATTTGTGTCACCATAAAAAACAACTTCCTCTATCTTTGGAATAAGCCAATATTTGGTTTTTCCAGAGTCAGACAAAGTTGGTCCATCTGTGCCTCATTATTCTGCTCCTACCAACTCTCTTCCTCAGATTAATACTTCATTTGCCATTCTATTCAAATTTTGTACCTTTGCTGCTCCATCCCAAAATACTCGTCTCACCACTCCAATTGATGATGAACAACGTCCTTCTAAAAGGACCAAAATGGAAAGGGAAACATCTAAAACATATAAAGAAATCCCCAAAATCTTTACAGGCATTTAAACCATCTATGGGACTGGATGGCTACCCAGCTTGCTCCCGAGCTCGGACTTAAGCCTCTAATGCCTAATCCTCCTCCAACTTTTCAAGATATACCTCAGCCTTCCTTGTCTCCATAGTCTTAGAGGTCTTCACCTTCGTTGCCTTTCTGATTTAGCTTTATATTAACTCTTCTATTCCTTTTTGCCATGACAAAGGGGGATAAGTTATTTAGATTTTAAGTTAGAATCAGAAGTTCTTTTTGTTGAGACAAACTCCATTTTTAAAGTTTTAATGAAAATAAACAAAGGTTAATTAAGAAAGATAATTATGATTCTAGAATGTTATGTTAATTTAACATGTGATTTTGAGTGAATTTAATTAAGAACAGAATCAAGCAAAGCAAAGAAGACAACAATAAGAACATTAAAACAAAAAAAGATCTCCAACTTCAAAAATGTTCATCACAGCATATTGACCAATCTTTTTCTACCTCTTTAACAAAGAGTATGCCCTAGAAATTTATTCAAATAGAGTACATGGCAAAGAACAAATAGGATTCATCCAAGCTCAAAAAGGTTATATGATCACTAAAATAAAAGGACTCAAAGACAGTAAAAAATAAAGACAGTTTGTAACTCTAAAAGTCAAATTGTCAAGAAAGTTTGATCAACCTTGATATATGATAAGACATTGCAAAGGACATCCAGAATGATTAAAACATGAACTCTAGATTGATCATCAAATCTCATGAAAGATCAAATTAACAAATCCAGATTGATAATCAATCTCCATTTTCTACATAACTTCAGCAACGGTGTATTCTCTTCTGCAATGGCTTATAATTCTTCTCCAAACTCCTTTGGCTACATTCAAGACTCAAGGTCGAGACTATATCATCCAAGATCAAGGGAGAAACTTCAAAGGCATTTTAACTAGAAGACAAAACTGATTTAAAGCTTTAATAGAAAAGTCAAAAAGCAGTTTCTCAAAGCTGGATTATTTTTAATCTGAAATATTGGTTTCAATCAAAAATACAGAGCACTACCAACAGCTCTTTTTGACCTTCATTAAATGCTTCCAAAGCCTATACATTGAAGGCCAATATCCAGGATCAAAGCAAGAAATTCAAGTGCTGTAAAATCCCAAAAATCAATTACATACACATACTTGAAGTTATGAAATTTCGCAAAGAAGAAGCAAATTTGTATTCTCATATTAGATTGCGTAATTATTAGTGAATCCGTAGTAAAGAATCAATTCTCAAAAACGAGTTGAGAAATCTCAGATTTTGTCAAAAACAATCTTATTGTAAAAACTCAAACTATAAGAGTTTCTTTATAGTTTGTTTAGATTGCATTTAAATCCTATCAAACTTAGATAGGTGTTTTTGTTGCTTTATGGGTGGAAAGTAAAAGAGATTCAAACAGATCAAGGTTGATCTAGACTAGGTGCTGTAAAATCAAGAAGGTTCTTTGTTTTAAACACTTAGTGGAAAATCTCACAATGTGAGGACTGGACGTAACCCAAGTTGGGTGAACCAGGATATTTCTTTGTGTGGTATTCTTTATCCTTTTTCATTATTTGTTACACTTAATTGATTAACTAAGATAAAACACAAACTGTTTTTCTGCTTTAAGTTAATCAAGGAACTTTCTCTGTTTTGTAATAAAATCAAGAACATTCTCCGTTTTTCTATTTTCATAACCAAGATCAATCTTTAGTTATTTTCTTAAGCTTTTTACAGGAATTTTATAAAAATATACATTTACAATTCAAACCCCCTCAAATAGACCACCATTCTTTGAATGATCAGATTACCACTTTTGGAAAAACAAAATGCAATTGTTTCTAAAGTCTCAAGACACAGGAATGTGGCGCATCATTACAGATAGAGACTTCGCGCCAAGGGTCGATCAAGATGACTCAAACTCTGCCATAAAGAAAGAAACAGACTGGACAACCGATGATAAAGCTAAGGTACTTTTCAATTTTGAAGCTCAATTATTCTTATCATGTGCTTTAAGCAGGGAAGAAGTGAAAGAGTATATGAATGCACAACTGCAAAAGAAGTTTGGGATACACTACAAACTCATCACGAAGGAACAAGCCATGTCAAAGAAACAAGAATAAACATTGGTATATGGAAATTCGAATTGTTCGTGATCAGCTGGTCTTGCAGAAAACAGAACACCATAGGATTGTCAACAACAGAGGCCGAATATGTTTCAGAAGCAAATTGTTGTTCACAGGTTCTGTGGATTAAAAATCAACTTCAAGATTAATCTGTAAGCTATTCCAGTATTCCAATTTATTGTGATAATATGAGTGCTAAAAATTTGTCTAAAAATCCCATTCAGCATTATGGATCAAAACATATTGAAATAACACATCATTTTATTCGTGGTAATGTCAATAAGAAAGATATTGAATTAATCTTTGTTGATACTCAAAATCAACTTGCTGACATTTTTACAAAGCCTCTTGTCGAGGATAGTTTCAATTTGATCAAAGAAAAATTGAAAATTATGAAAAATCCAGAAAATTCTAGATAAATTCTTTATTAGTCTCCTTTTCGCGAATCATCATTCTCCGTTTTGAAAAAACCAACAATTTCTTCTGAGTTAACATTTTCCCTCTAAAAATCAAAAAGGCAAATCTTGGCATTTAATACATGTGTCTTTTTGTCTATAGAAAGAGTGCTGACACAAGCTTTACAGCCCGTAAATCCGTTTCCTCTTTCCCTAGGTACAAATAGTTTCCATTGGGCAGTAAAGTAATCATTCTTTTTTCTTTTCCTCTCCTCAAGTTATTTTGTCTCTCTCATCTCTTCACCTCCTTTTTCCCAAAAGTTGTAACGTCTCTCTCTCTCTAAATACCAGTCTTCTTCTTCATCTTCTTCACTCTCAACCTTTCACTTACATAACAATAATGGCACGAACCAAACAATCAACACGAAAAAATGCCTCTCCCTGCACACCATACTCTTCATCTCCTTCATATGATTCTATGGAACGCTCACCCTCTCCACCACCTCGACCAACACCACCACACACCTCCTTTGACTCACCTCCTTCTAACAACAACCAAGAAATCCTCAATCCCAATCCTAATCCTCTGTCTACTTTTCTTCCACCACTATACACTCGTTCCACACCAAACCTTGCTCAAGTGCCTCCATATTTGCGTACCCAAACTACTCCTCCACGACGCTCAATGAGAGTTCAATCTAGAATTGGAACTTCAAAACCCTTGAACCCTTAAAACCCTATTACTTCATCATCTTAGATTCTAAGACTGAT
Organism: Cicer judaicum; assembly: GCA_037974835.1. Classification (NCBI taxonomy): domain Eukaryota; kingdom Viridiplantae; phylum Streptophyta; class Magnoliopsida; order Fabales; family Fabaceae; genus Cicer; species Cicer judaicum. The sequence goes on along the minus strand of JBBPBS010000233.1, from coordinate 3,520,355 downwards.
GATTCCTCTAATTCTTGCCCTCCATCATCAAAAAAGGCACCCACAAATACCAAGTCATCAGCAACATCACCAACACAAATAGAGCCATCAGCAAACACACCAACAAAAACCACGCCATCAGCAACAACACCATCAAACACTCAACCATCAACTTCAGCAAGGGAACCAACAAACACTAAACCTACCACACCATCCAAATCAACCTTCTCCTCTGAACCCTCATAATCAATTCCCCCACACCAAAAACGGAGAATGATCAATGAAATTGTCTCCCCTCTTACTAAACAAAATGAACCCCCCTCTCAATCCAAACCACAAAAAAAACCCATGAAAACAAAATCTGCAATGACAATTGCCCAATACCTTGCTCGCAAGAAACTGCCAAATCCTCAAAGGATAAAAACCCACGCTCCTAAACAAAACCTCAAACACTGTCAACCCACCTCTCCAGAACAGTCTCCAAAATGTTCCCCACCCAAATCTCAAGAACGTTCTCCAAATCCAGAACTCTCTCCTGCTCACACACTCTTCCTCCAGAATTCTCTCCCCACCCACAACCTTCCCCTTCAAAACACCCCAAACGTTCTCCCACTCTAGAACTTTCCTCTACCTCCACGTCTTTTGATTCTGAACCATCTCCTCCCTCTAAGAAAACCTAATAAAATACTCCGCCTCTGATTTCCCCCAACAAATCCAAACTTTTCAAAAACAAATGGGCTCAACGCCCAGTTGGGATTGGATGAGTCTTTGTCTTAGACAACCTCATCATTGAGGGCAACACTGTCCAGCATCACACAGATGCTCTTGGATGGACCTCATTCCTGCAAACATCTGAATGCTACTACCCAGATGTTGTCCGAGCATTTTATTGCAATGCAAAGACATTTGCTGACAAATCCCTTATCATTTCCACGATTAAGGGAGTTGAGTCAAACTAACCCCAGACATTTTGGCTTCCATTCTTCAGTTTCCCACAGAAGATCCATCTGTGTTTGGTAACAACTGGTACTCAACTTTGAATCTTCAAAAGATTGAAGTCCTCTCTGATTTGTTTCAAGAAGACTCAATCCGCTACTTGTCAACATACCTCAAGCCCCTTCCTAAAGTGTTCAATAATATGTGCCAACATACTCTAATTCCACACTGTGGAAGTCATGAGTATGCCTCTGACAATGATGCACTGCTCATCCATCATCTCCTAAACTGCAAACGTCTGAACTTGCCTCATGTGATTCTCCAACACATGATTTATGCAGCAACCAAAGACTACAACAAGAATATTGTGCCTTATGGCATTAGTGTAATATTTGGACAAATGAAGGGCAATGACATAATTTTCCCTCTACATTTTAAGTATCCTTGTTTTTTTTTCTTATTCAGAAAACACACTCTTCCATTCTTTCATTCCTTCTTCTTCTCCCGTTATTGTGAACCACCTCCCTCATCCTCCGAAATCTTCAACCTCCCATTTTCTTTCATTTTTCCAAATTAGTAAACCCAAAAGTTTGATAAAGGTCTTTAAACCTATTTTTAAACTTTGCATGTCTCAATTTGTAACTAATCAACTTCAACAGCGAACGATGATAACCCAAAATTGAAGAACCTAAGTCAAAGAGACAATTCAAGCAAAAGGGGAGCTCAACAACCAAGTTAATCAGAACATCATCTTCTTCCTTGTCACAACTAGTGTGTTCTTTTTATTAAAGATTTTTTTTATTTTGTTAAGAATAGGGATTTAACTTTCTGAAATTGAAAATAAATAAATAAATAAAATAAAATAAAAAATGGAAGAAAACAACTCACATATTAACCTATAGGGATTTTCATTGAAAATAAATTAGACGTGTGTATTGTTGTTTATGGGTATGATGTTTGTGAATGAATTATATATATATATATATATATATGAAAGAAAAAAATTTAATTACTCGTGATTAGATTTAAGGTGATTATGGTTGTCGAGCACGATTTATGCTCGTTACTGCTGTTGTTTCTAATGTGTTTGTGAAATTGTGTCATGTTACGTTAATTTCTTTTAGTACGAGGATTTATTGGTTGAAATTTTTGAATAAATTATTTTACGTTAATACGGGTTAGGAGAATTAGAGTATGATGAAATGAAATTTTTGCATATAGGTGTTTTTTTAAAATTTCATCCAAATGGTTTTTTCATGACTTTTATGTTGATTATTAAATTCATGACTTTTATATGTTTATTATTTTTCCATGACTTGATGTTATTACTATTTTCATGACTCGGATGTTGTTTATATTTTTGACTAGGATTTCCTTTTTGAATTAAGGACATAAGATTAAATAATTATGAGTTTAGTATGTCGCCTAAAGTTATATATAATTGTTATGGATGAATGATGCATTTTATATATGACATAATAAGGGCATTTTATATATGACATAATAAGGGCATTTTATACAAAACATTTCAAGTTTTGTACAATATCATTAATCAGATCATGCATGGCCTTATTCACAGTGGGACATTTAGGTTATTCCAAGCATGGGATAACAGGCAAAGGAGAACAATCAAGACGCTGATTGGGGTTTGGCCAGACCACCTTTACCAATAAAGACTCAATATCTTGGTGACCCATACTAAGATATTGGGCAACTTTTTCCTTATTCCAAAGGAAAAGATTTGAGGTCATGCATATGTTGAGATGTATAACTACTTTTGTATGTTTTATACACTTTTATGAAAGAAACTCTTTGAGATTGTTTTCCTCTTATTTATAGAGCTCACTGAGATATTTTATCTCATCCCAATTAATATTATTATTTTTAGCAGCTGGCGGAACATGAGACATAAATATTAGCATCAGAAGATCAGTTCCAAACTCCTGGACTTAGAATTTGATCTTTTGTTTTATGATTTAATCAAACAATCGTAGTTTGTTTTCAAGATGTAATATTTTATGAATCTTCTAAACATGTTGTAAACTATATTTATGAATGTAGTTTTTAGTTATGATGGTGATTCTAATTTATTATTCATTGTTAATTACCTCTGTGTTATTAAGGTGTAAGGGTCTAATTATCATATTCTAGACAAATGATAATGGGTCTTACATTTTGGTATCAGAGCAATGTCGATTCATTTGGACTATGGATTATGTGTTGGGAATTAGAATATCTTTGTTTTACTATACATTCTCTCTATCATTTCACCTAATATTAAGTTTGATCAACTTAATATTGTGTATGGTATACAGAATTATGGCTGAAGGATCTAGGAGGAATCTTGCCCCTGAAGATAGTATGACTCCACCACCCACTACTGAACCATGGGAAACGGTTGTGGAAGCTATTCAAATGCAAGCAAAGGCTACCCATAATTTGGTACAACAAATGGCAATGCAAAGAGATAGCACTGCAAATGCCAATAGGGTGTTTTATGTTTTTCTTAAGTTGCATGGTTGGATGAGATTAAAAAGACATTTGAGGTAGTGCCTTGTATTGAAGAACAAAAAGTGGTATTTGCTACCCATCTACTAAAGGGTGGGGCAGAGTATTGGTGGAGAAGTGCAAAGACTTATCTTTAGACTCAAGGAACCCATATAAATTAGGAACACTTTGAGGTGGCCTTTTTAGACAAGTATTATCCAAAAAGTGCCAGAAGACAAAAAGAGTTGCAGTTTGTGCACCTGCAACAAGGAGACATGTCTGTTGCAGAGTATGTTGCTAAGTTTGAATAATTGGCTAGATTTTCTCCACATGCTCAATATGCACCCACAGAAGAATGGAAGATAAACCAATTTGAATTGAGATTGAGACCTTAAATCAGAGGGAACATACGCCATATGGAGCTTACTAACTATTCTACTCTTGTACACAAGAGCTACATTGTTGAAGACATTTTAAAGAAGGTACAAGAGGAGAGACAGGTTAAGTGGCAACAAAAGAAAGAGTCTCGAAAATTTGGTCAACAATTGAAGGTAAAAACTCCCCAAGGAAAGGGAAAACAAGTACATACATCTAGTTCCCCAAGAGAAAAGAAGTGTCTTAAGTGTGGCAGAGATCATGGGGGAAAGTGCTTGGTTGGAAAACAAGTCTGCTATTACTGCAAACAGTCTGGTCATATGGCTCCCTTTTGCCCAATACGCAAAAAACAAGTAGAGTCAAACCCAAACAAGTCTAACACTGGAAGGGTATTTGCTCTCAGTGCAAAGAAAGGTACGAATCATAATCTAATAACTGGCACTGGATTCATAAATGAAATTCCTTTAATTGTTATGTTTGACACTAGTGCATCCCATTCTTTCATATCCTCTGATTTTGTTTTGCAACATAATCTTCCTGTACTTGAAATGCCTTATCCCTTAATTGTAAGCACCGCATCTATGAATTCAATAGAGACCTCCTTAGTATGTCACCAGTGTCAAATCACTCTATTTGATAGAGTTTTTCCAATAAACCTAGTATGTTAGCCCCTTAAGGGCTTGGACTAGATGGATTGGATGTCTGATCATTCAGTAACTTTGATTTGCCATGGTAGGAAAGTCATAATTCCTCCAGGAATTCCCCAACCAGAGGAAACCAAATATCGCTCCTTCACCAACAGTTCCCTACTCTTCCAATGTTTGACCAATGGGGTTCAAGGCGTATTATTATTACTATCCTCTAAATCGGGGTCTGAAATGGACTTGTCCTATATTCCTATAGTCAGTGAGTTTGAGGATGTCTTTCCAGAGGATGTGACATCATTGCCTCCTGAAAGAGAAGTAGAGTTCTCAATAGATTTGGTCCCTAGAACAGGACCAATCTCCATTGCCCCTTACAGGATGTCCCCGTTAGAATTGAGTGAGTTGAAAAACTAATTAGAGGACTTGATAACCAAGCAGTTTATCCGACCAAGTGTGTCTCCTTGGGGAGCCCCAGTGCTCTTGGTAAAGAAGAAGGATGGCAGCATGAGGTTATGCATAGATTATAGAAAATTGAATAAAGTGACCATCAAGAATAAATACCCTCTACCCAGAATTGATGACCTTTTAGACCAATTAGGGGGATCTACTATGTTCTCCAAAATTGACTTGAGGTCAGGGTACCACCAAATCAGAATAAAATTAGATGATCTACCAAAAATAGCCTTTAGAACTAGGTATGGGCACTATGAATTTTTGGTTATGCCTTTTGGTGTAAACAATGCTCCCACTGTGTTCATGGATTACATGAATAGAATTTTTAGGCCATACTTAGATAAGTTTGTGATAGTATTTATAGATGACATACTAATATACTCTAAGAAGCTAGAAGAACATGCAAGTCATCTTCAAATAGTGTTGCAAGTACTTAGAGATAGAAAACTTTATGCTAAACCAAGCAAATGTGAGGTTTGGATGTCAGAAGTAAAATTTATAGGCCATGTGATCAATGAGAAAGGAGTGGTAGTGGATCCCTCCAAACTAGAGGCAGTGCTGAAATGGGAACATCCTAGGAATGTGACAGAGGATAGGAGTTTCTTAGGACTGGCGGGGTATTATAGGAGATTCATTAGGAAATTCTCCCAAATTGCCAAGCCTTTGACCAGACTGACTAGGAAGGACCAACCCTTTGTGTGGGATCAAAAATGTGAAAAGAGTTTTCAGACTCTTAAGATCAAGTTAACCACTGCCCCTATACTAGCCATACCAGATCCAACCTTAAGATTTGAAGTGTATTGTGATGCATTCCTGAAAGGTTTAGGTTGTGTATTGATGCAAAACAACCAAGTAGTGGCTTATGCTTCAATACAACTAAAGCCTCATGAGGGAAACTATCCCACTCATGACCTTGAATTGGCTTCCATAGGGTTTGCCTTGAAGATCTGAAGACATCATTTGTATGGAGCATAATTTGATGTATTCAGTGATCGCAAGAGCCTAAGGTATCTATTCGACTATAGGGAACTTAACATGAGGCAAAGAAGGTGGGTTGAATTTTTGAAAGATTATGAATTTGAACTGAAATACAACCCAGGCAAGGCCAATGTAGTGGCCGATGCATTGAGTAGGAAATCCCTACATATGTCTCATCTCATGATAAAAGAACTTGCACTACTAGAAAACCTTAGAGACTTGAACCTAAATATGACAATCCTTCAAGGGGGAATTCTTTTAAATAAACTTGAAATAATTAGTAGCCTTAGAGACCAAATTAGGCAATCTCAAGGGATGGATGAAGAGTTGCAACTTAGAAAGGACCAAGAAAGATTTACTAGGGCACGAGATGGAACAATCCTATTTCAGGGTAGAATTTGGGTACCTAAGGATTCATAATTAAAGAGACTGATACTAGAAGAAGCTCACAAAAGTAACCTAACTATCCATCCTGGATCTACCAAGATGTACCAAGACCTTAAGAAAAATTATTGGTGGCTAGGTATGAAGGTTGATGTGGCTACTTTTGTGGGTCAATGCCTAACTTGCCAAAACGTGAAAATAGAACATTAGAGACCGACAGGATTGCTACAGCCTCTTGAAATACCTGAATGGAAATGGGACTCAATTTCCATGGATTTTGTTGTAGGTTTGCCACATACTCACATTGGGTATGATTCCATTTGGGTGATTGTGGACAGATTAACTAAGTCAGCCCATTTCTTAGCAGTAAAGTCAAACTACAACATCCTCAAACTAGCCAAGTTATTCATTAAGGAAATAGTGAGGTTGCATGGGGTGCCTTTTAGTATCATATCAGATAGGGACCCTAAGTTTACCTCCATGTTTTGGAAGGTATTTCAAAAGTCCTTAGGAACTAGACTACACCTTAGTACTTCCTACCATCCCCAGATTGATGGTCAAACCGAAAGAACCATTCAGAACCTAGAGGATATGCTGAGAGCTTGCATTTTAGAGGAATGAGGTAACTGGGACACACATTTGCCTCTGGTAGAGTTTTCCTACAACAATAGTTACCATGCCAACATTGGCATGGCACCTTATGAGGCTTTGTATGGAAGAAAATGTAGGACACCGTTATGTTGGTCAGAAGTAGGGGACAAGGGGATCTTAGGTCCTGAAGTTATCCAAGAGACCACTGAAAAGATTAAGGTAATTAAGGATAAATTAAAGATAGCCCAAAGCAGGCAAAAGAGCTATGCTGATATTAGGAGAAGACCTTTAGAGTTTGAGGAAGGAGATCATGTTTTTTGAGAGTTACCCCTACCATTGGCATTGGAAGAGTGCTAAAGGTCAAGAAGCTAAACCCTCGTTTTGTTGGACCCTTTCAAATATAGCAGAGGATTGGTCCCTCTGCATACAGAATAGCATTGCCACCCAAACTATCCAATCTACACAATGTTTTTCGCGTCTTCTAGTTAAAGAAATACATTCCTAATCCTCACCAAATTTTGAATCATGAGTCTGTCCAACTCAAGTCAAACCTTACTTATGACCCAATGCCAGTCCAAATTTTAGATAGAAGTGTAAAAGCATTGAGAAACAAAGAAATTCCACTAGTGAAGGTTGTTTGGGAAGGATCTTCTGTAGAAGAAGCAACATGGGAAGTAGAGGCAGACATGCAAAAGGAGTATGCTTACCTCTTTCAATAGGTAATCCTCTAAATTTTTAGGGCAAATTTTTTTTAAGTGGTGGAGGATGTAACAACCTATCTATTTTTATTTGTTAAGTATATAAGTTAATGTTTAAAATTGTTAATTTTAAAAATAAAATAATTAGTTTATTTGTTTTTAAAAAAAAAAAAGCATTATTGTGATATTTGGACAAATGAAGGGCAATGGTATAATTTTCCCTCTACATTTTAAGTATCATTGTTTTTTTTTCTTATTCAGAAAACACACTCTTCCATTCTTCCGTTCCTTCTTCTTCTCCCATTACTGTGAACTACCTCCCTCATCCTCCCAAATCTTCAACCTCCCATTTTCTTTCATTTTTTCAAATCTGTAAATGCAAAAGCTTGATAAAGTTCTTCAAACCCCTATTGTTGTTTAAGGATATGATGTTTGGGAAAGAATTATATATATATGAAAGAAAAAAAATTTAATTACTTGTGATTAGATTTAAGGTGATTATGCTTGTCGAGTACGATTTATGCTCGTTACTGCTGTTGTCTCTAATGTGTTTGTGAAATTGTGTTATGTTACGTTAATTTATTTTAGTACGAGGATTTAAGGGTTGAAATTTTTGAATAAATTATTTTACGTTAGTACAGGTTAGGAGAATTAGAGTATGATGAAATGAAATTTTTGCATATAGGTGTTTTTTTTAAAATTTCATCCAAATGATTTTTATCATGACTTTTATGTTGATTATTAAATTCATGACTTTTATATGTTTATTATTTTTCCATGACTTGATGTTGTTACTATTTTCATGACTCGGATGTTGTTTATCTTTTTTACTAGGATTTCCGTTTTGAATTAAATACTTAAGATTAAATTATTATGAGTTTAGTATGTCGCCTAAAGTTATATATAATTGTTATGGATGAATGATGCATTTTATATATGACATAATAAGGGCATTTTATACAAAACATTTCAAGTTTTGTACAATATCATTAATCAGATCATGCATGGCCTTATTCACGGTGGGACATTTAGGTTATTCCAGGCATGGGACATTTAGACATGTTTAATAATAATAATAATGATTGTTTTTTCTTCTTCTTGAGATGTATAACTACTTTTGTATGTTTTATACACTTTTATGAAAGAAACTCTTTGAGATTGTTTTCCTCTTATTTATAGAGCTCACTGAGATATTTTATCTCATCCCAATTATTATTATTTTTTTTAGCAGCTGGAGGAACATGAGACATGAATATTAGCATCAGAAGATTAGTTCCAAACTCCTGGATTTAGAATTTGATATTTTGTTTTATGATTTAATCAGACAATTGTAGTTTGTTTTCAAGATGTAATATTTTATGTATCTACTAAACATGTTGTAAACTATATTTATGAATGTAGTTTTCAGTTATGATGGTGATTCTAATTTATTATTCATTGTTAATTACCTCTGTTTTATTAAGGTGTAAGAGTCCAATTATCATATTCTAGACAAATGATAATGGGTCTTACAGTGTTTTAAATTTTATCAATTTAAAAACTACACAAATTGAGGGGGAGCTTTTAAGCTCTTGATATTAGAATTAGAATTAAAATCTAAATTAACATGTTTGTCATCATCAAAAACGGGGAGATTGTTGAGACAAACTTCATTTTTAAAGTTTTGATGAAAATAAACAAAGGTTAATTAAGAAAGATAATTATGATTCTAAAATATTATGTTAATTTAACATGTTCTTTTGAGTGAATTTAATTAAGAACATAATCAAGCAAAGCAAAGAAGACAACAATAAGAACATTAAAACAGAAAAAGATCTCCAACTTCAAAAATGTTCATCACAACATATTGACCAATCTTTTTCTACCTCTTTAACAAAGAGTATGCCTTGGAAATTTATTCAAATATAATCAGTACATGGCAAGGAACAAATAGGATTCATCCAAGCTCAAAAAGGTTATATGATCACTAAAATAAAAGGACTCAAAGACAGTCAAAAACAAAGATAGTTTGTAACTCTAAAAGTCAAACTGTCAAGAAAGTTTGATCAACCTTAATATATGATAAGACATTGCAAAGGACATCCAGAATGATTAAAACAGGAACTCTAGATTGATCATCAAATCTCAAGAAAGATCAAATTGACAAATCTTGATTGATAATAAATCTTCGTTTTCTGCATAACTCCAGCAGCAGTGTATTCTCTTTTGCAATGGCTTATAATTCTTCTCCAAACTCTTCTAGCTACATTCAAGACTCAAGATCGAGACTATACCATCCAAGATCAAGAGAGAAACTTCAAATGCTTTTTAACTAGAAGACAAAATTGATTTAATGTTATACTATAAAAGTCAAAAAACAGTTTCTGAAAGCTGGATTATTTTTAATCTGAAATATTGGTTTCAGTCAAAAATACAGAGCACTACCAACATCTCTTTTTGACCTTCATTAAATGCTTCTAAAGCCTATAAATAGAAGGCCAATGTCTAGGATCAAAGCAAGAAATTCAAGTGCTGTAAAATCTCAACAATCAATTACATACACTTACTTGATGTTCTAAAATTTCGCAAAGAAGAAGCAGATTTGTATTCTCATATTAGATTGCGTAATTATCAGTGAATCCGTTGTAAAGAATCAATTCTCAAACAAAAGTTGAGAAATCTCAGATTCTGTCAAAAACAATCTTATTGTAAAAACTCAAACTATAAGAGTTTCTTTATAGTTTGTTTAGATTGCATTTAAATCCTATCAAAGTTAGATAGGTGATGTTGTTGCTTTATGGGTGGAAAGTAATAGAGATTGAAACAGATTAAGGTTGATCTAGACTAGGTGCTGTAAAATCAAGAAGGTTCTTTGTTTTAAACACTTAGTGGAAAATCTCACAGTGTGAGGACTAGACGAAACCCAAGTTCGGTGAACCAGGATATTTCTTTGTGCGGTATTCTCTATACTTTCTCCTTATTTGTTACACATAATTGATTAACTAAGATAAATCACAAACTGTTTTTCTGTTTTAAGTTAATCATGGAACGTTCTCTATTTTGTAATAAAATCAAGAACGTTCTCTGTTCTTCTATTTTCATAACCAAGATCAATCTTGAGTTATTTTCTTAAGCTTTTTACAGAATTTTTATAAAAATATACATTTACAATTCAACCCCCTTCTTGTAAATCGACATTGTTACTTCACTTTTTGTATGACTACTTCTGAAATCTTTTGTTTTGAACCACCTTGTAATGATCTAGAACTTTATTGTTATATCAATGAAATATTATTATTTGGTTCATATGAGTAGCCCATATTAAAGGGGATTTTGTTATACTAAAAAGCTTTCTGAATTATTATTAGAATCAAAATTAAAATCATAATTAACATGTTTCGTCTTAATAAAAAAGGGGGAGATTGTTGAGACCAAATCCTAAATTAATATTTTGATTATAATCAAAGAAAATGTTAATTAAGATTTCTAATTATGTTTTTTTAAGTGTTTTGGTATTTAACATGTGTATTCGAGTGTGTTAAATAAAGATAGGTACTAAGCATTACAAAACACATCTTATTAAAATCAAGAAAGCAAAATCAGTAAAACGAAGAACGTTCTTGACATGTATTTTTGAGTGTGTTAAAAAAAAGATAGGTACTAAGCATTACAAAACATATCTTATTAAAATCAAGAAAGCAAAATCAGTAAACGAAGAACGTTCTTGACAGATTTTTGAAAAACGAAGAACGTTCTCCACATTTGCCATAAACAAGAATGATCAGATATTTTATGTAAAAGATTAGATCTAGGAAGTGTTATTCATTCCATATCCTCATAAGAAATATACAACGATCAGTGTAAGCAAGAATTATTCTAGAATTCAAAAACTCAAACACCTTGCTTCATAAAATGCATAAAGCAAGATTATTCTCCAAGTCAAGCAAGTGCAAGTACAACTGACACGCTGTAAAGGACACTATTGTTGTACCTTCAAATTGACATGCCCTCGTGACTAAAAGCTTGTAATAATTTCAGACAACTGTCAAGATCATAAATATAAGTCAACTCAATGCAAACCAATTCAAAGAAAGTTCTTGGATGTCAAGAAGATTTTTGGTTTCAACGAGAACAATCTTGCTTTATGGCTAATCTTATTTGTTCACTTACTCCTGATAGTTGGCCTACTTCCAACAATTAAATTAGTTGTCATAAGCTCTCTTGAAGCCTATAAATAAAGCTTCCCGATGAAGAACAAACTAGAACTCAAAGTGCAAAGCAAACATCACTCATTCAATCATACTCGAGCTTCTCAAATCATTCTAAGTTGCAATTCCATTCTTAGTGTGACATTAGAATAAGTGAATATTGAGTTCTAATATATAGAATCTATTTCTCAAACAAGAGTTGAGCAATTCCCAAATTCTAACATTATCAAAATCATTACTTTGTAACTCAACGCTATATTCTTAACATATCTTGAGTAGTGTGTAAAAAACCTTTTATCATTTAAAAAGGTAGCTTGTAAAATTCTTTTTGAAATAGTATAAGGTAACTGTGGAAACCCTTTCTAGGTAGAAAGGTAAAAACTGTGTAATGGATCAAGACTGATATGTGAAAACATTGTGAAAACCAAGACCGTTCTTGCTTTGAGCACTTAATGGAAAATCACACATTTGTGAGGACTAGATGTAACCCGTGTTGGATGAACCAAGATATATGCTTGTGTGATCTCTCTATCTCTATCTCTATTTATCATTTGTCTTACATTCAGTTTTCATATTGATAAATTGATATTGTTGTTTTTCCAGTAATCAATAATGTTCTTCGTTTGTAACCAAGATCAATCTTAAGTTAAACTTTCAGTTTTTAAACATGAATTTTTAAAAGGGACAATTATAATTCAAACCCCCCTTCCTTATAATTCAGTTCAATGATATCAATATATGTTAAAACATAAAAAGAATCAATTAATTAAACTAAATACTAATATAATATAATAAATAAAAATATATTAATATAAGTACGGTTGGCAGGCGGGGTGGGTACTATAGTACCTATACCCGCACCCATATTGGCTTAGTTTTGCGAGTAATTATATGTCTCCGTGTCCATATCCATTATGCGAGCTTTTATCCTACTCCATTATGAGTGTTTTTTCAAAGTACTCGCTGAGTCTGGATCTAATTGACATCCCTAAGTTAAACAAACACTTCACCCAACTAAATTTAATATTTCGTTCGATTTTTGAATATTCAAATATAAGCAAGAAAAAGTTAATCTTTTATGGTCTAAATATAAATATTATTTTCCCATAACACTCTTTATTTAATGTAAACTTTTCGAATTTTATTTTCAAAGTCATAAATAAGATAATTTTAAAAGTAAATTTATTTATTTTTGAATACCAATAAGAGTTGGTTGATTCCTTAATATGTGTACCCTCTTTTTATTTTTAAGTACATAATCGAGTATTTGTTATTAAAAGTGTTCGTACATCAATACATATTAGTATGACAATCATGTTATTTTTACATGACTAATGTTACCGATGCATTTAAAAAAAAAAAAAAAAACCTATATATATATATATTACCAATGCATTTTAATAAATGATAGTTAGATTCGAAAACTATTCGAAAGTTGACGAGAGTAGTAAATAGTTTGGAATACATAAAGTCTATAAGGAATAGAAACATAAAAGGAAAACATCTAACTGATTTAATTGCATTTTCCAAAATATTATAAAGTTGTCATCAAAATTGGTTAGAGTCAAAACTATCCTGACTTAATCAATACAAAAAAATTAACTAAACAAATTAGGCCACTCACCATCACTAAAAAAAACATTCATATATATCAAAAAAAATCATAAGTAAATTTATTATCAAATAAATAAAAAAATTTAAAATTATTTTCTATGATTAGTTTGTAGATAAAGTTAAAAAAAATACGTATAAATTATTATTATTTTTTGTTTTATTTATCACAGTATTTTAATAGATAAAATATAATAATGATTAACATGTACATACGAATTATATTATAAGTAGTTAATTGATTTTTATCAATTGTTTTTAAAAAAAACTTTTTGTTTCTTTATTTGTTTTTTTTTTATATAACTTTTATATGTCTAGAAAAAAGCGAGAAACCTCCTTAATAACATTAATACTAAAACCTTCTTCATAACACCCTCCTTCAAAATATCCTCTTCTACCTTTTGTCGCTGAAAATCTATTTGAACCTTAAACGGTAAAAACCACCATCAACTACAAATTGAACTCTTCGGCCTCAGCATCAATGTGCGCTAAACTCTCTGGTTTCTCATATTCAATGTCGTTCTATCTCTATTACTTGCTTTATGTCTCTCCCTCTCTGTCTCTCTATTTTGTTCATTTTTCATGGTTATTTTTTTGAGTAAAGGAAAGAAGAAATGGTTGACTAATTTAGGCGCTTACCCTGTTTTCTTTTCGCAGATTTGATTGGAACCCTAAAATTTCAAATCCAAATTCATTCTACATCACAGTTAAGAACTTGATTCGCCATCGTGACATTCTCCTTCTTCATGGTTGTGTGTTATATTTCCATTTACTTCTCATTAAATCTTTGTTCGTATCCATTTATCTACAACAAGTTCAACATGCAGTTCAATATAACTTCAACTAGTTCAATATGCAGTAGTCTAAGTACGTATCAGTATAAGTTCAACATGCATTTTAGTGATAACAAAAAATTAATAACATCAATACCTGAATAGTGAAGGTTCAAAGAAATACGTAATGTGCATAAATCCGCAGAAATACAGTTAGCAGAAACTGAAGTATGGTTCAAAGAAATACGTAATGAGGGTTACATATTTTAATGAAAAGAGATGATCGTCGAAATGAGAGAAATGAGAGAGATGATATGGAAGAGATGATAGGGTTCACAAAGGAAGAGAAGAACAATGAAGAGGAGATGATAGTGAAGTTTACGTAGTGAAGAGGAAACTGAAGCGCTTTATTCTTATATATAAAACCCTATTACATTGCTTTTTTAGAAGCCTTTTACAGCGCTTGATGGAAAAGCGCTCTAAAAGGCCTCCTTATTTTATTTTTAAAAATGCTCTTTTATAGCGCTTGCAGAATAAGCGCTGTAAAAGACCTCTTTGTTTACAACACTTGATGGAAAAATACTCTAAAATGCCTCCTTATTTTATTTTTAAAAATGCTCTTTTACAGCGCTTGCAGAATAAGCGTTGTCAAAGACTTCTTTGTTTTCTTATGTTATATAACTGTTTTTTTTTTAAAAAGCCTTTTACAACGCTTGTTGGCAAAGCGCTCTAAAATGCCTCCTTATTTTATTTTTAAAAAGGCTCTTTTACAACGCTTATTCTACAAGCGTTGTAAAAGACCTCCTTGTTTTTTTATGTTATATGATTATTTTTTTTAAAAGGCTTTTACAGCGCTTGTTGGAAAAGCGGTCTAAAAGGTCTCCTTATTTTATTTTTAAAAAGGCTCTTTTACAACGCTTTTTCAAATAAGCGCTGTAAAAGACCTCCTTGTTTTCTTATGTTATATGACTGTTTTTAAAAAAAAAAATAAACCTTTTACAGCGCTTTTTCAAATAAGCGCTCTAAAAGGCCTTCTTATTTTATTTTTAAAAGGCTCTTTTACAGCGCTTGTAGAATAAGCGCTGTAAATTACCTATATTTGGATTTTTTTTCCAGTTTAGTTCAGTTATATAAATTACTAGTTTATATTCAATTCAGTTCATGTAAATTACTAGCTTATATTAAATTACATGAACTTAGTATAAAACACTAAGATCAAGCTAAATATAAGCAGAAAATGAAATACATGGTTGCTTATATAAAACAATTAAACATGTTCAAACAATTGAATTACATGAACTCAGTTCAGATTACATGGCTTATATAAAATAATTAAGCATGTACATTAACATGCCCTTCTTCTTTTCCTAGTGGGATTCACATTTGTTTGTCCATTTACAATACGAAACGATGGATTAATCCAAATTCCCTCATCATGATCATCTCTAAGATATAAACCATCATCAGTTGAATCAATTTCATGTGGTTGTGATGTTGCAAATAAAATATCATTACCAACATCTTCATCATTATCATTATCATCACTTATTTTATTGGTTGATTGGACAACAAACCATTTATCATCAGCAAGATCAGTGACATAAAACACTTGTTGAGCTTGCTACGCTAAAATAAAAGGCTCGTCTTTGTATCCCACCCTATTAAAATCGACAAGCAAGAATCCTGACTCATCAATCCGAACGCTATTATTATTATCGACCCACTTGCAACCAAATATGGGAACACGAAACATTGTTTAGTCTAACTCCCATATGCGCTCGATAACCCCAAAATATGATATATTTGCATATATTGGGTTTTTGTCTTCTGCACTTGAGACATGCATCGCTTCAGCTACGAGAGTGACTCCGCTATTTTGCATAGTGGTCTAATCATCTTGTCCTTTGGTATAAAGTGTGTAGCCGTTAATTACATAACCAATGTAAGAAAAGACATGTAAACTCGAACCATTTGCTAGCCAGCTCAATCTCTGCGAAATTGATTCGGGGTCTATATCCACCTTTGACTTTATGTGATTATTTAACCATGTTATAAAACTTTGATTGTGCTTTCAAGTTATCCAATTTTGATTCCTATTCATGTTCAAACGAGATAACTGATCCTTGTGTATTGTAACATACGATTGAACCTAATCATCATTATGCAAAACATACAATTGTGCCTGCTCCCATTCTGTCCTTGATATAGTCATTAGTCTCCTTCCAATTATCCCTTCTCCTAATATTCTTCCCAAATGACGAGACATGGGAAGCCCTATGGATTCAACATTGGACATATATTCAGTACAAAAATCAGCAGCTTCTTCAACAATGTATCGTTCAGCAATACAACCTTCTGGTCAACTTCTACTTTTTATGTACCCTTTTAATATTTTCATATATCGTTCTATCGAATACATCCATCTCATATAAGCTGGCCCACAAAGTTGTGTCTCCTTAACCAGATGAATAGTAAGGTGAACCATTATATTAAAAAACGAGGGTGGGAAATACATTTCAAGCTCACACAAAGTAACAACAATTTCCCTCTACAATGTCGGTAATTTCTGAGGATCGATCACTTTACTACAAATTTCCCTAAAGAAGAAACATAATCTAGTTAAGGCTTGTCTAACTTTTTCAAGTAAAATGGAACGTGTACCTATTGGTAGCAAATGCTCCATTAGAATATGACAATCATGGGTCTTCAAACCTTTTAACTTGAGGTCTTTCATACAAACCAAATTTTTAATGTTTGAAGAGTATCCTTCTAGAACTTTAACTTCATGTAGAAATTTACATAAAACAATTTTTTCCTTTCTAGATAGTGTATGAGCGGCTGGAGGTAGATATGTGTGATTTCCTTTCTTTATGGGACCCAATGCATTTCTTATTCTCATATCGAACAAGTCCAAACTTGATTGATGCCATCTTTAGAATTTCCTAGAACATTGAGTAACGTACCAATAACACTATCAAATACATTTTTTTCAATATGCATCACATCGAGGAAATGTCTTATATACAATGACTTCCAATATGGCAATTCAAAGAAAATTGACTTTTTCTTCCACCCAGTTTTATTGGTCAAACCTTGTACTTTTTCAAGTATTTGATATCCAGTCGTTGCTAAAGGAGCTTTACCATCCTCTGATTTTCCATTGAATGCATTTCTCCACCCACGATACTGATGACTATAAGGTAAAAATCTATGATGTCCAAGAAATACATTCTTCTTACAATGTTTCAACTGCATCCAATTTTTCTTTCTTCACATATAGGACATGCACACTAACCTTTAATGCTATATCCTGATAAATTACCATATGTTGGAAAATCATTAATTGTGCCGAACAACATAGCCCTCAAATTGAAACATTCTTTCTTATACCCATCATAAACTTCCACACCTGTCTCCCACATAATTTTTTCTCACCATGTCTTATCTAACATGTATAACTTTGATCAATTCCATTTCATACTAAATGTTCTTTCAATTCATCTTCTCTAACACGTTTTCCAAAATAACATTTTAAACAAGGGCAAATGACTCTATTTGAATCTTTTGCATTCTTCACTACAAACTCAACAAACTCCTTCACTCCATTTTCATACTCTTTTGACAATCGATTGACAGACATCCATTTCTAGTCCATATTATATGACCTATATAAATGCAGTTACAAAAATAATAAGCTACTAGAAAAGATTTTGTATGATTTATTAGTTTTCATGACAACAACAAATTAATAAATATAGTACATGAGACAACATATTCAATTGTTTTTAAAGGAGGAGCTGTAGATGGTTGCGCAGTACGTAGAGGAGAGGAGGGTTCCCAAAGTAGAGCACGAGGGTTCGTAAATTTATTTTTATTTATTTAAAGTAAATGATTTTTATTTAAAGAGAATGATTTCACAGCGCTTGTGTAATAAGCACTCTAATAGGTCCTTTAATTATGTGAATTCACAAGGCTTTTACAGCGCTTGTAAAAAAAGTGCTTTAATAGGTCATTTAATTATTTGAAAGCTCGTGTCTTTTACAATGCTTGTAACAAAGGCGCTCTAATAGGTCATTTAATTATTTGAAAGCGCATGTCTTTTACAGCGCTTTAATAGGTCATTTAATTATTTTAAAAAAAGCGCATGTCTTTTATAGCGCTTGTCCAAAAAGCGCTGTAAAACATTATGTGAGGGCGCTTCATTTTACAGCGTTTGTACACAAGCGCTGTAAAAGCCTTATAAACATTATGTGCAAACGCTATATGACCTTATAACAACGCTTTTTCCACAGCGCTTGTCAAAAAAGCACTGTTATATGCTCCGTTATTTTTAAAATATATTTACAGCAGTGCTTGTATTTAGTAAGCATTGTAAAAGGCGCGCTATAAAATGTCATTTTTGGCGTAGTGCATGTCAATTGTAGTATGATTGTCTACTTCTTTATCAAACTTGTGATCTCTCATCTTTATTTTGTTTTCTTTCCTACCGTTAGATGTTAAACTCTTTTGTTATTACTGCCGCCGGTCCGCACCACATATACGCTACCTACTCGTGAATTTGCTCTTGGCTTTTTATCCTTTCAAGTTTGTAAAAGTATTGCCTTAAAATAAAATAATACATAAATCAATATACAACATATCACTAATATTATTATTATTATTATTATTATTATTATTATTATTATTATTATTATTATTATTATTATTATTATTATTATTATTATTATTATTATTATTATTATTAGTATTAGTATTAGTATTAGTATTATATATAAACTAATTAAAATTAATAATAAAATCGTCAATACAAAAATATTTTCTATCCAAGAAATACGTGTGTTTTGATTTCCTTGTCAAACCAAATTAATGTAAATAACTTTTTTTATTATTTTTTTTTTGGGTAAAAATAAATAAATAAACAAATAATTTGTATACAATTAATTATAGGGTAACCGTTTTAACGAACGTTGTAGGGATGTAATACTTATCCTACTCGTAATCGACTCCCGAATCCAAACCTTTAGTTCAAAACTAATTATTTTAAGTTTTATCCAATTTTTCATTTGATAAAAATAAAATTGGTAGCGACTCCTTTTTCGTAGACAAACCCAGATGCGACATATGCTTAGGATTTATTAAATAATTTTATAAAGATTTGACTGTGATTGAGTTTTTACCATAGTTGTTGTTGTTATGTGTCCTTCTTACTGTTGATAGTATTTTTGTATCCTCTTTACTATCTTAAAAGTCTATCCATATATTTTAGAGGTTGCTATAAAGGTTTGGAAATGAATTTTTGTTGCATATAAAAGGGGATTTCAAATTGCATGTGGAAATTAGATTTGCTTTTGGTGTGTATGAGTTATTTTCTAATGTTATTACTTATTACTGAATTAAAGTTGAAGTTTGGTTAAGGATATGAAGTTTGTATATGTTTAGATGGAGAGAAAAGAAATTTCAAAGTTGAACTCGAAATCCTTCAAATTACTACACAAAATAGCTTCAATGCGATATTTTAATTAACTACTAGCTTGGAATTTTGACATGGAACCACTTGTATTTTTTTCGTACATGAAATGGATATCTCCAGAAAAATTTACAAAATGTTTGGACTTCATTTGATGTTTTGTTTATAGCTCTTACCAATTGTAGTTTTGAACAATGATGTTTGGATCAAGCTTGATGCATGATTTTTCTTGAATTAGTAATTTTGTATTTATTATGGGACCAATTGCATTGTTTTTGTATGTTAAATGAATATATTTAGTAAAATGTATAAAAAATTTGCATTTCATTTGATTCTTTGGAAACAAATTTTACCGAATAGTGTTTTTGAATAAAATTATGGTTTGAGATATTTGTTTACATTCCTTAGAAATTGTGAAATTTGCATTTTTCTTTATTCAAATGTAGGATATTTTAGGTCTAAAGTATATAATTAAGTATCTTAAACTATAAGATCTAGGATAAATTAATTTAATGAATCATGTTGAGAAATTTCTTTAGTGAAAGAGGGACAACAATTATGGTAAGTAATGTATGCCTTTATAATTGTGACATGGGTGATTTGCTCACCATGCATCTTCATACAATTAACTACTGAGAGAGTTCTTGCAAAGTATTTATCAATAGTTTCACCATGTTTCATCCTAAGCAATTTGTATTCTTTTCTCAACGCCATTAATTGTTCTCGTTTGACTTTTGTTGAACCTTGATACTTTTTCATATAAAATATTCTTGGAGGTGTCTTT
Organism: Cicer judaicum; assembly: GCA_037974835.1. NCBI lineage: Eukaryota > Viridiplantae > Streptophyta > Magnoliopsida > Fabales > Fabaceae > Cicer > Cicer judaicum. Next base: position 3,500,008 of record JBBPBS010000233.1, on the reverse strand, counting down.
GTTGAGGACCGTCTCGAGAATGGTTATGTCAATTGATTGAAATAAATAGTTTTTGGTCTCGAGATCCTTTAGTTTTCTATCGTCTCCCATCTTGATCTATTTCGGTGTTGCATTCACGGGATAGTTGAAAAATCCATTTTCAATTAAATTCCAATACTCCTTTGAATGAAAGAGATTTTCCATCAACATGGACCGGTGATTGTAGTGTCCATCAAACTTTGGTATCGTAGGTTGCTGAATATTGATCGATTCCACCATAACTACACTCTAATTGTTTTCCTTTTCTCTCAACACACTTAAGAAATTGCGGTTTCAGGATTAGGCCCCAAATGGAGCTCTGATACCATCTATTAGTATTGTCTTTGCAAATGTATTTTCTAGCAAAAATTTGCAAAATGATATACTTTGCAGAGTTACAAATGTATGTTCTACCTAAGCACTACCATTTTGAATGACAATGACTAAAAAAGATATAGGAAACGATTTTAACACTACAACAACATAACACATAGTTAAAGTTAATATACTATATAAGAAAGGTAATATACTATATAGAAAGGTTCACGTACTACTAAAGATAGGCTCATATATGCTTTCACACAAAATAACAATCATGTCAAAACCAACATCAACCCATCAAGAGAAAATCATACAGCAAAGCATGGTTTGCACCAAAATCTTCATCCTTATGTTGCTGATTAAAATAAATATATAATGCATAAATTTTTTAATGACCTTAGCTAATCTATATTCATTCTTGTTATTCAATTCTCTGCGATAAAGGTTTATCAATAAAAATGTCAACCACATGAGTCAAAACCCAAGTGTATTAGTATGGTGTGAGAAGTTATACACTTACCCTGCATTTAATTTCATTTAATTTTCAAAATCCAGCTGCTTATATTAATTGGTAATCAAGAGAAGTGCTACTAAATAATATCTTGATCAATAATATTGAAATTAATCAATCAAAATACAAGAGAGGGGTTTATTTATAGAATCCAAACTAAAAGTAAGGTATTAGAACCAATTTGGTTTGAAGTACTATGACCTCTACTTGTTTGGACGATAACAAAATCAATTTGGGGAAACAATTTAATGCACTAACGTTGTTTTGATTAAGTGTGCAGTTCCCAAACCAAGTGCATATTGTAGAGTCTTATGTTGTATCCTATAATGATCAAACAAAGATAAAAGAACACCAAAACTCCTCTTCTATTAAGTATTTTGAGTCTAGAAAATGCGCTCTGAAACATGCCTTTGGCGACTCTGGTAATACAAGCTATGTTATGTTTCTTCTATCTCTAATGACTACAACAAGCATATGTTTGTTTGTCACTAATAATGCACCAAGCATTCATTCATCTGCCTTTGATAATTGTATCAAGAAATTGATCGTCTGACTCCGATTTATAATATATGCTTTGATTAAAGTCAAAGCTCTGATGAATGTTAGCGCTCCTGAGAAGACAAAGCTTTTGTGTATCCTATGATGAACATACTGAATTTGTTATTTGTATAAAGGTCTATGAGACATGCTCTGACCATCGTACCCTCTATTTCCTTTGTCTTCTTACCAAGATACGTTGAATCAATTACAAGGATTCATTTTGGAAAGGTTTCTATGGCAAATCCATCTCAAAATTTTGATACAAAACTTCATGATATATGTTGATTTCTAGAAATCAAAACAAGGGCAAGAAACCCTACATGATCTATATAAAAGGATGCACATTCCTCACTTGAAAGAGACAACAAGAAACACACTTCTATAAGCATATACAGTTGCCTCGGCACTCTTGTTCTTAATCTTTCTTTTTTACCAAAATATTGAGATAAGTTTTTGAGAATACAACTTTGGAAAACCTAAACCTATTCTCTAGTAACCTAGCCCAATAGTGGATGTCTTCCTCAATAGCTTGACTATACTAAGCTAGAAGGTTGAGAATGTTAAAGCAAAAGTGTTTTAAAATACAATCCTCTAGTGGATGTTTTGATAATAATAAACAAAAAACAACTAAAAAAAACTATCCCTTAACTATATATGCTAAGTGTGCAGATTAAAGGCAATAGTTATTTTAATAACTATCCACTTCAATGTAGCCTATATTACAAGTGTGTTAGAGATCTACTAATGAAGTAAGATATAATAGGGAAAAATAAATATTACAAAAACAAGCACAACAAAATATGTGTCACAATATAAGTTTTATCTTATGATGACTGGACGAAGACAAAAGAAACAAAGACTTCACTTCAGCTACAACATAAGTTTGGTGACATGTGCAATTGACTCTGGTATGCGAGCAATGTAGTACCTCAGTTGCTTCTAATGATATCAACATGGATTTTATTCCTCTGCCTTTGATACACAAGTTAACAAGAAGTATTCTGCTTCTGCATCTAATATGTGAACAAGAAATATTAAGCCTCTATCTATGATAAGCATAATAAGAAATATTTTGCCTCTGCCTCTAAAAAGCATGAGATCAAATAATCAATCTCTGCCTCTAACAACGGTAGCAAGCAAGTAACTACCTCTGCCTATGATAATCACATCAAGCGTCTGATCTTTTAAATATGAACTTTATGTATCCTGTAAAAAATCAAAGTCCAAAAATGACAAAGCAACTTCACATCCTCTAATGAATATTTTGATTCTGTTATGTGTATAAAAGTCTTTAGTAATTGATTAGATCATAGTATCATTTGATTCCCTATCCTCAATACCAAGATATACAGAGTCATTCACAGAGAGATATAAGGATACTTATTAATGACTGATATGTCTTAAATGATGATTGAAGATTTCCAACGATAATATTTTCAACGGACACTTCATCCTGGTATTTAAGAAGAAATCACTCATTCCTTTACAATGAGCTAAAGGGAGAGAATTTATGAGAGAAAATAAAAAAGGTTACGTGTTAAAAAGAAAAAAATCTAAAAAAAACCAATAACACATCAAACCAAAAGAATGAGTAAATTATCCTCTGATAGAGAGTTATTTGAGTTGATATAAACTAGTCAAATTTTTTTCACACACTTGTGTTGATATAGGATTTAATCTATAACGTCCTTTCAATAAGAGTTAGAATGATAAAAATGAACTTTGTGTCAAATTAAAAACAAACTAGAACTGATGTAAATCAACCCGGTGATGACAACAATAGTCTCATCCTCAAAAGGTACCTGAAAGGTACAAAGCCATCATGAACCTCAAAGACAGGATGCCAATATGTTAAATAAAGGTTTTGGGAACGATGAGCTGAAGATGATAGATAAAAATACTTCAATTCTGAAGAGGCAGAGTAAAGAATACTTGTACAACTATTTATGAAAATAGTGGATTAAGCCCTCGACTGTACAGAGGAAAAATCGTTTTATATGGGGAGGAATAGATGTAGCAACAGTTTATTGTGAACTAGTATCAAATATCTATGTGATGACTTCTCATGATATGCATATTTTTTCATCGTTTTTAGTTTTATTTATTTGTGATTATTAGTTAATTCGAGGAGTTAATTGATACATCTTGTTGATTCCAGTTCTTTGAGTTAATAAAATGTTATCTTATTATTTCCTTGATGAAGTAGTAATTTTTCGTAGTTTTACGTTGCTTTTTTGTTTTAGTGCAGTCCTAAACTTTCATGAAGACACTAAAACCAAATTCAGACTCAAGAGAAGAAAAATGCACTAAACTCCAGGCAGAAGATGTTGCACGCTTGAAGCGCGAAACTAACGCTTGGGACGCATTTCTACATCGGACATGCTAGAATACGCTTAAGGCGCACGGCGCATATCAGAACACATTAAAATGAGTTTTTATCTCTTTTTAGGTATCTTTTTGACTATTGGGAAGTTTGGAGACTTGTGCCCTAGTAGAGAAACTCAAAGACGGCGATTTCTAACACTGTTGGAGAAGTTTTTATCAAGAATCATTCATGAATCTTTCTTGTAATTTTTCTCTAATCTCTATCTTTTCTATCTCTATAATGAGTAACTAAACCCTATTTTCTAGGGTTGAGTTTAACAAGATGAAACCCTTATTTTCTAATTTGATTTCTAGTTATGTGAATGAGTTTATTGAATTATTTTTCTCATCTCTGTGCTTAATGCTTTTTATTGCTTGATCAACTTTAAAATGTTCTAAGATTCATATTTTGAAATAGAAGTGGACTTCATAAATGCTTGATCAGTCGTTGTTAGTTTTAAATATTATTTCAATAAATTCGGCAGCTCGATAGTAAAATGCAATCCTTGAGTTTGACACTCAGTACTACCGTTTTATTATTACTTGCAACGATTCATTACACTTGCTGCAATGATATCACTATGTCTCGTTTATTCCCTTTTAATTCTTGCATTTGAGTTCTATATGATTTAACCTTACCTCTTATAAACCTATTTAAATAGTAACTTGAATGTTGTGATAAGGAAAATCTGTTGTAAGAAAATATAAATAGTTTGGGAAACGATAAACACAATTCAAATTCCCTTTCTTGTATTTTCTAGCACCTTTAATAGAGTTTGATCTCTTAGTTAAACACTTTACCGTTTAAGAGAAAAGATCCTTATAGGATGAAATTACTAGGAAAATGGTTTGAAATAGTGTTTGTTTTGTTTCAAACCTCTCCTAAATGTTCTAATATCTTTCAAAACTTGGTTTGACAAAATCTAGTAAAAACGAATGTTATTGCTTTTTGAAATTAGTCAAAACGATTGTTATGTATCGTTCTCAAACTTCAATTTTATCTCCTTTCCAAAGGCTTTGTTTTGTTTCAAGAGATTTTTTTTCCATTTTAAAGTTGTCTTTTTGCAAATGAATCTTCCATGAAATTATGAGTAGCAAAACAAATTCTTTTTGTGTGATCATCTCTTCTTTTTGGATAACAAAGTAATACTATTTGTATATTTCCTCTTTTAAATTATGTCTTTTGGTTGTTTTCTTATTTAAACTCTATAAATGACAAACTGGACAAAACTAGAATGCTTCGATAAGGCATATTGAGTTACTAAATGAGAAGAGTCTATTTGTGAATATTCACCCTTTAAAAAGAATTAGTATTAGTTAATATAACGGAATTGTTAGTGCAAAATAATGAAACATTATAGTGAGTTTTAACAATGAATCTAACCATTCAGGGAGAAGTTTTCAAAAACTTTTATGATCTAAATGTATTTTCACACGTGCAGATAATCCCTTAGAAGAAATGACAAGTAAAATAACCACTAAATGAACATCCTTTTAGAACATTGAATGGAAACATGTCAAGGATCCTCATCAGAAAAAAGATCATGCACTTAAAATAATTATGAAATAAGATTACCCACAAAGAAGGCTATACTGCATAATTTGAGACCCTAACGATCCTCTAGCTACAAAGTCTGAAGCCTTCCCTCTATATGTTCAAGGACAAGGTTCTCAAATATGGTATATTAAGTGTTTTACTTAGCATCTGATGGGAAAACACTAGAATAAATTACTACATCTACTCAGCCATGAGGAAAATCATAACCAAGGCAACTCGATGTTTGGTTAGAAGATCATCTGATAAAAAAGTTCAACCAACTCTGGTAAAACAAGTGAAAGAGCAATTGCTAAATTACCATTGTATGTCTTCAAAAGGTATCTTATAATTTAATTCATTATCTTATATACACTTGTTTGTCTTATCTTACATTTTTTTTTGTTTTGCGTTCTTGTGCTTTCCTTTTGGTTGTATTGTGAATTTGTGTTGTCTTTTTAGTCTTGGTTTTTGTTGTCTTGTCCTCGTTCTTATCACCTTTTTTTCTTCATCACCCTTGTTAAGATCTATCTTCTTAATTCCTTTTCTCTGCCTATTTAAACCTATGTCCTCTCTAGTGTTTTTTAAAATCATCCCTTTCAACATAAGCCTTTCTATCCCAAAATTGTTTTTCATTAAACCCTTATAATCATATCTATATTTTTTATTAAGACTTCATCTTCATAAATGATCCTCTTCTTACAATGTACTATCAGAAAGACTTCAGAGTTTTCTTAAAACATGAATTTGTCAACTTGAATGGTGAAATATTCAAAAATTCTAAATTTGTTACATCTGTGAACTACAACCAAAAAGATGGATTATCCAAGAAGATTCCAAAAATTCATTAAAAGGTTCACCTATGGAATCCTTGGGTATCAGTGTCTTCTTCTTTCACCAAATACCTTAAATACAAGGAGAAAGTAAGAAAAAGTTCATTCAAGAGCTTGTGCCCTATTTTATTTGAATCCTCTAGATTAGATCCAAATTTAAAAGTAATAAAAAAGAAAAGGTTGGGGCATCTACAATTTCATCAAAGATCTATATTTGGAAAATTATATCCAACTCTATATTTAGAGAAAATCCCAGTAGACAAGTCAAAATGATTAGAGTAAAAGGAAGATCGCATTAACCCTTTTTATTTGGTTACGTATGACAAAGTCTAAAGGTAGGTTCCTAAAAATGAAAGTCTTCGTCATCATTGAATAGGATGAAAGTTCAAAAAAAGAAAATTCCTTTTGTAGATGATAAATAAAGGAACTTAGTTTATTTATGTATTAGAAATTGGTGATTCAAACCTTATATGTAATATAAATTAATGGATTGTGTAGACAATCTTAGAAAAACCTTAGGACTTTAATTTCCTTAGCCCTTTTCGTAACAAGTATTGCAATTGTAATGTTATTTTTTATGTGTTACTAGTGTAATATAAATTATGAATTGAATAAATTTTTTTCTCCTCTATTTTTTTCTTTCCTTTGTCTCTATTCCTCTCATTTGGATTCAAAACTTCTCTTCTTATTCTCTGTTCGTTTTCTCCTTATTTCTATCTTCAAAATTATTTCTCCCTTCTTTCAATCACAATTTTCACATTCCTTTGGTATTTGCCTCATAGATTTAAAATCTCTATCTCATTCTTCGTTTTCCAGCGCCCTCATCATTATGACTCTCTTTCCAAAAACGTTTATGTATTGCTTTTCAAGAAATCTAACTATTTATACCTCAAACGTTTTCTTTTCTCTTTACATGTGTCCTTTTAATCTTCTTTCCATTCCTATGTTTCTAGTATTGTTCATCCCTACTTCTCCGCTTCTGAATATCTCTTCCATGGATATTGGTTTTTCTTTTGGTAGGAAAAAAAAGTCACCCTCCTCTCATGAGAAGAAACAAATCCACCCATTTGAAGTGGCTTCAATGGTGAGTGACATTCTTCTTGAACAAATTGAAGCCCATATTGCTCTGTAAGAAGTCGTCTATATGTTGGACCTTCTCATCTCTTAAATGGAAGAAGCAATTGAACTCTTAAGTTGTGTCCTTAGATGTCTCTAGAACTTATCTAGGAGTAGCTTTTCTTTATGTTTTGTTGTTCTCTATTGTCTTTGTTGTAATCATGTCTTCTTTAATGAAATTACTCATTTTTTTGGTACTCTTATTTTTGTTTCCTTTCAAGTTTTCCTTTAAGTTTTCTTATCGTAATTTTCTACATGTTACGTGACTTTTTAGTTCTTCTTCTGTTTCTTATGCATGTTTGGCTTACTATAGCCTATATAAACTTTCCCTTTTCGATAAAGACAAAAGGGGAGAAAAGTATAAGATATAGTAACACATTTAAGTGTATACCATGTATCTACATCCTTCATGATATTTGTATGCACCATGTACCCTCATATGTGTCAAAAATAAAATGACTTAATAACATTTGAAACACTTAAAAAACCATAGCTATCTAATTCATGAGGAGCCCCAAAATATTGATGTGAACATTTCTTCTAGAATATGAAACAATTTCTTAAGTCAATTTTATTTTATGAGTGCCATATTTAATGGAGGATCTATTTTAAAACCTTATTTTGTGAAGGAAAACTGTTCATTAATTGTATAGTTATTTATCATCATGAAAAAAAGGAAAAATTGTTACTACAAATGTGTTTAAAAATACAATCCTCAAGTTGATGTTTTGATTATAACAAAAAACAAACAAATAAAAAACAATTATCCCCTAACTATATATATTAAGTGTGCAGATTAAAGACATGAATTATGTTAATAAGTATCCATTCCAAAGAAGTTTATATTACAAGTATGTTAGATATCTACCAATGGAGAAAGATATAATAGAGCAAAACAAATACTACAAACCAACAAAGCAGGCATCACAATAAAAGTTTTATCCTATGATGATCGGACGAAGGCAAAAGAATCCAATACATCACTTCAACTACCAGGTAAGTCTGGTGATAGACACATTTGCTATCGTAAGCTTCGGTTGACTCTAGAATGGGAGTAATGTAGTACCTCAATTACCTTTGATGAACTCAACATGGATTATGTTCTTCATGCTCTGATACACGAGTTAATAAGAAATGTTTTTCCTTTGCCTCCAATAAACGTAACAAGAAATATTATGCTTTTACCTTTGATAAGCCTAACAAGAAATATTATGCCCTTGCCTCTGATAACCATGAAAGAAATAATCTCCCTCTGCCTTTGACAAGTGTAGCAACCCGATTTTTTAAAAGCATGAGTGCATTTTTTTTAAAACAACTTAAAAAAATAATACGTCATAACACAAAATGACAAGAATCATAAATAATTACATCATATACAATACCAACAATCTAAGATAGTTTTTGGGACAATAATCCAAAGTATACAAATAGAAAATACACCGGGGCTATGAGACCTATTAGACATCGCTAATATCCCTAGGGTATTCTCGGCAAACACCAACACATAAGTACTGCTCCAAGAATGTTATCCCCCATTTTCATGTCAAAAAAATGGAACATGGACCCACCAACCAAAAGTCAATTGTCAATATATGTTATAGATAGAGTCATCCCAAAATAAAATAGGTACAACTACCAAAAGAAATATACTGGCCCTATACAACAAAAACTAATATCATCATCCAAGAATGTTATCCCACATGTTCATGTCAAAAAAATCGAACATGGACCCACCAAACAAAAGTCAATTGTCAATATATGTTATAGATAGAGTCATCCCAAAATAAAATAGGTACAACCACCGAAAGAAATACACTAACCCTATATAACAAAAACTAATATTATCATCCACTAGCAACTACAATAACAAATGTGACATCCACACACTCCACAAGTTCTTTCTTACATAGTATCTCTCCTTGAAGTAACTACCTCCTCCTCATCAGCCATAGAAGGATTAGTCACCTCAAAAGTCAGGTCCACCCACTAGATAGGTGGTTTCAGCAGCGCTGAAATATCATAACAACTCATTACCTCAATGACATTCAGTAGGGGATCATTCACCGAAAGTGAAAGCTCACCCTCCTAGATAGTCTTGCAACATCTCTTTCCACTAGCATCGACCCCTTATCCTTTTTGCCAGTCCCCAACCAAACCATTGTATCCCCAGCTCCTACGATGGCCTCTGTCTCAACTCTAACTGAGGCATCCTTTGCATCTTCCCATGCTCCATTCATCCTGAGCACCAATCCTAAGGGTACCGGATAGTCATTCCTCTCGTGACTGAGTTCCACGAGATATACTTCCCCACCTCTCTTACTTGTCCTCAATACCCTCTATGTATAAGTAGCCCTGCTTGAGATGAGGCCGTATACCCAAGCAGTCAATGAATGCCGATTAGCGAAGTCTAACGACGTTTCTATCGTCAAGGTAACAATCGTTGAAACGAACTCGGGTATCATTTGAGGGCAAAATTCAATTTCCACAATAATGCAAAGGGTCACCAACCGAAATTAACATATTACTTTTAACAAGTATGTCATAAAGACAAACTATAACACTTAGCAATTACGATATGATAACAAACAATAACAAAATATGTATATACGAATATCATATTATAACAAATATGACTCGTGTGCCAAGCACCCTAATGCAATGCTTATATGCCAATGCACATGATTCTGGAATTTCCAAACCCTTCTAGAGGAGCGTAAATCATAAATGTACCACCTCTCACAGACCAATACTAATTATTGAGGTGCCACCAATCACATATCAACACGATTTACCAAAGTGTAGTCTATGACATACCTACACGACTAAAAATCCTCGTAAGGATAAGATGGACCAATCAACTCATGGAATCATCCCTTGGCCCATCACGGTCATCACTAACACCATGACCCATCAAGGTCACCACAAATTATGAAATGCATGAGCATAATTTGACTATTTCACAACAATTATTATGTAAATGTAGCTATTAAAAGACTCCCCTTTTAATACTCGTTACACACTATTGATTTTTTATACTTTTCACATAGCATACTCAAGACATATTATCCTCAATAAAATTTATAACATGTAGCAACATGTATTATCACTTAAGAATGCATCATCGCATTAATATTAATCTTCACATATTCACACATCAATCATACATCAGTCACACATATAAAGTCTCAATCTGCAAACTAAAAATTTGGAAGGAGCTCATACCTTAATTATAGCTTTTTCAACAGTTTTCACTACTACAATCAAACACAACGAAATATATCACTTGTGCCGACACCTTCAAACAAATAGTGTTTGACTTAGTCAAATTAAAACATGAAACTTTAACTACCTTACAAACTATTTCTTACTCCTAACCCCGTTAGAGCATATTGTACAACAACAGTTTCAACATAAAAAATTTTGTTTTAGAATTAACATCTTTTAAATTTCTCATAGAACTCACTAAAAATCATTCAAAATGTCTTAAACTATTTTCAAAATATTTCACACAACCAAAAATATTCTCAAATTTTTAATAACTGATATATTTTTTTTAAATAATTACAAGTTTGATCTACTACATTTTTAAAGACTAAAAGTTCAATCAACTATTTATCTCATAACAACACAACAAATATCAATGAATATTTTTTTTTTCTAATTTCAAAGTTCTAACTCTTTGAAATATTTTTATCCTTTTCAAAATATATTTTTTCAACAAAGTTCGTATTTTAATTCAATAAACTTGGAATCTTTATAAAAAAAAAACAAATTCTAACTCAAGACTTTAACCTTTACTTCATAAACTTAAAACTTTAATTAAAGTCATGCAAAATATTCTAAAAATTGAAAGTATATATATAAAAGCTTGAAACCACAATTGACTAATTTTTCTTAAAACACAAGTTCAAATATTTGATAACCACATGTATACATTCTTATTCATCAATCCTAACAATTACTTTTGGAAAGACATAAACTAAGAAAAATCATTTTTCTTTAAATCATCACGACAACATTAATATATCATAGTTCTCCCCACATAAACATAAATATTTATAACAATTTGTTCACAACTAAAACTTATCCAACCACAACAGAGTTCTAAATTTATATCTTTTAACACACCAAACATTTAAAATCAAATTATCTAAATTATTTAGTTAAAACTAAATAAAATGAATATTTTCCAAATCATACATACACACTTGACTATTATAGCATACAAAATTTGAGTCAATAAAGTACTATAAACTTTTTCTTTTTAAGCTCAGTCCAAGAGTAATTAAAAGAGTAACATGTTTAACTCTAACCATTTTAATTTCAATCTAACTTTTTGTTCAAACTCTTTCACTTAGTTAAAATTTGAACTTTTTCATAACTTTAATAACTCTAAATTTTCTTGTAAAATTTCAACTTCAGTACAAACTCATTTATTTGAAAAAAAAAACTCATTACATAACTCAAACACATCAAAATCAAAAGTTTTTTCTAACCATTACTAACAACAACAACAACAAAGAATTGGTTAACAACTAAAAAAAATTCACTCATTCCCTACATATATAAAGTTTACAAACTTAGGAAAAAGGGGGAGAAAGTAAGTGTCTCACCTCAAATAAACTAGCTCACAAGCACCCCCTTGTCGAGGGGAGTAACTTTCATTCCTAACACTTCTTGAATGGAGGCTTTGATCTAGTAGAAAATGGAGGTTTTTGTTTTTGCTTTTAAAACCAATACAACTCTTTTGTTTTTTTTTTTAAGAGAAAGAAGAATGCAAGGAATGGTCGAATGGAAGGAAGGATGGGTTTGGTAGCATTATAGCCGGGTTCTTTTTCCTTCCTTTTTTAAATACAATATATATATATATATATATATATATATATAATTAAATATTTAAGTTTTAACTAAAATAATCATTACAATGTCTACACACTCTTAGACACATCACATCACTCACTTCTCAATCTAATATAATAAAAATATTTACTCTCGTCGTAACTCAAATGACAAATAAATTTATTAGTAACATGTGACATTTTAAAATTTTAACGATAAAAAATTTCTATTATTAATGATTTTAAATGGGTCACTAAATATATATATATATATATATATATTAAACATATTACTATCTCCAAAAATATATATTTTTGGTAATTAATTCATAAAATAAAATGGGCTAATAGCTTAAGCAATTCAACACACAAAAACAATAAAATTGCATAAATTAGAGTTTAGAAAATTCAAGCTCTTACGTTACTACAACATTGCTTTGAGAACGAAACTAATTTTAGGGGCGTAGTAACGTAAGAGCTTGAATTTTCTAAACTCTAATTTATGCAATTTTATTGTTTTTGTGTGTTGAATTGCTTAAGCTATTAGCCCATTTTATTTTATGAATTAATTACCAAAAATATATATTTTTGGAGATAGTAATATGTTTAATATATATATATATATTTAGTGACCCATTTAAAATCATTAATAATAGAAATTTTTTATCGTTAAAATTTTAAAATGTCACATGTTACTAATAAATTTATTTGTCATTTGAGTTACGACGAGAGTAAATATTTTTATTATATTAGATTGAGAAGTGAGTGATGTGATGTGTCTAAGAGTGTGTAGACATTGTAATGATTATTTTAGTATGGTCCAATACATTTTGGGAATTTCCTTTATTTTATGGCTTTTCCAACTCCAGTCGTAGGTGTGACTCTCAAAAACACATGGTCATCCTACTCGAATGTCAGGTTCTATTGTTGTAACCTAACATGGATGTTTAGCAGCCTTCTTATAAAATAAAATGTGAACCATATAAACTATTATAAGACAAAACAAAATAAATGGGATATAAAGGGGTTGGACATTGTATTTGTTACAACAACATTGCTTTGAAAATATTGAAGGTAAGTAAGACATTTTTAAGGTCTTGATGATTTTCTTATATGAGCTTGCATTGGTAATGGTAGGGTCGATGGTGGATATAAGGTTCATATTATTGTGGATAGGAGAATCAATGAGACTAACATTATTATGGATAGGAGAATGTGGAACACATGAGTGTCCTGCACTATGACTAGCTTTATTTTAATAGAAAGAATCATCAAAACTCAAACAATCAAAATCATTAAAATTATAATAAGAAGTATTAGTAGTAGAAGAATGAAGAGAGCTATAAGAAGAAAAAAAATATTCATAAAAAACATGATTTCTTTAAGTAAAAAAACATAAGTATATAAATCTAATAAAATATAACTTTTAGTAACAAACTTAAAATCAAGAAAAATACAATTTATGGCTCAATATTCCAATTAGAATATATGATTAAGTAAGGTAGAGGCAAAAGATAAGCAATCAAAAATCTTTAAATCAGTAAATGTGGTTAGCATGTTATAAAGCAATTCAAAAAGTGTTTTGAACTTTAAAATAGGTGTAATTAATCTATTTATAAGAAAAATTGCATGACATAAGGCAAAAGATCAAAATGTTTTGGGAAGTTTTCAATGAAAATGTAAAGTTCTAGTGACAATTAATAAATGTTTCTATTTTCTCTCAACCACAAAATTTTGTTGAGGAGTCTCAATATAAGAAGTTTTATGTAGGATTCCCAATTTAGAATAAAACTGATACAAATTAAACTCTACACCAATATCACTTCGTATGAATTTTACTTTTGAAGAAAATTATGTTGAAACAAAATGTAAGTGAAAAATGTTTTTCCCTAGCTTCTAACTTAGACTACATTAAGAAAAATTCAAGTAAACCTTGTGTGGTCATCAATAATTGTTAAATAATAAACCACCAATTTAAATGTCACTAATAGGACCCCGAATATTAGTATGGATTAAATCGAAAGTGTGTAAAAATTGACTAAAACATAAGGGAAAATAAAGCCTAAATTTTTTACGCAAATGACAAAAATCACAAATGACATTGTTATTTATTGAAATATAGGAAAACTGTTTACATATATGATTCAATACAGAAACAAAGGGATGACCTAATCTTAAGTGGCATATATCAAAGGAATCAGATTTCAAGCTTAAAACATGTTTATTTCAAGAAGCAGTAGTGTCATATAAAGAAACAACATATGACAACATGAACATTTTTTAGGATATAAAGATTGTTAAGATGCTCTACAATCCCAATCATTTTAAGGGTATATGAATCCTGAAGATTGCATGATTTTATTTATTTATTAAAAACAAGTTTATATTTTATATTAGTAGTTAACTTGGAAACATAAATTAAGTGGAATTGAAATTGAGTTAGTGATGACTCTTCATCATATGCATATTTGTTCATTATTTTAGTCTTATTTATCTTCAATCATTAGTTAAATTAATAAGTTATTTGATATATTTTGTTGAATTTTGGTCTTTGAGTTAGTAAAATGTTTGTGTTTTTATTTCATTGATTAAGTAGAGAATTTTTCGTAAGTTTACATTGCGTTTTGCTTTAGTGCAGTGCTAAATTTTGGTGAGAAATCAACATGACCTATGTGGCGTACATCAGACATATTTGGAGTTGTAGATGTCCAATTGGAGTCAATCCAAGTGAAAATGAAATCTAAGATCCATAGCTACAACTTTCATGAAAAGACCGAAACTGAAACCAAATTTAGACTCTAAATAGGTGAAAAATGCAAAAAATGTCAACCAGAAGAAGTTATGTGCCTGCAACGCAATAGTTGCGCCTGAGGCGTATTTCCAGCATGTTGCCACTACCAGGACGCGCTTGGAGTGCAAAAGATGCGCCTGGGGCGCAATTCCAGACCAGTGACATTGTCCAGGTGTGCCCGGAGCGCCAATCCTGCGCCTGGGGCACGTGACGCTCATCAACATTCATTAAAATGCATAATTTTTACTTTCTAGATATTTTTTTGATTATTGGAAAGTTGTGAGACTTGTGCCCTAGCACAGAAACTCAAAGGCGGCCGTTTCTAACACCATTGGAGTAGTTTTATCAAGAATCATTCATGAATTTTTCTTGTAATTCTTCTCTAATCTTTATCTTTTATATCTCTATCATGATTAACTAAACCATATTTTTTAGGGATGAGTGTAACAAGATGAAACCCTTATTTTTCTAATTTGATTTCTATTTATATGAATGAGTTTATTGAATTATTTTTCTCATCTATGTGCTTAATGTGTTTTATTGCTTGATCAATATTAAAATGTTCTACGATTCGTATTTTGAAACGGGATTGGACTTTACGAATGCTTGAGATGAGAAATCCATGAATTTGTAGTCTAGGGATAGATGCAGGTCATGAAACTAATTAAATTAGTTGCAAAGACAATAGTTTAAAAAGAGGATTCATGTACGGTAATACTTAATTTTAATCTTAAATCTACTAAGGAATTAGGCATTACACTGGAATTAAAGGTTCTATCACTAAGACATTAGGGCAAGAATAATAAAGAGAATTAGGTAATAATTCAATAAAGGAATTCAATAACTAGGATCAAATTAGACACCAAGGTTGGATTCAAAGTGATACTCATCCCTGACATTTTTCTCATTATAAAGAATCAATTTTATTACAACTGTTAATTTTAAATATTATTTCAATCAATTTGGAACCTTTTGTTCAATTGTAGTAATTAAATATAATTCAATAGTAAAACGCAATTCTTGAGTTTGACACTCGGTACTACTGCTTTATTATTACTTACAACGATTCAGTACACTTGCTGGAACGCTATCAGGTATGTAAAGAATATCATTCAAAATAAGATATTTATCAAAGAAAATAGAACTTGATAAATGTGTAAGAAGCATATTTCCAATAGAGAAAGTGACGAAAATAGGTTACTTCGGTAGATTTTGTTTTGTGTTGAAGAAGTTCTAGAAAGTGACGAAGATATTTATCCTTTCAATTTTGATAAATAGAACGTGTATTGGAAACACTTGAAATCAAGTGAGTATTGGCTACTTCAGTAGATTTTGTTTTGTGTTGAAGAAGTTCTTGAATTCTCCTTTTTTGATGACTGAAGAAGATTAACCAAATAATGATAATCTTCCTTTCAAGCTAAAGAATATTTGTCTTCTGGAATTGAATTGGATAATGGAGCAGACTTGGTGTCAAACGTAGAAAAAGGATTAGGATTAGAGTTTTTATTTGATCGGTACCCGTGTGAAAAGCCAAGTTTGAGGTAGCAAGAATCCACTGTATAATTGATTTTATGGCAATTGGTAAAGAACATTTGAGACTTTGTTTGATCATATCCAACTTATTGTGTATTACAATAATTGGTATTTCCATAATTCACATTGAAAACAACAAAATTATGAGATGAATGATTGGATGTAGGTTCTTGCTGAGCAACCAAAGAATATACCTTGCTAATGAAGAGTAATATTTCCATGAGAAGAACCTGAGTGCGAACATTAGAATAGTTTTCATTCAATCCTTTGAGGAAGCAAGTGACATATTATTAATATTTGAATCTTTTAACAGTGAAGCTCAATTTGCATGTGCAGTGAATAGAGCAAGTATATTAAGGTAATGCAAGAATTTTATACAACTTTTTGTTGATTTGTTATTTGTTAGTATTATTATTATTTGTGTAAATGTTTTTTTGGAGTAAACTCGAAGATTTGGGAAGGTGTTGTGTATTATTAACTCGAAGATTGGCATATTATATGAAATTGTTGTGTATAATTATTATTTGGGTAGTCTTCGAGTTCTTAAGTCCTATCTCAACTAACAAATTTTGATATTGTTCGGTTGGACGTCTTGTCCTAGATTCAAATCCGAAACCTCATAGTTGTATGGGTTAATTATGTTAAAATTTACCATCTCTTCTAAGATAAAAAAAAAACAACAAATCAACGAAAATGATAAAATTAAATAAATAAATAAATTAAAAGCAAAATAGTAAGATAATAATAATAATAATAATAGTAGTAGTAGTAGTAGTAGTAAGAAAGGTTATATTTGTCTAAATACTCTAATTCAGTGACATTTGTCAAATTTGCCATAATATAATCCTTATTCTATTCTATTATATAGATAACTATGAAAATTAAAAGAAAAGAAGATAATGAATGAAATTTATACTTGATTTTCACTTTTTCATTTTTTTTTATTTGTTTCCTAAAGTAGTAGAAAGTAATTATATTATACCAAATGAAAACAAAAGCAATTTGTACCTCACTTAAACGGAAGCATTGGCCATATTTTCAGCCCATTCATTTCATTTCGAGGTCATTTTAAGGAATTGCTCATCCTCTACCCTCAACTTTTGTTAGAGACCCTCAAACTACCTACAATACTCTTTACTGAAAGTTAGAATTTGGTTTACTAAATTCATGCATCCATGCTTTCAAGTCACTAAGTTACCGATTTCACATATCTAGTAGCTATCCGATATAAGTTATGTAAGCTTTTCTCCTTTTACTTCTTCTTCAACAATCAACTTCAAATGATTACATTTTTTTCCACAAAATTTGTATTCAAATACACTATTCATCCATCCATTGGCTCCATCAACACTATTTTTGTTCATTGCTAATGTCATGTAGCTCTAAAACTCACTTCATTGTCATTTTGTTGATTAAACTTTTTTGAAAAATTGTACTACATATTACTACAATGTGGGATTAGAGAGTATATGATTTTTAAAAAATGTATAGTTAAACGCAAATTTTGGTACCTAATTGAGCAAGACATTGTCATTATGGTAATTGATTCAACCAAAAATCCAAAAGAGTCTCTGACACATCCAAACATTTGTCACTTTAATCATTGACGTTAACTTAATATTTAGCTTTGTTAACTGTGTGACATGTACATCTACGTGGTTCTGTGATGTGTCAGTCTCTTTCCCAGGTCTG
This sequence comes from Cicer judaicum, assembly GCA_037974835.1. Lineage (NCBI taxonomy): Eukaryota > Viridiplantae > Streptophyta > Magnoliopsida > Fabales > Fabaceae > Cicer > Cicer judaicum. The sequence continues at coordinate 3,481,917 of JBBPBS010000233.1, read as the reverse complement.
TATCAGATTAGAAAAGGGAATAAAATGACAATAAATTAGAAAGAAAAAAATACTAAAAAATCACAAACTTATTTTTCTTCATTGTGTTCTTCTTATTTCCTAACCCAAAATTTCTTCCCCAATTTCTTAAAATTTCAAATTATTAAAATAAAACATAATTCACAAACTAAAACAACCCTAAACACATATCAAACAATAGATGTAATTCACAATTTGAAGTCATATCTGGACAATAGATTTAAAATTTTGGCTAACACTATGGTCAATAAATTGAAGATGTTTCATTTTGAGAAGGTGAATAATTAAGGGGGGAAAAAGTAAGCCAGGTCCTATAATTCTAAGAAGTTAAACTCAACAACAAACTCTTTACTTTTGAAATAGGTGGAATAACAACACATTGTATCTCACGATGATGATGATGGAAGTGAAGTCAAAAAATTTTGGTCAATCTTTGAGGATCTGATCAGTTTCCTTTGTATAAAACGTTTGAAAAGAAAAAGTATTTTCATTTACAAATTTTTTTTTTACACAATATTTTTTAATTTGCTTTAAATGTTTTTTTTGCTATGGTTGATCCTCCAATTGAATTCAAACCTAAGCATGCACCTGATTAGAATGTAATCATCAATCAGCTAAATTCAAAATAGAAAAATTGGGATAAAACAATGATCATTTATACATACATATTACGAAAATGTCTAAGAAAAATTAAAATCATCTTCCATCATGTCCCTCAACAATATAATCAACTAGTTGACGTTCTATCTACTTTATCTTCAATATTCAAAGTAAGTCATGATGAGGAATAGTCACTCACAAGAATGAAAGTCATGACTATCCTACTTACTATCAAATGTACAAGAAAGGCTAGATGGAAATTTCTTGTACCAATTATTACCTCGTAATAATGGAATGTCCTCCCTGAATATAGACTATAATTGGGGCACCTCTTTATTCACTATTATATAGCATAAAGACAATGCGACTCATTCAAACAAAAATCCCCTTATCAAAAATAATTATTTGTTTTGACCGACTATATTCAATTCAAGAAAAATGTTGGTTGTCTGATGTCATAGACAACTCTTTCAAAAGAATTTAAAAGAAGAACGTATGTGCTTGAGAATTTAAAGAGAAAAAAATAGTGCTCAAGAATATTTTACATGTCCAAAAGGACTAGCATGACAAGTTTACTCCCAACTATATATATGAGCCTTTATACCCTAAAAAAATGCACTCAATTAAGGCTCTGATCTAGAAAAATATGGATTGATGCGACTTACCATTCATTGCACATTGATACTTCAAAAAGCATAACTTCTAAATGAACTCCCGCTAGGTAAAAAAACCCAAAAGGATGACATATGCAAAAATTAGGGTATAAAATGAATAAAAATTTGCTAGGTTGAAAACCCGAAAAGGAAGCTCGGGCAAAAATTAGGTTTCAAAGTTGAATAATGACCCGTTAAGGCGAAAACCCCAAAGGGCAACCTAGGAAAAAATTAGGGTGCAAAAACGAATGAAGACATGCTTGGTCAAAAACCCAAAAAGGCGGCCTAGACAAAAGTTAGAAAAGATCACGTTAGGTTGAACGTTCGAAAGGGGAGCCTAAGCAAAAATTAGAGCCACAAAAAATATATAAGGAAATAAGCTCACTAGTTTGAGAATCTAAAAAAAATGATCAAAAAATATGGCTTACATACACAGATCAAAGTCGAAGCAGAATATATTCATTAAGTGTGTGAAGATAGGTTGGAGGAAATCGTAGCATGAGTTATTAGCACACTTTTTTTTAATGAAATACTACTAACAAATCACGTCATTTACACATAAGAGGTCATCTTATCTTCTTTTCTTTCTGCAAATCCTTCTTTTATTATTTCATATATTTTCTCATTAAACATCATTGTTTGAACTTTCCTTCATTAATTTCTTGTGTTATAAATATTTTTTTTCAAAATGTATTTTTTGTGATAATCATATGTTGGGGCACCAAATATGTGAATGTTAAGAGGAAAAAACTAGTATGGTGTCTTTACACAAAATATGTGAATGTTAAGAGGCTAAAACTAGAATGATGTCTTTACACAAAAGGCAAGATAGGGGCAACTAGAGATCTAGTGGAACAAGTAAAAAAAGTCTCTTTAAAGATCAAAAGGATAATGACCACTATTTATTTGAAGTGGTGCATATTTTTTATTAATGAATCCAAGGATCATGTTCGTAAAGAGGTGAAATAAATAGATAAAATAAATAAATTGAAAAAAAATATGATTGAAAAAATTGAAGAAAAAAAAATGAAAATGAAGGAAAATGTTTATTCAATAAATGCTTTCATGACATTTATTATTTTCAATAATATATAAATTTAAAGTCGGGATTAGAAACTCACAACCTCTAATTTAAAAGTTGGGATGATTAATCCACACCCTTTATTTTTCTTTTTAGAGTTTAGGGAAAACGAATCGCACCCCTGAAACCGATAAAATGATCCGCATCTTAAGTCGGGAAAACAAATTGAACGCAAGCTGAGAAAATGACCCACATCTTAAGTTGGGAAAATGACCCGCATCTTAAGTTGGTAAAACGACTTCCACCTAAATCGATAAAATCACTGGTACTTAAGTCGATAAAATAATTCACACCCCCAAAGTCAAGAAAAGGACTCGCATTCAAGCCGAGAAAATAACTCGCATCTTAAGCCAGAAAAATGACTAGCACCCTTCTCCAACAACCCTATCCGTTTCGAACAAAATTATAGTCGCCTTCTTTACTTATTTTTTACTTTGATTCTCAAATAAAATCTAAGCAAAGGGACTAAAAAAAATACCTAAGCAAAAAAGCAAGTCTTTTCTATTTGTTGATTTGATTTTTCACTTAATTTCTTGGTAGAATTTTCAATCACTTTTATGAATGTTTCTTTATAATAATTAATATTTATGAAAAATACATTTGTAAAAAAAAGACACTGCTTGAACAAACAAGTTTTTGTATATTTTTTTCTTTATCCGTTACATCATTCTCTTGCATTATCATTAGGATTATCATTATTACCAATATTATTATTATATAGTTATTTATTTTATTTAAACAAAAATAATAATAACAAAAACAAAACAATCGAGTACAAAGAAGAGAAAAGGAAACGCAACTGCCGCTAGATTCGTTCTGGATCAAGTCTGTCATTGTTGCCACCATACTAGCAATGGACTAACTCGACCGCAATTTGTATCATCCCGAATTCAAATCATCGCCTATGACAACTCTCTTCTCTATCGCATTGTTGCCGTCATAGAAGGCATGGTTTGCTTTCGTTTTTCTTTCTTCTCGCACATATGTGTCCTTTCGTGTTTCTATTTTGGCTTAATTGTATTTTTGGTCTCTATATTTTAACCGAATCACAAAAATAATCCCCTCATTTTTTTTCTCCCCGGGTTTGGTCCCTCAAACAAATTTTTCGTCCAAAATTTGATAAAGTGTCATAGTTTTAAGCCACACCATTTATGATAATAGATCTGAGGTACAATTGTTGCACCACGAGATCTTGAGACATAGTGTGGCTTAAATAAGCACAAATAATTGATATTTCATCAAGTTTTAGATCAAAATTCTATTTGGGGGATCAAAACTAGGGAGAAATATAATAGGGGGACTATTTTCGTAAATCAGCTAAAATAGGGGGACTAAAATAACAATTAAGTCTTCTATTTTTCACGTCTTTTTTTCTTTTGTATTAATTATTCAATCTTGTACTTTTAAGCGATTAGAGATTGACTTATGGACCCAATTCTTTTAGTTTCATGCTTCTTTATGCCTATATTTAGTCTTTTTTTATATATATACATGAGCACTCATGCCCTATTTAAAAACTTCATCGAATCATTTTTTTATTAAAAAAAAAATAATTAATAAAAAAAGTTGCATACTACCCCATCTTTACCCATTTTATTAATAATAATTTTTTTCATAAGTTCTATTTTTATTTTTTTTTCAAAACTAATAAATGAATAAAATTGATTAATAATAAAATCAATCAACCCCGCAAATATTTTATGATGTTAACATAAGTATTTTATGAGAACAATAAATTTGAATTAATGGCTTCATTAAGTATGCAAATATTAGAAGAAAAAAATCAAAGAAGGTACTAGAGGAAGAAAAATAGAGGAAGGTATCAGAGGAACCAAACAGAGGAAGTGACTAAAGGGATAAGATCAAAGGAACACAAAGTATATGTGTCTGCCTCTGAACATACCTTTGAAATTAACGTGTCTCTGAAGGTTACGAAGATTGCCTCAGATGTATGGGTGTAAAGTATGGGTTTGAATACCGCCTCTGAAGACTATCAGAAGACTAAATTTGAAGCAAGCCTATAAATCCCTTGTATGTCTCTAATCAGCACAAACTTAACATACCTCTAAATAGTTCATATCAAGTTATAATTAACTCAGAAGACACTGTTCAAATCATAAATTAAAATCCCACAATATGCTTATCAAAATGGTGCTACACTCCAAATGTTTCCTCTAATATGTAGTCTCTAATATTGCATTGACTCTGATGTTTCAACTAGTTGATTTTCACAATGCCACTAATTCTAAGTCATGCAACTCTTCTCTTGACAATCATTATTCAAGAATTACAACATCTCACTCCAACAAGAAAGTCAATGTCTTTGATCGAAAGTCAACGACTGAAATTGAAAGAATTAAGTATGAAAAGAAGACTTAACTGAATCAAAAACTTGTGAAGATCGAAGAAAAATCTAAATCCATAATCTAAAATAAGATCGAATCCATAATTGAAGAACAATCTTAATAAAAAACTTGTGAAGATCGAATCAAGCAAGAGTATAAAAAAAATCAAGTTTTTGAAGATAATCTAAAATAAGATTTGATTCAGATTTATAATTGAAGAAAATATTTGACAAAGTTGAAAAGAAGATATGATCAAGATTTGAAGAAGATATGATCAAGATCTTATCACAAGAAGATATGAATTACTTACAAGAAGATTTGATCATGATTTATCACAAGAAGTTGTAACTTTTTTACAAGAAGATTTGGTCAAGATTTATCTACAAGATATGAATTATTTACAAGACGATTGGATCAAGAATTATCACAAGAAAATATTAGTTATTTACGAGAAGAATTGATCAAGATTTAGCTACAAAAAGATATGAATTATTTACAAGAAGATTGAATCAAGATTTATCTACAAAAAAATATGAATTATTTAAAATAAGATTTTATCAAGATTTATCTACAAGAAGATATGATCAAGAATTATTTACAAGAAAAAACACTCATAAGAAGATAGATTTATTATTTGGAAATATATGATTCAGATTTTGCAAGGACAAATTAGAAACTCTTATCTATTCTATGAATAGATAGCCATGACTGAAGAAGAAAATAAGAGAACTCACAAGCACCAAAATGTCTTAAGTCATTAGAGTTCATAAAGTTAAGGTATAGAGAAACACTTGCTCAAAAAAAAATATTTTCTAAGTAATTTCTAGTGTGAGAATCATTGTTACAATCACTTTGTTAGAAGCAAACTAATTTGTTCTAAACTCTTATAACCCAATCCAATAGTGATTTTCGTGTTCCTCAAGCAATTTGTAGATTTTTTGGTTGTGTTGAGAAGACTTGCCTTGTACAGTCAATGTGTTTGTGTTCCTCAACAAGTTTGTAGGTATCAAGTTGTTTTGGGAAGACTGATTTGTAGGGTCAGATGATGTGTAATTCATGTTTTGAATTAGTAGATCAAATCCTTCTAAGTAAGGGAACTGAATGTAGCTACCAAGTTGATGGCAAACCAACATAAATTCTTGTGTCACTTTAATTCAGTAATTGTTTTACTTCTGCTTTAGATCACTTAACTCAATTGCTACTACTTTTATTTTAAGTAAGTCACTAAACCTAACCAGTTTTAAATAAATTAGAAAATAGAATCAAACTTAGTCAAATACAATTCAACCCCCTTCTCATGTTTGCACCTTCATCAAGTTCATCTACAAGTTTTGAAGACAATACAGAGGTACTTGTAGGGTACTGTACACTTTGGAATCATGTTCAAGAAGGGAGGCAATGTTGAGTTGTTGGGGTATACAGAGAATGTGTTCTGGCTATGTGCTCCTATTGAACATTGGTAAATGCTTGGTCCTCTAAAATGCTATGTGCTCCTATAACGTTGGTAAATGTTTGGTCCTCTAAAATGCAACTTGTTCCACTTTATCTACTACTAAAGCTAAGTTTGTAGCAGTTTGGGCAGCAACTTGTCAAGCAATATGGATGAAGACAACACTAGCACTCTGATTTTGTGTGATAATAGCACAACAATAAAGTTGTCTAAGAACCCAATTCTCCATTGAAGAAACAAACCCATTAATATGAGATATCACTATCTTAAATGGAACAATTTGCATGAATCATTGTAGAACTAAAGATCCAGTGGCCTACTTGTTGACTACAGCACTAAGTTTAGAATGCTTTCTGAAACTTAGAAATCAACTTGGCACGTGAAGTACCAACTGTAAATTAATTTCTTGTTTTGTATGCAATTAGTTTAAGGAATGGAATATTAAGCTTGTAAATAAGTTGAGTACTAGCTCAGTGCCAGCTCGGATTCAACTTAGTGTCAGCTTGGAGTCAGCTTATTGTTGTTAGCTTTCAGTTTGTTAAGTCTATTGCAAGCTCGAGTCAGTTAAGTAATTAGGCAATTAGTTTGTTTTCATTTTTTCTGTTAGCTTTGATTGCCTTAATTTGTAAAACAAGAAGTACAATTTTTATCATATTTTCACTATAACATTATGATAATTTTTCCTCAAAGAATTTCCTTATCTTTTATATTTTATAAAGAAATGAATATAACTATCTATAAATTTTGCATCCCCCGTTTCTCTTTGTTTATCGAAGAAAAAAAAAGGAATTTTAAAGCTTATAAAAAAAAAAAATTAATTACGAAAGTCCGGAAAACTAATCACCCATCTATACGTTGAACTTTCATGTCTACTAAAATGACCTTGTCAAACACCGTAATTAAGTAAAGAAAATACGAAATCTTTTTCTTTTTTTCTTTTAAACATATAAATGCGTTTTATCAATTAATAAATTACAATGTGAGATGTCATAAAATAACTACGTTACATTAACTGTAAACTTTCGAGAGAGAAAAAAGACAAAATCAAAACAATTTTCAAATTGAAGCGGAATAGTGTCGGATTATACTAAAAACTTTAAATCCAAAATCAAATATAAAAACCTTAAACACCACATCACATCACAACCCAAAACCTTAAGGCATTAGGTGTATGGGTCATTCTCCTTTTATATCCAATACAACCTTCATTCCTAGTCAATGTGGGACTAATCACTCATAATTGAATTCCCAACAGTTTGCGATTGTTTTTAAAAATAATTAATTTTATTTATTCAAATATTTTTATTAATAGTTGTTAAATGAAATATTTAATAAATTAAAATACAATAAATAAGAGTATATTAATAGAAGAAAAAAATTAATACGATATTAATATTATAAAATAATGAATAATTTAAAAAATAAAATGATAAATGAAATACATAAAAATTGCATAGAAATTCATAATTTAAAAGAAAAATAATCTTCAGTATAATTTACAATGATTTACAATTAGAGGCTAATGAAGTATTAAATAATTAACAATCAACCACTATTATTTGACATGTTCCATACAAATTTATATCACCAACTTTGAATTTTTAAGGTACTCAATGCAGTCTAAACATAAACGTAGTTCCCTAAAAAATAAACTTAGGTCCTTAGGGCGGCTGAATTCTTCAAAGAAAAATCAATTAAGAAAACTTAGGGCGGTTGAATTCATCAAAGAAAAAACTATTAAGAAAAATCGTAACCGATAATTCTAATTGGTTGTTTAACAAAAGTTAACAGCACAAACATACACAAACATCCCATTCTTATGATACAAACGTCGGCACAATTGTTTCTTATACTCCACCTGTCCACGTTTTCAGTGGGCCCCAATCGTTTCCCCAATCTTTATAAATACTCCCACACTCGTCAAAAAAATTCATCAAACAACAATCTGCACAACTTCTCCTTAATTCACGATATTTCTTCACTATTTACATCTTCAATTTTCATCTGTCTCTATTTCTTCTTTTTACAATGGCATCATCAACTACTACAATTAAATTATTATCTTTCTTTTATGTCATCGTCTTTGCCGCCGTAGCCTCAGCACAAGACCTTAGTCCTTCGTCGGCTCCGGCACCAAGTCCTGATGCGGGAGCCGCCGGATCCATTACAAATTCAGTGGCTATGATTGGAGCTTCGATCGTGTTGTCTATGTTTGCCATATTCAAGAACTGAGAATAAGACGACTCCGCTTGTTTTCTTGTGGATTTCATGGAAACAGAATTGACTTGTTCAGCAGAATAGTTCACAAGGATTTGTTATTGGTGTTTTACAGCATAGTGATGATTATTACCAGTTCATCTATGTAAAGTTGAGAGGGAGATAAATTTTTACAGTTTTTATTTCTATATTTCATTATTTATTTATTGTAGGTGTTAAGAAAAATAAAAGAGGATTTTAATATCCTTGTTGAGTCTTCTTTTATTATTTATTTATACTATTCATATTTTACCTGTAATAATTTTATATATTATATCAATTAAAATAATATATTTCAATTAAAGATCATAAAATCTAATATTAAGCTTAGTGTATAATATTAAAAACCCAAAAAAATATGTCAACTAAGATCCAACCGTCACTTTAGATAATAGGTAGTGTAATTTAATTTATTTAATTACTGTGCAGTTCGTACGAAGAGATTTGTTATCATCTAAATAAACTTATTTAAATTATTTTGTTATAAAAAATATTCTTTTAAAAAAAATGTGTGTTTGTATGGTATATATTTTTAAAATTAAAAAGTAAATTATATTAAAAAAATAATTGTCATCTGAATTTTAATTTAATGTATGTTATTTTATTAATATAATTTATTTTATTTATTATTTTTATTATTTTTTATTTATTTAATTTGGAGAAAAAATATAGGATAAAGTTGTTAATAAAGTTTAATTAAATTACTAAAAATAAGAAACAATTGTTAAAACAATTTAAATTCATCTACAAAATCAGAGAGATTGTTAAATAATATAATATATTATTTATTTAGATATATCTAATCAACCGCATTTTTTTCCTTTAATTTAATAAATTCTATTTTAATTTATTAATAATATTTTACTTTTTAAAATATTATATTATTTTTATTTTATTAAATAATAATTTTCAAATTTAAAAGATAAGAAGAAAAAAAAAATATAACCCAGGATATGACCGCATCTCTTCGATGTGACATTCAGTTAAAATTAAAAAAAAAAAAATTGAATGAGTTATGAACTATAACCTTACCCAGACATTTATTATATGATTAGTATCATTCTTTCCTGAACTAGTAGCAATTCATGAAATTTTCAAATACTTTTTAATCATAAAAAGTGTTATTTTTTCATGAATTAATAGCAATCCATCCAGTTTCCAAATGTAGGCAAATTCTAGTATGTACTACATATTTATACTCCTGTCTACATATTTTATATAAATTACTTATTTTATTTTTTAAAAAAATAATAATAATTCAATCCCATTAAATTCAATTTGAGTTATGAAATTTTTTCAAAAAAAAAATTCGGAAACATGTGTTTTAGATAATTTGAGCTTTGTGTACTAAATTTTTTTTTTTAAGTTTTCCAATACACTAATATGTTATAAAAAATAAAATTAGGTGTATCGAAAAAGATTTTTCAAGTTTTTTGGTGGACAAATATGTTTTAAAAAATTTGAACATTGTATATCAGAAAATATTTTTCAAGTTTCGCGAAACACATTTATATATCAGAAAACTTTTTTGTGTTATTACGAACATAAATGTGTTTTAGAAAATTTGAAATTTATGTTTCAGAAAATTATTTTTAAGTTTTTTGAAATAAAAATGTATCTAGAAAATTCAAAATGTGTTTCCAAATATCATTTTTCAAATTTTTTGGGATACAAATGTGTTATAAATAATTTAAACTGTGTATTGAATTTTCTTTTTTAAGTTTTCCAAAACATATTTATTTATTAAATAAATTAATTAAAAAAAATTCTTAAACCTAAATGTGTTTTAAAAAAAAATCAAAATTTATGTGTAAAACATTTTTCAAGATTTTTGCAATACAAATATTTCAAGGAAACTTTTATACATAATCATTTACTATTATTTTATGTATAGCAATTCTCATAGTGGATGTTACAAGTTGGATCGACAAATCAATCTTGTTGGTATTTATGACTTCTAATCTTAGGAAATTTAATCAAGGTTACAAGAACAGCAATTCAATTATTTCCAAAGTACTGAAATTAATATCAAAACCAACGTAATCAATATTAACTCAATTCAAGCGTGATTAATTCTACTAATAACAAGATAGTCAATTAACATGATTTATTCTGGATCAAAGATTGCATATAAAAACAATGCAAGTGGACATATACAATGCTCATACAATAATATCAATCAAGATGGAATTTTGCTAACACATACATTCAAGATAAAGCTTTCATGCAAAATTGAAATAAAGAGAAAGGGTTAACAGAGATTGCACCAATATTTATACTGGTTCAACTGTCAGTATGACAGCCTACGTCCAATCCCGAAATCGAACCGATTTCAGCCTTTTTCCAATAGAATCGTCTAAAGTGTATTTTACAGATTGTCCAGCTAACACAACCCTATCTATCAAACTCTTCTCGCTTCTATTTTGCAGCCACCGAATCCCTCAAGTTAATCGCCTAACTCTCCCAAGATATCGGTGAAGCTTCTCCTTGGTAAACACCCTCACCACAGAAGATAGCTACCAGTTTCAATACTGGATTTTTACAGAAGTTTCGTTACAATGTTGTTTACAGAAAATGACAAAAGAAGATCAAAAGATCTTTCAAGAAATGCGACTTAATCACACAATGATATTCACACTATATGAATTTGCCAAGAGGATTAATTTTATCAAAGTGTTATGAAAACGTGTGTGAAGAATATTCAAAGCATATTTCAAAGTTGTATCAAAGTTGTGTGAAAATTATGAAAAGTTCTTTTAAAAATAGATTTTAGTCAGCTTATATATGTTTCAGAAAAACACAGTCAAATCGATTTCCCAATCGATTTTATAAAGGTTTAAAACAGCCCAATCGATTATCGTGTTTCTTGTTTTTCTTGGTTCTTGAAAACATATGAATGAATCGATTTGGCAATCGATTCTTTTAATGCTTAAATCTAGAAACAAACGTATGTTCATATCAGAATCAATTGAGTAATCGATTATAGGTGTTTTGTTCAAACAACAAGATCAAAATAATCGATTACACAGTCGACTCATATGTACTCATAAACGATTTGGCAATTGGCTGATGTAACATAAAATAGTAAGCTAATCGATTTGCCAATCGATGGTATTGATCATAGAGACTCAAACATTTTGCTTCAATCGATTCGTCAACTGATTGTACTAGTCTCAGTGATTCAGTTATTTTCTTCAATCGATTTGCCAATCGATTTGGCTTGTTACAGTGGCTCAGCCATTTGGTTCATAATTAATGTGCCAATCGATTAAGGACTTGTTTCTAATATATGATTAAGCATTTCATTTTCTCAATCGATTACCTAATCGATTGGTATATATCTTGTAAGTCAAGAAACAAATTTCAATTAATGTATCAACCGATTTGATCTATCATAGAGGCTCAGACTGATTAAAAACTTTTGCACAATCGATTTGCCAATCGATTTGGGTCAATATCTGGTTGTCACTATGACTTAACAATTCGATTTCTCAATTGATGTCTCAATTGATTGTTCAATCGATTGGTTGGTTACAGAGGCCAAGTCTGATGAAAAACATTTTCTGAATCGATTTGGCAATCAATTATCACAGATTTAGCTTGGCTCCTATAAGTAACAAAATCGATTTTCCAATAGACGTGCTAATCGATTGTCCAATTGATTGGTTTAACCCCAGATTTTAGATTTCACTTAGAACCTTTAAGTAATCGATTTTCCAATCGATGTACCTAGTGAAAACTTCAATTCTAATTCAAACAATCGATTGTACAATGGATTAAGCAATTGACTTGCTAATCGATTTGTTAACTGGTTAATTTTAAGATTTCATTTTAAAACTTGGCAAAAACTTAAGCATGAAATCACATGGATGAGTCTACTTAGTAACTACTATGAACACTTATGACACTAGGCAGAGTTGCATATTTCTTTAGCTCATTCTCCACTTTTTGCTTGATTCCTTGTGTTCCAAGCTTGTGTCCAAGTGTATAATGTTTACTTGAGAAGGACACGAACTTCATGAATCACAAGTTTAAATTTGTAACATTTTTCTCCCCCTATGTCATTGAATGCAAAAAGGTATAAAAAGGCGAGAATAGTGACAAAAATATACTTCATTCATTTAAAAACATAATAATACAAAGAATATCAGAACATATCAAAACAACAAAGAAACTAAATCCTAAGCTCCTAGACTAGGGCTGTTCCTCATTATTATCTATGGGAGAGGGAGAGACCGCTGTATTAGCTTCAACAGGTGTCTCCTCACCATGAGGTTCAGGACTATCTAAGTTGATCGGATTTGGCTCTTATGTTGCTTGTCGGCCTATATCAAAAACATCTTCAAAAGACAATTTTAGGCCTAGGTGTTCCTGTATCAAGTCCACATCTTGAACAACAGTGTTCAGAGTAGCTTGAAGCTTGCTCAAAGCATTTTCCATTCTTTTAGTGAAGGCGTCCACTTTAGCATTGTGAGATGCCCGAGTTTCCATAAACTCCAGCAACTTGGCCAAGATTCCAGTGTGGGCTTCAACTTGCTTAGCTTGCTCCACATGTGGCTGAGCTGGTTCAGCATTTGGTTGAGGTCTTATCTAAATGTCGTTCACGCTTTTCAGTTGCATTTGGTTGACAATAGTTTCACCAAATGTGAGGGTGGTTTTAGAAGATTCTTGATTGACAGTAGACACTTTGAAATGTCTCATAATCTTTGTTATCAACTAGGGGTAGGGAAGCACCAGCTTGCCCTGTGCTGCTTCCTGCATATACTTCAGCACTATCTGAGCCCAACTCATCTTGAGCTCTTTGCATAAACCCCACAGCAGTATGATGTCCAACTTTTGGACAACGACATGGTTTCCGGATCGAGGTACGAGCATCCGGGTTAAAGCATACATCAGCATCCGTTGTTGGACCTTCATTTGACCTATGGGAAGTGAAATGGTTTCCACAAACCCGTCGACCATTAGGTCCTGCACAGCAGTGTGCCTATCAACAGAAGCTTCCCAGCCTTCATCAGTAGAGTCGGCTTCATCACTTCCATCAATGGATTTGCCATGAAAGGGCAATCCGGACAGGCTTGAGAATTCATCAAAAGTCATTGAAATTCTCTTGCCTTTGACAGTAGCCTTGAATCCAATATCAGTGAGTTGGAAGGAGGAGTAGAAAGCTCGAATCAACCTTGGATAAGTGTCGATTGAGCAGGAAAGGAAATCTTCCAAACCATGAAATATCAAATGGTTTTGAAATAAGAAACCATCTGAATCAAAGTAGGTAAAATCCATGGTTCTTGCCTCATGGATTTTTCTTTTTGAGAAGGCCGATGGTAGTTCAACGTCCTCAGATTGTTTGTCTTTAACAGTTGGAGCTTTCTTCGGAGGAGGAGAAGAAATTGTTTTCTTCTTTTTCTGTGTTATGTCCTTCATAGAATCAGCCATCAACTTCTCAGTTGGAGGCTCCTTTCTCTTTTTGGTCTTTCCTTGATCAGTTGCTATGGCCTTTCCTTTGTATTTGGCCAATATCTTATGAGTAGGGATAGAAACTCTTTTAGAAGTGGGTGGTGGTGAAGGGGTTCTCCCACTTGATGAAGATGATGGTGAAGCAGATTAGTATGATGTTTGTTTAACACGAGTCATTGTTAGATTAACAAGAATTTGTGAGTGCAATGGATTAGAGAGAGTTTAGAAGGTTGAGAATTCTGAGAAAATGCAGAGAAGAATGAGGAATTTCCAGAAAAACCAAGAGGCAATCGATTTAGGGCTTGAGAAATATGTGCATAATCGATTAGGGAACTGTTCCTTTTATACTTGAGCACACGTAAATCGATTGGTCAATCGATTGGGTTACCGTTGCTGGAGAAATGGAATCGATTCAGTCATTATTGCCTTTCAACGGTTAGTAAAAAATTTGCAACGGTCACATTTTTAATCGATTCCTCAATCGATTGCATTAATTACCAAATCGATGTCTCAAATCGATTTGCATATCAGTTCAGAAAAAGACCAATCTCAGCTGCGATTTCCAAATTAATTTAGTTGAGTGCATGGTTAAAACAAAATGCTTCCAATCGATTCCCAAATCGACGCTCGGGCTAGAATTTTGCAAAGTTTCTCATTTTTGAAGTCTGAGGGAAAATGAATCGATTACTCAATCGATTCTTTAAACTGTTTTCGAAGACATCAATCGATTGGTCAATCGAATGATTTAATGACAATTTCAGTAAAATAGATGTCTGCATGTACAAATCGATTGTGCAATCGATGCTCGAATTTCTGAATTTGACAATTCAGACACTGTGAGTTATAAATCGATTGTGCAATCGATTTCATAAAGCAATTTTGCTGTTAAGTTGCAGGATAATCGATGTTGCAATCGATTGTTTCTCACAGGAATCATATTTCATCATGATCTATGATTCCTAGTCTCATTCTAATCAGGGAAAAGCTATCCTTGGGTAAAGCTTTGGTGAAAATGTCAGCTAGCTGATCAGCTGTGTTGACATATTCCAGCTTTATGTTCCCATTTTGATATTGATCTCTTATAAAGTGATGCCTTATCTCTATGTGTTTGGTTCTAGAATGCATCACAGGATTTTTGGTGATGCTAATTGCACTTGTGTTATCACACATGATAGGCACAACTCCTAGATTAACACCAAAATCACTGAGATGTTGCTTCATCCAAAGAATTTGAGCACAACAGCTTCCAGCTGCAATGTACTCATCTTCAGCTGTGGATAATGCAATGCTAGTTTGTTTCTTGCTATTCCAAGAAACTAGGGAGTTTCCTAATAAGTGACAAGTACCTGAGGTACTTTTCCTATCTAGTTTACATCCTGCAAAGTTAGAATCTGAGTAACCAACTAGGGTGCAAGTAGATCCCTTAGGATACCACAAGCCTAGGTTTTTGGTTCTTATAAGATATCTAAAGATCCTCTTGACTGCACTTAGATGTGACTCCTTTGGGTTTGCTTGGTATCTAGCACACATACATACACTAAACATTATATCAAGCCTGCTAGCTGTAAGGTACAACAGAGATCTTATCATTCCTCTAAATAATTTTGCATCTACTGGTTTTCCCTTCTCATCTCTATCTAAATGGCAGGTTTGGCTCATAGGTGTATCAATGGATTTAAACTTATCAAAACCAAATTTCTTTAATAAATCATTGCAGTATTTGGTTTGGCTTAGGAAAATGCCATTCTTGCTTTGGTTGATTTGAAATCCCAAGAAGAAAGATAGCTCTCCCATCATTGACATTTCAAATCTAGCTTGCATCATGTTTTCAAAATCTTTGCATAGCTTATTATTTGTGGAACCAAATATTATGTCATCAACATATACTTGGACCAGCAACATGTCTTTTCCATCCTTTTTAATAAAAAGTGTCTTGTCCACATTTTCTCTTAAAAAATTTTGTTCAATGAGGAAATTGCTTAACTTCTCATACCAAGCTCTTGGAGCTTGTTTCAACCTATAGAGGGCTTTTGTTAGCTTATATACATGATTAGGAAAATCAGGATTTTCAAAACCAGGTGTTTGGCTAACAAAAACTTCCTCTTGGATATCACCATTGAGAAAGGCACTTTTCACATCCATTTGATAAAGTTTAAAGTCTATTATACAAGCATAAGCTAATAGGATTCTAATGGCTTCTAGCCTAGCTACAGGGGCATAGGTTTCATCATAACCTATTCCCTCTTCTTGATTATAACCTTTGGCAACTAATCTAGCTTTGTTCCTAGTTATGACTCAATTTTCATCCATCTTGTTCCTAAACACCCATCTGGTTCCTATGATGTGTTTATCTACTGGTTTAGGAACTAAGATCCACACCTTGTTTCTCTCAAACTGGTTGAGCTCCTCTTGCATGGAAATGATCCAGTCGTTGTCCATGAGAGCTTCTTTAATGTTTTTGGGTTCTACCTGAGATACATAGGCAGTGAAATTGCAGAAATGTCTAAGGTTCTTCCTAGTTGCAACTCCTTTAGAGATATCCCCTATTATGTGATCAATGGGGTGGTTTTTGTTAAACTTCCACTCCTTAGGTAAGTCATCTATCCTAATAGGTTCTACACAGTCAATATTGGTTGCAGGTTCAGTTGCAGTAGGTTCTAATGGTTCAGATTCTACAACTTCATCCAAAGAAGCATCAACTATAGAAGGAGTATTGTTCAAGTTTTCAGCAAATAGTTCATCAAATTTTACATGAATTGACTCCTCTATCGTTTTTGTTCTTTTGTTGTAGATTCTATAGGCCTTACTAGTTTGTGAGTAACCTAGAAAAATATCTTCATTTGCCTTAGGGTCAAACTTTCCTAGATGTTCTTTGCCATTATTTAACACAAAGCATTTGCATCCAAAGACTCTAAAGTAAGAGATGTTTGGTTTTCTACCCTTGTACAACTCATAGGGAGTTTTTCTAAGTAGTGGCCTAATCAAAACTCTATTGACTACATGTGTGGCAGTGTTGATAGCATCAGCCCAGAAATACTTAGGAAGGTTTGAGTCTTTAATCATAGTTCTAGCTAACTCTTCTAAAGACCTATTCTTCCTTTCTACAACTCCATTTTGTTGAGGAGTTCTAGGGGCTAAGTAAAAATGTTGAATGTCATTTTGTTCAAAGTAGGTATTAAAAGAATCATTTTGGAATTCACCTCCATGATCACTTTTGATTGAGACAATTTTCTGGTTATTCTCATTTTGTACTAAAGTAGCAAATGTTTTGAAAATGGAGAATCCCTCACTCTTGTGAGTCAGAAAATAAGTCAAGGTGAACCTAGAATAGTCATCTATCAACACATACCCATAAAGGTTTCCTCCAAAGCTCTTCACTTGGGATGGACCAAACATGTCCATATGTATCAACTGCAAAACCCTATTGGTTTTGACCATATCTATTGGGGGAAAAGAAGATTTAACTAACTTACTTTTCTCACAAGAATCACACAACCTATCCTTAGTGAACTTTCTATTGGGGAGTCCTATAACTAACTGTTTACTAACTAGTTTGTTGAGGTGGTCTATATGGATATGAGCTACTCTCTTATGCCATAACCAGTTTTCATCTGAATTAGACAACAAACAACAGATAGAACTAGCATGCAAAGTATTAAAATCAAGCATATAAATGTTATTAATCCTGTCACCTACTAACCTCATGTCGTTGTTTTCATTATGCTCAATTATACAAGACTTAGAAGTAAAGTGTACCTAGAATCCCTTATACATAATTGGCTTATACTAATCAGATTGTGTTTAAGATCTCTTACATATAGAACATCTTTAATCACGGTAGTTGATTCGTTCCCAATGTCTCTAATTCCGAGAATCTTCCCTTTGTTATTATCTCCATATTTGACAAATCCACCATATTTTAAGGTTAGGGACAAGAACTTGGTCTTGTCTCCTGTCATATGCTTGGAGCATCCACTATCTAGGTACCATAGGTGCCTATTGGATGACAAGCATATCTGCAATAAAAATTAAAAGCTGGTTTTAGGTACCCAATTTAAATTGGGTCCTGGGGGGTTAGTTTCAAAACTTGGAGTCTTAACCTTCCAAACCTGTTTCCATCCTTTGTTGGCCAGCTTTCTTAATTTACAATTAAAGATCATGTGTCCCTTTTTACAACAAAAGTGACATGACACAGCAGAGGATGAAATCTGGTTTGGTTTAGTAAAGATGTCATGCATATGTCTAGATCTAACAAACTTCTGATTATGCTTAACATTCTTGAAATGCCTATATCCAATTCCATGTTTATTGTGATTATGTTTAACATGCATATTTGATTTATATACAAGTCCAGATTTTTCACTTAGATTTCTTTGATTTCCAAGAAGCATATCTAACTTGTTTTTACCACTGTTAAACTTATCTATATCACAGTGCAGTGCATGATTTTCTTTCTTCAGATTTTCATTTATTTCTTTAAGAGATGCATGTTCCAGTTTAACTTCATCATACAACATGCATTTTTCTTCTAACAACTTCTTAGTACTATTTAACAGTTTAATTGTACTAACATGCTCATCATAAAGTTCATTAAAAGCATTATGCAGTTCATCATATGAAGAGTTAGAGTTAGAACTTACTTCATTTTCAGAGTCTGAATCCTCTTTAGCCATTAACAAAGATTGGCTTCCTCTTCTTCTGAGGACTCATCATCGTTGTCGTTCCATGCAATATATGCTTTTCTGGCTTTTGGAGGTGGTTGATTTCCTTTAACCTTTGCAGTCTTGTTTTTGTTTTGTAACTTGAAGCACTCTGATTTTATATGTCCAGTCTTCCCACATTCAAAGCATGTTATGTTGCTGTCATTTGCTTTTGAGTTTGAGGGCTTTCTGAACTTGTTATCCTTCTTTTTCAGAAACTTCTTGAATTTTCTAACCAGTAATCCTATTTCTGAATCTTCATCAGTTTCACTGTTTGAGTCATCACTGCAGGTCTCTTGTTCAGATTTTTTTTGATGTGCTTGGGCTTTCAAAGACAGCCCTTTTCTTTTTCTGTCAACCTGTTCAGCTTCACTCAGTCTATGCAATTCCATTTCATGCTCTCTCAATTTTCCAAAGAGTGTTGCAATTGACATGGTTCCAAGGTCCTTTGATTCTGCTATGGTAGTGATCTTTGTCTGCCATTCTCTAGTCAGACACCTCATCACCTTGCTGATTTGCTGATCATTGTCAATTTCCTTTCCAAGGGCATGTAAATTGTTGACTATGTGAGTGAATCTAGTCTGCATATCATTGATGGATTCCTCTTTCTTCATGTTGAACAATTCGTACTCGTGCATCAAGGTATTGATTCTGGCTCTCTTCACATTAGTTGTACCCTCATGAGTTTGCTGCAATGTGTCCCACATCTCTTTTGCAGATTTACAGTTGGACACCCTGAAAAATTCGTTAGCTGATAATGCAGATGTAATAATGTTTTTAGCCTTAGCATTGTATCCTACCTTTTTCTTGTCATCATCAGACCAATCTGATCTGGGTTTAGGGATGAAGGAATTACCTGTGCCAACTATCTTTGGCACATAAGGTCCATCTAATACAGCTTCTAAAATATCTAAACTACAAGCTTCTAAAAAAATCAACATACGTTCCTTCCAGTACATTTAGGCGGCCCCATTAAAAGTAGGGGGCCTGGCCAAAGAAGCACCTTCTCCTAAACATTCTACAGAAGTCATTGTTCTTTTTATGAGAGTTACTCTAAAAAAAAGTTAGGCTCTTGATGCCAATTGTTGGTATTTATGACTTCTAATCTTAGGAAATTTAATCAAGGTTACAAGAACAACAATTCAATTATTTCCTAAGTACTGACATTAATATCGAAACCAACGTAATCAATATTAACTCAATTCAAGCGTGATTAATTCTACTAATAACAAGATAGTCAATTAACAAGATTTATTATGGATCAAAGATTGCATATAAAAACAACACAACTGGACACATATAATGCTCACACAATAATATCAATCAAGATGGAATTTTGCTAACACATACATTCAAGATAAAGCTTTCATGCAAAATTGAAATAAAGAGAAAGGGTTAAGAGAGATTGCACCAAGATTTATACTGGTTCAACTGTTAGTATGACAGCCTACGTCCAGTCCCGAAATCGAACCGATTTCAGCCTTTTTCCAATAGAATCGTCTAGAGTGTATTTTACAGATTGTCCAGCTAACACAACCCTATCTATCAAACTCTTCTCGCTTCTATTTCGCAGCCACTGAATCCCTCAAGTTAATCGCCTAACTCTCCCAAGATATCGGTGAAGCTTCTCCTTGGTAAACACCCTCACCATAGAAGATAGCTACCAGTTTCAATATTGGATTTTTACAGAAGTTTCGTTACAATGTTGTTTACAAAAATTGACAAAAGAAGATCAAAAGATCTTTCAAGAAATGTGACTCAATCACACAATGATATTCACACTATATGGATTTGCCAAGAGGATTAATTTTCTCAAAGTGTTGTGAAAACGTGTGTGAAGAATATTCAAAGGATATTTCAAAGTTGTATCAAAGTTGTGTGAAAATTATGAAAAGTTCTTCTAAAAATAGATTTGAGTCAGCTTATATATGTTTCAGAAAAACACAGTCAAATCGATTTCCCAATCGATTTTATAAAGGTTTAAAACAGCCCAATCGATTTCCCAATTGATTATCGTGTTTCTTGTTTTTCTTGGTTCTTGAAAACATATGAATGAATCGATTTGGCAATCGATTCTTTTAATGCTTAAATCTAGAAACAAACGTATGTTCATATCAGAATCGATTGAGTAATCGATTATATGTGTTTTTTTCAAACAACGAGATCAAAATAATCGATTACACAGTCGACTCATATGTACTCATAATCGATTTGACAATTGGCTGATGTAACATAAAACAGTAAGCTAATCGATTTGCCAATCGATTGTACTAATCATAGAGACTCAAACATTTTGCTTCAATCGATTCGTCAACCGATTGTACTAGTCTCAGTGATTTAGTTATTTTCGTCAATCGATTTGCCAATCGATTTGGCTTGTTATAGTGGCTCAGCCATTTGGTTCATAATCAATGTGCCAATCGATTATGGACTTGTTTCTGATATATGATTAAGCATTTCATTTTCTCAATCGATTACCTAATCGATTGGTATATATCTGGTATGTCAAGAAACAAATTTCAATTGATGTATCAATCGATTTGATCTATCACAGAGGCTTAGACTGATAAAAAACTTTTGCACAATCGATTTGGGTCAATATCTGGTTGTCTCTATGACTTAACAATTCAATTTCTCAATTGATGTCTCAATCGATTGTTCAATCGATTGGTTGGTTACAGAGGCCAAGTCTGATGAAAAAAAATTTCTTAATCGATTTGGCAATCGATTATCATAGATTTAGCTTGGCTCCTGTAAGTAACAAAATCGATTTTCCAATAGACGTGCTAATCGATTGTCCAATCGATTGGTTTAACCCCAGAGTTCAGATTTTACTTAGAACTTTTAAGTAATCGATTTTCCAATCGATGTACCTAGTGAAAACTTCAATTCTGATTTAAACAATCGATTGTACAATGGATTAAACAATTGACTTGCTAATCGATTTGTTAACTGGTTAATTTTAAGATTTCATTTTAAAACTTGGCAAAAACTTAAGCATGAAATCACATGGGTGAGTCTACTTAGTAACTACTATGACCACTTATGACACTAGGAAGAGTTGCATATTTCTTCAGCTCATTCTCCACTTTTTGCTTGATTCCTTGTGTTCCAAGCTTGTATCCAAGTGTTTACTTGATTCAAACTGTTAGTTTAATCAAATGACGCATGATCATTGTATGTTTGTTAATTATGTCAAAACCATAATCAGGGGGATTAATGTCCAACAAATCTTACAATTGTAAGTTAACTAGTATACCATAATATTCATTTACTATTATTTTATGTATAGCATTACTCATTTACTGCTATTATTTTATGAATACTAGATAAAACTTCAAGACTTGATTGAAAAATAATGGGTAGCCTTCTTTAGAAACCTTTAAGAGTCAATGAAAAACTTGAGAGATTTTTGTTATCACACATAAGAAATTCAATACCGACTCTCTTAAAAAAAAGTTAAAATTGTAAAACCAAAAAGAGACTATGTTGAGGAGGTAAAACAGTTTAATGATCAAGAGATAGAGGAGAAACAGTGTCAAGAAATGGAAACATTAAAAGCAAAATTCCAGCTTGTTCTTAAGACAATGTTGAATCAAAATATCTCGGGATTGAATATAGAGGCTTTGACAACTTTGATATCAACTTCAACTTATGTTAACAAGGCTCTATGTTCTTCTACATCAACGTATGTCCAAACAATAATGAAGAATGATTGAACTATATTATATGTTTTACAATCTTCTTACAATATATAGTTGCTTTGTCGTTGATTGCTAACTTATAGTAAGATTAGTGTGTTTCTTGTTGTTGTTGTTTGAATTTTCTTGTAGTGTGTTGATGTTGCTCATGACTTATGTTTGAATTTGCATGTTTTCTCTCTTTGTTTTGAAGTCTACTTTGCATTTAAATTGATTTATCTTGAAGTGGTTGTGCATTGCTCTTACAATCACTCTTAAAAATAGTTGTTACTTTATCAATGAATAAAGATTTATTCCTCCATACTAGAGAACTAGAGAAGTTGCCTATTTTAACATGCATGTATTTAAACAGTCGCAATTGCAGCCCTCTTTTACGTTGCTGAAATCGCAACAGATTTCTTGCTAAACGATAGTGCTTAATTTTATTTTTTTTTGTACGGATGTAGATAGTAAGGGTGAATATACAAAATCTCAGTAATAGAGTTATTGAGTGATCATTTCAAAACTGATACCGTCTCACAGTTGTTAATATAAATAAATTTTATATCTCCATTGATGTTACTTATGAAGCAAATTACTTTTATTTTGTAGATGAATCATGGTGATATCAATGAATAATTTCAATATTTAAAAACACAAGATTAATAGATATATGTTGATGCTTAAGTTTTTTCATTATTTATTTATCGATGATGATTGTTATTTCATATGTTATTTTAATTGTTTCTTTTCGCCTAGAATATAAATCATCAATATTGAATCAGTACATCATATGAATGACCAGCAACGGCTCACCAATTTTCATTGTTTGCTTGATATCTGACACGCACAAACATAGAACATGCATCATAGACAACAGATTGCTACCATAGGCATAGTGTTTAACCATTATAACATAGGACAATGAATTTTAACAACCAAATAAATAGAAATGAATTTTTTAAATAAATTGAATTGAATTTTTTTATGAAGATGTCTGAAAGTGCTCTTCGTACAATCACGTCCTCTTAAATGGCAAATTGAAGTATTTGATGATTTTATAAGTTCCAATACTTTTATATCTTTAAATTAATTACAGCATTAAAATAATAATAATACTTTACTAAAACTATTGTCTTCAAACTCAATAATTTTTTACAATACTATTTTTTTTTATAAATATTTTATTTTTTACAACGGTTAAAAAAGCGTTGCAGAAGTTTACAATGAGTAATAGAATTACCTCTCTGAAATCATAAACCCTAAGTTCTCTTCTTCTTCCTTCATTAGAGATAGCTGATTTAAGACCAATTTTGATCCTAAATCATGCCTCCAAATCATTTTGTATCTTCTTTCTTTTATCTAGATAAATAATCTTTACATAAATTTAGTTTTTCTTTCGTGTTACTTTTGTGATTTTTTCGTTTTCGCTATTAATTTAAAATGTGTGAAGTTGTTCGCATATAATTTTTTTTATTTTTAGTAAAGTTGAATGTGTATTGTAAAAAAATTAATAAATATAATTTTTTTCATAATTTTTTTATTCTATAATTTATTTTACTCATGTAAAAAGCGTTCAATATAGGACCTTACAAGGATGAATGTAGTAATTTTTATAATAAACTAGTTAATTATCGTATAAAGTGACACAATCAAGACTTACACCAAAATTGATCGAGTCTCTTGTTAAAAAAATGAGTATTGCGCTTTTTGTCCCCCTATTTTAAGCGAATCGTGAAAATAGTCATCCCATTTTATTTGTATCCAGTTTTGATCCCCCAAATATAATCTTGATCCAAATCATGATAAGTTGTCATTTTTTTAATGACGTATAAAAAAATGGTGACATGGCAAACGTCTATGTGGATTAAAAGCTATTATTATATTATTCTAAATTAAAAAAAAAGTACAATTTATGTTTTTAAAAGCCATTATTAAATTATTCCAAATTTTAAAACAAAAGTCAAAATTAAAAAAAATATCAGCCCCAATTCAACACAAATCAGCAGCGCACGTGAACCCTAAAAATAAAAAATCAACCAAGCCTTTATCCACTTCTTCATCTTTGTTTTCTTCTTCATCATTTGTATTCTTCATATGTGTTCTTCTTCTTCGTCTACATCATTTGTTATTCCTTTGTTTCTTCTTCTTCATCTAGTTCGTTTCTTCTTCCTTTGTTCCTGGTGTTTTTTGGGGAAAAATGTCTTCTCGTTCGTATTCAGTTACAAGCAACAATTCTCATTTGAGAATTATAAGGAAGAGAATATTTGTGTGGACTTGAATCTCCTTTGTATACTTCTTGGACGATTGAAAATACAGGTTGAAGGTTTCATGGTTGTGGATTTTATAATGTAACTGTTTGTCAAAATTCTATATTTTAGTTTTTGCTATATTGTATTGAGATTATAAAAATTTATTGAAATAAGATTCAATATTTTTTTTTGTTATGTTGTTTCAGTTACAGAGTAAAAAATCTTGCAGTTTTTTTGATTGGTTTGATGAACCAATGACAGAACGAGTAAAAGAAGTTACTATGTCTTTGATGAAAAGGATCGATGAATTCAATAAGAAAGGCAATGTGACAAAAAAATATGATGATGAACTGAAGTTGAAACTAATGGGGGGGGGGGGGG